>CM033649.1:26081632-26664432 GCA_019512145.1 Engystomops pustulosus | reverse complement strand
TCCCCTATTATAACTATATACACAACACCTCCTATAATAACTATCTACCCCCTATAATAACTATATACACCCCCTATAATAACTATATACACCACCCTATAATAACTATATACACCTCCTATAATAACTAACTATATACCCCCCAATAATAACTATATACATAACACCTTTTATAATAACTAACTATATACCCCACCAATGATAACAATATACAGTTATATACAGTTTATTTTATAAATAAAATTGTACATCACCTTCCTCCGTTCCCCCGATGCGCGCAGTCCTTGTCTTCTTCCCTCGTGGTTATCTTCGGAGGTGTACCAAGATGGCGGCGCCCTGCTAGCAGCCGGCGCAGTGACATCACACACGGCGTCGGCGCCGTGACGTCACACACGGCGTCGGCGCCGTGAACACAGGGCGCCGCCATCTTGGTTTTACACGGATCGTCAAATGGCAGAGCAGGGAACTTATTGTTCCCTGGCTCTGCCATAGCATTAAGCGTTAGTATGCCCCGGTAGTGCGGTAGTAAGCCCGGACCCAAATACACAGTGGGCGAATCGGGCGGTCATGCGACCGTTCGAATCGCCCACATTTGGTGGAGGCCCCTTTAAGAGCAAAGTGGTGGGGGCCCCAGGGCTCGCGCCCCGTGCGCCCCCCCTATGATCCGGCCCTGGCGGTGAGTGCCATTCCATTACTTGTTTTCAACATCATACAAGTTATGTTACATAGTTACAAAGCTATTCAACATGTTTAGAGCTTTCTAGAGAGGTAAGTTCTTTTAAAAGAGACCAATGTCTTAATCTGTCTGTTCTTGAAAAGACCTGAATAAGGGCACAACGGGCATTAACATATATTGTACACCAGTTTACAATAGTAGCAATTTGTGGAACACGGTCAAGAAACTGTGGCTTTTCCCACTTTACACCCTGCATATCACACATTTATTGAAAAGTGGGTTCAGCGAGAAGGCACATAGACTTACTATAGCCTGGACCAGGATACCGGTGAAGGTTATAGTTGAAATCTTTGCCAGGCCGGTATTCCAGACTAGCTGGTTACTAGGTGTATTAAAAGTGGACTAGGATCTGCCAGACTAAATAAATCCCCATACTTAATTGGTAAAACATATTCATGGCTTATCCAGGATTCATACTTACCAGATAGATAGCTATTCCTCCGCCCAGGAGAAAGCCGCTATATACATCTATTGGATGGTTCTTGTACTGAGTGATACGAGTAAGTCCACATATAATCCCACAAATTATAAAGGAGAACACAAGCAATGGCTTCAGCAGTTTAGAGGAATCTGTAAGTGTCGCATTGAAATACATCTATAAAGTAAGGAGAATAATATTAGTATTGCATTTTTATAGAGAAAAGTTCACATCAGATTCCAATACAGTAGGATTGCCATCCCATCCTATAAAACAACAGCTATGGCTGCTACTGGTCGCTACTGACGTGCAAAATGTTTTATCTAGTGAACAGATTTGATCTACAGCAGTGGTCCCCAAACTTTTTGTATTTGGGGACTGGCTGCACCCAACATTTTTGTCCAGGGACCGGAACCATGGTCCATTGAAAAAGAAATATTGTGTCCAGCAAATTTTCCAACCAATATAATCCAACCAACTAATTCCTGCAGCCCCCAATCTAAAATGCCCCCTTTTCTGTACCACCCTTTATAATGCTCTTGTTACTGTAGCTCCCTTTTCTGTAGCCCCTTCTGATAGTGCTCCTTTTTCTGTAGCCCCCTCTGCATCCCACGCATAAGTCCACCTGAGTATAAGCCAAGGCACCTAATTTAATCACAAAATAAACTGGGAATCTTAGTGAGTTGAGAATAAGCCTAGTGTGGTAAAAAGCCAATACTCATTAACAAAATGCCTAGCAGAGCCCCCCTCAAAAATACCCAGCCCCCATAGTGATGTCCCCTGCTCAGCCCCCATAGTGATGTCCCTGGCTGAGCCCCCATAGTGATGTCCCTGGCTCAGCCCCCATAGTGATGTCCCCTGCTCAGTCCCCAAAGTGATGTGCCCTGCCCAGCCCTGCCCCATAGTGATGAGCACAGTCCAGCCCCCATAGTGATGAGCACAGCCCAGCTCCCATAGTGATGAGCACAGCCCAATTCCCATAGTGATGAGCACAGCCCAGCTCCCATAGTGATAAGCACATCTCCGCCCCCATAGTGATGAGCACATCCCCGCCCCCATAGTGATGTCACCAGCCCCCATAGTTATATGCTTTGCCCAGCACCCATACTAATAAAAAAAATGTATACTTAACTCTGATCCTCTTTTTCTCCCCGCGGCTCCAGATTCTTCTATGTATGCTGCCAGTGCACACAACCTATATCAGGCGACCAATTATGTCATAGTGTGTGGCACTAGCAGCACACATAGAAGTGCCTCTGGCTGTCTACCGTGAGCCGCGGGCAGAGGAAGAACCTGGAGCCGTGGGTAGAAGAGGAGCATCGGAGGTGAATATACAGAATTTTTAAAGTTCTTTCGGCCGCGGCCCAGGACCGGGTGTTCCACGGCCCAGTCTTGGGCCACGGCCCGGTGGTTGGGGACCACTGATTCTACAGTACTGTGGTAAAATACAAACTGTGTTTCACAAAGGACAATGAACCAGTGAGATACTGTGCAGCAAAACTATACCATTAAATAAGAAAATAAAGTAAAAAAACTTTATTTTCTTATTTAATGGTATAGTTTTGCTGCACGGTATCTCACTGGCTCATTGTCCTTTGTGAAATACAGTTTGTATTTTACTACATGGAAATGAGAACATTATCCATTTAGAAGATGTCTCCTGGGATGTTGTAATTGCTTGTTAAAAAACTTAAAAGTGCTAATCGTATGCAGTTTTATATAATAGCTCATTGTAATATATGATATGTGAACGGGTGATCTTTCATTCAGGGCATTTTTTAAAGTATCTTCATAAATCTATTCACACATTTGCTAATCCTGTTATTAATTCTCTTTTTTTTAATTCACCATGTAAGTTGTTTATGATTTAATAATTTATATATTTGAGAACTATTTAGAAAAGTAAAAATTATCACCGGTTAACAGTCACAGTAACAGTTTAAAGGGAACCTGTCATCAGCATATATGCAAGCCGGAACTGTTTATTTTATAATTGTAACCCCAGCCAAATTTTTTTTTTTGTCTCTGTGACAATTGGATTTTAAAAAGCTGTATCCTGCTACCTCTTTTTCCGTGTCTATGTGTGCACTCTATACGACCGCTTTGACGGTTTCCACACAAAACATCCTATGTAACCAGTGGTTTGGGATAAATCCACTCAGATTCCAATGAAGAACGAGACAGATTTCTTAAACGGCCTGTCACGGGGGACCCACTGTGCTGCACAGCCCCCGGTCCGGACCTCTGTCACGGGTACCCCCACGATCCATGTCGCGGATCGCGGGTGCACCCGTGCTCCGCTGCATGTGCTGTCCCGGCCTGTACTTACCTCTCCAGGCTCCAGGCTGTGGTTCAGTCCAGGCTGCACACCTCCTGCGACTAGGCCGCTGTGTTGCGCGCACACTCTCCCGGAATTTAAAGGGCCAGCGTCCTCCTAATTGGCGCTGGCATCCCGGCTCTGCCATATATTCTGGAAGCTCCCAGCATCCCCTGCTGGAACTTCAGGTCTTTCTGCTGAAGAGAAAGCCTCCTGAGCGTTTCCAAACGACTCCGAGTTTCCTGAGCATTTCCAGACGCCTCCGAGTTTCATGAGCGTTTCCAGATGCCTTCGTGATTCCTGTGATGTTCCCGTGTTCCTGTGGTGTTCCCATGTTCCTGTGGTGTCCCTGTAATCCTGTGGCGGTCCTGTAATCCTGTGGCGGTCCTGCCAGCAGTCCTTCGAGGGTCCTGCCAGCCGTCCTTCCGAGGTCCTGCAAGCCGTCCTTCCGAGGTCCTGCCAGCCGTCCTTCCGAGGTCCTGCCAGCCGTCCTTCCCGTGGTCCTGCCTTCTTGTGGTCCTGCCTTCCCGTGGTCCCTACCTTGGCTGCCACCGCGGGTCTAGTCGCACCCGTGGAGCGACCTGGTGGCTCCCCGCCGCAGCAAGACCATCCCACTTTGCGGCGAGCTCTGGCGAAGACCAGGAGTCCACTTAGACTCCGCTCCCGGGTTCTGGCTAGTATCGTTATCCGGTGGTTGAGGGAGTCCACAGACTTTAGCCTCTGAGACTCTTCCTGCACCCTAGTGCGTGACACGGCATAACCAACACATTCAGATTTTAACCTGATTTCTCTCATTCTATTATGGTATATGGAGATTGTTTATGTTAGGAGGGGTCTCCCAGACAGGCAGTTATTTTAATGTACAGTATACTATGGGGCACATGTATCATAGTTTTGTCTCTCTGAGGTACATTTTAGAAACATTTGGCGGCTAGTTTTTGCACCTTATGTATGATCCTGTCTTTTTACTTGTGATACATG
This sequence comes from Engystomops pustulosus, assembly GCA_019512145.1. Lineage (NCBI taxonomy): Eukaryota > Metazoa > Chordata > Amphibia > Anura > Leptodactylidae > Engystomops > Engystomops pustulosus. The sequence continues at coordinate 26,659,980 of CM033649.1, read as the reverse complement.
TTCAATTTTTCCTATCCTGGCAGGTGCAAATTTTGGCTTCTTTTTGAGATTTTTTGTTGGAAATGTCTCAAATCCACATGGACATAAGCCACGTGAGGGGGTTATATACAGGAGTGGACACAAATCATGTAAGGGAGTTATATACAGGAGAGGATACAAGCCATGTGAGGGGGTTATATACAGGAGTGGACACTACTGTTAATTTGGGATTTAACATGTTGCATTTTTAATGCATTTTGTAACCTATTACAACAGCTGAGGAGAGTGGATTTTCCTAATTACATTACTGTTAACATTTGAATTCACAAAACGCATTGTGAACGCAATGTTAACACATGCATTAACGTGGCGTTTATATTGCGTTTTGTAAACACAGATGTGAACAGTAATGAAATAGGTTAAATCACCTCTCCTCAGCTGTTGTAATTAGTTTCAAAATGCATTATAAACGCAATTAAACTGCTACGTGTGACCTCACCCTTAGAAGTAACCAATAAAAAAAAATCAAAAATTTAAACATTTTTACAAAAGAGGTTACTGAGCAAAATGTTAAACAGTTAAAGCATGTGAAATAATTCCAATTTACATGTTAAAATCGGGTCCATGAAAATAAAATTCCTTTGCACCTGCCCTGGACCAGGTGCAGAATTGCACCAAAATTGGCACAAAAATGACGCAAAAATGGCAAAATGTCACACGGAACATCTGGGAAAACAGATACATGAGGCACACTGCAAAAGGTGCAGACCAAGGCGTACTTGAAAAAGAACATAATTAAAAGTCGCAAAAATGGCACAAAAACGGCCAAAGTCGCTAAAATTTGACAATTTGGCTAGCTGAAACTATGATACATGTGCCCCTGTATGTCATTTTCTGCATGTATCATTGTGAAAATAGGGCTCAGTGGTATTGTTCAGCAGAATTAGCTTTCATGGAAATCCACAGCAGCCGAGATGAGAACACATATAGTAGGTCATGTTTTTTTCTAGTCTTCGCTGTGGTGCGCAGTGGGTTAATGTGTGGGTTTGGGCAGAATATGAAGAATTAATTGATAGTTAGGAGGTTTGGCTGCCTGCCTCTCCTGTTTCAGCTGTTCTATCTGTAGGAGGGAAAAAGATGTATTTTCAGCACAGTTAAAAGCTTGTCATCGTGTCAATCACTGTCTGATTTTGTATTGCTTCTAAAGTTATCGGAACATTCCGTATGCAAAATATTCTGTTTTACAGAACCTTCCTGACAGATGTAGAAAGCGTTCCAAGTGACTTGAGCTATCGTCACCCTATGTTGGAATATTTACTCTACATAAAATCATATATGTGTAATAATATATATGAAAATCACCGTTGTGATTCATTTATCATGTGTCCCTTTGGCCCCTAGTACATACACCTAACACAAAACAATATATATATATATCTTATTGAGACAAACAAGAAATATTGATCACAGGTAGATCACTTTGGATTAGTGAGGGCATTGCATAGGAGCATAAAAATCGTGGGGCGGTAAAGTAAGGCACTGTTATTAAAGTTATAAGTTATTAAAACAAGTGGAAGAATATTTATATTGCAGTGTTATAACATACCCACAGCCATAATGTATCACCCGTCTACTACGCTGAAATTCCCCAACACGTGTTTTGGCGCTAGCCTTCGTCTGGGGGTAAAGTTTCTTTAACTATACTGGAGTTTTATATGTCCACCAACCAATGACGGCATCGCTCACTCACCTGTAGTGAGATGTTTATTGGTCCGAGCTGAACTATCTGGCGCACATTATCCGGAGAGAGTCCACCCGAGTCTAGTTCCGTACATGTGAGCCATCATGGAAGCGAAGAGTCACTGTGGGACACCTGACTGGAACCAGGGTCAGGTGATCAGTGGGTGGGTCCCACCGCATATGTGCGCACCCGGACGGATGCATGAATGACAGGTGAGCGGAATACATGTATTAGGATGGATAGTGTGGACAAATTACATGGAAGAGTATGGAAACTCATCATTTTACCCTCTACATACTTGCGGTATGGATAAAAGCACAATATTGCATTGCATACAGCAGTGATATTCACATATACATTGATTGGCACATATTTCGACATCCATAAGAACATACAGTATCTACTCAAGGTATAAACTATCATATAGCGTAATGCTCATCCTAACTGTAAAGTAATGATGTATTGTACCCCTCTCTGAGTCTCATATATAATTAAAGCACTATATGATTGATGAAAACGTGAATAATTACCGACAACCAAATCTATAAGTGAGGTTGTGAAAATAAGGTGGTAAAAAAAGTGCAAAGTGCATAATTTATAAAGTGATGAAGTGCATTATGCAGTAATGTTGATCTATGTGGCATATATCCACAAATACAGGTGAACATATCTAAAATGTTAAATTTATATATTAGTACATGGATAGTCCAAGTAAAAACTTTGAACTTGTTCCTCAGATCATTCATGACTGCTTTTCCTATCATTATGTCATGGTGCATTACTCTGCCTTTTGATGTGGACAGCAATAGGAACATAATTTGATACTACAATACCGCTGAATATCGTAGGTGTGGAAATGTTCTGCCCCTTTCTTCCTAGTTTTCTCTCCATAAACCTCAATGCCCATGTCTGTGCATTTGTGAGCTTGCACCCCATGCTGTAACACTTGCGATCAGTGCTGGCACCGATCGCAGGTGTTAACTATGTAAATGCTGTTGCATCTGCGGCATTTAAACTACTTCTGCCTTGCATGCGCTGGCATTGGGCGCCGCCATTTTGGGGAGGGTTATTTTTTTTCGATGACGATTTTGACAGTGGTATTTAAAAAAAGAGTTAACTTGATGGAGGATGTTGAGCCGAACCCGGTCATGGCACAAACCTGAACAAGACTAGTGAGGTTACATGATAAGTAGATAAATACAACTATAGACAACTATAAAAATAGTTTATATCCTAGTAGATCACATCGTCCACCATAACATCATTATCGTTAACATTATAACCATAATATTGGGCAGTAAATTTGCATTTTTGGTTTAAATGAGTGAACAAAAAATCAACTTACAGAAATGTAAACAGCTGCGAATGCTGCCAGGGTGGCATGTTGAGAAGGGAATGATTTCCTGCCAAAAACAGACAAGCAAAATTATAGTGTGTTTGTAAAAGTTCCTTTAGAGACATAACCAATTACGCTTCAACAAGAAAGCCCTAATTAGTTTACATTCGCTTCTGAATTTGGTAACATATTTTAGTTATTCAGACTAACTCGCTTTAACCTTAAAGGGACCTTCTTCTGGACGTAAATGACTTCCTGAACACGGTAGAAATGCACAGTTTTGCTGAACATATTAACAGGTATTGGTTAAGTAAATATACTTTTTATATCAATGGCCCACAGTTTGCCTGTAGAGGGTGCAGGGGGCACCAGATTCATGAATTGTATCGCCTGTTCTTCATGAATCTGGCGCCCCCTGCACTGCTCCGACAGAATGCAGCTGCAGTTGTAATGAAATGCATCATTAAATAGACCACTGTTGCACACATAAAAACATATATAATCTGTACATGCTTCACTAAGAATTTTTAGGAAGAAATATGCATTTCAAGTTGGAAAACGGAAAACTTTGCAAAACAATTTGAAAGTGACTCTGATTCACATTGTTCAAGAAACCTTAAAGGGGTTGTTCAATGACAACAAGTTATCCCCTATTCACTGGATAGGGGCTCAAAATTTCTGATTATTGGGAGTGTCAGTGATGGGACCCCTGTGATCAAAAGAAAGGGGTTTTGTTGTATCCCTATTACACCCTACAAGAATGGAGTGGCGGTTACACATACGCACTGCCGCCCAATTCTCTGCCAGAGATAGCCGAGCATGGCACTCCATTTTACTGCAGATTAATAGGGGAGCCAGTCACGCACGTGAACAGTGGCGTAACTAGGAGAGGCAGGGCCCCATAGCAGACTTCTGAAGAGGACACCCTGCTGGCTTAAAAATATGCATATATTACATTCCTATATACATAAACATACAGCTCATCACTCATACATACACATTTATACACTGTTACACACATATAGGGCATATACACATCACATATACACACATACAGTGCCATATACAGACATACAGCTTACATACACACATAACATGCTGTATTTATACACACCATATACACATACAGCATATATACATCACAGATACACACACATAAACAATATATATACCACAATGTGCAGCACAATATGAATATAATGGTGCACATTCTTCATTCTTTAGTGTCAGGTAGGATGAAGGGCCCCATAGCGGCTGCTACCGCTGTAGTTACGCCCCTGCACGTGACTATTTTTCTCTATGGCGCTGATGGAGAAAATTGAGCATCATGCTTGGATATTTCTGTTAGTTCTATAGGCAGGGTGCATGTGCGGCCAGATGCTCCATTCTTTTGGGTGTAATGGATGCCGATTCTCATGATCCTTGTGGGTCCCATAATTGAAACTCCCATCGTCCAGGAACTTAGTCCCTATTCTGTGAATAGGGGGTTACCTTGATGTCACAGGACATTCCCTCTAAGACATGAACTGGGATTTTGCACAACGAGTGTCATCTACAACTGCTATTTTGGAGCTGTTTCACCCTAGTGAAATAATATGCGACATCAGTAAGCAAACTCTTTCTAATGGACATTTAAATTATGTCTTTTCTCTTAACTCAATAGATTATATATGAAAATCAATTCCCGGTTATGTATCTTCAGTATATGTTTGCATTAAAATTTTCATCCAGGAAAAATATAACAGTTAATCTGATAATTGACTTTACCTTCCAGCATTTATGATGGCGAGGTCTTGTCCAGAGCAAATGTCCTCTAGCACATATGGATTTTCTTTACAGGACACATTTAGGGAGGTGTAGTTAGGTTTGCAGACTGTCAAGAAATATGGGGTCTGGTAACCAGTAGATAGTTGGATAATATCAGTAATAAGAGCAGTGGAGCAAAGTCCAAATACATGGACACCTTGAAGAGAAACCAAAGAGAATTCTCAGTGCTGAACACAACAGACATTTCATTTTCATACAACAGTCATAAAAACATTGGGTTCAATGGAATAATCTGTGCTGGCTAACAAATATGCATCTATAGTATCAAAGGGAAATAGATCAGTATATCTTTAAATCACACTTGAATAAAAACATGGCTCTCCAGACAAATATAGATGAAGATTTTCTTTTGGAAAATATTAATAAAATTCCCACAAAACTACTGCACATGTATCAGAAGTCCTTCATGAGAACAAGTCTGCGGAACTGATTTTGACATGGCTAGTCAACCCCCTTATGCAAACTATAACATATCAAAATCCTTGTTCTCCCAGGAGATAAGTTACTATCAGAAGAGTCTGGTAGCTGCTTAGTACTCTCCCCCAATTCACAATATCTACATGTATATGTAAAAACAATTTCTAACAAAAAACCCTAAATTGACTCAAGGACTTTATATGGATTAACACAAAGGGGTTAAAATAAAAAAGCTCTTTATTGGCATCTATTCACTGCTGCTAAGGTTTGTGCTGGGACTTCTGTGCTTGGATAGAGGGAGAGAAAGCTGATCAATATACAGTTTATATTGATCTTTATTTACTGTATATAACAAAAGCCTCCTAGATGTTCTGTTGCATAATTTGTACAGTTTATCAAATAAAAATAGGAACAATGGGAAATAAATCCCGAGATTTGCCAAAAGTGATAAAAATAATGATATCCATAAACAAATGTTATAAATGAAATCAACAGAGGTGTGCACTAAAGTCATTCCTTGTCCAAGTCATCTATTACCTTTAAACTGGGGGTCTACATACTTGTCACCCTTAAAAATAATAAATCTGTTATTTACCTTCTCAGTCTTTTTTCTTTTAATTAAGGCTCATATCAGGGACAAAACCCTAAGAAACTATTGTATACGGCAAAATGAGGTCAGCACTTAGTGGTACAGAATATCCTGACCTATATACAATAAAACTATACTTTGGGAGCAGTATAATGAAGAAGCTGCTGGGAAATTGAAGGCACTTTGTTGTTGTGTTGTTTATTATGTTTTACCCTTCTTCTGTTGTGGTTTTTATAAGACCACGATTACAGCCTAAGCTTTAGGATCTCAAGTATGTGGTAAGAAAGAATATTGATGGATTAGCATTTTACAATGTCTAGTGTCTTACTATGCATTGACTTTGCAGTACAGTAAATACAAGTCTATGGTCTCAGAAGACCAGTGTATCATTGTGGTAATTGTGGGTAGGTCTACAAAACATAATGAAATGGAAATCGGAGATGACAATGACGAGCAGAGTAAAGTGAGCATTAGGGGCCTCCTGGAGGGGTTTTATAGTAAAGTGAGGGAGATAAGTGGATTTGCAGTACATGACTGTACTGAATGAAATCTTCTGCTATCAGTTAATTGAGAAATTTAAAATTGAAAGACAAAAAGTTCTCATTACAGCAGAGATAGAGCTACAATGGATGTACAACCCTAGACTCCACTCATCATTAGAGTCATTTTATTACCAGGAATAATAAACATTTGTAATAAGATTTTCCAGGCTAAAACATATTGATAACATATCCATAGGTCAATAGGTATATAAAAAAACAACAACTAATTGGAGTCCAATGCCAGGCTCCTTCAATGATCAGCTGTCCTCAGTGGTTACACAACGAATGGAAGGGGAAGCAGACAGCTCTGTTCTAGGGGTTTCCCCTGAATGGGTCCTATGTTACTACTCCTAAAGGTGTCTCCTGGGTGTCACCAGTCTCAGGTGCTGACTTTGTAGACATATACCCCCCAAATCCCATTTACTATAACAGTGGTGGCAAACATATGGCACTGGTGCGAGAGGAGGGTCCTCTCTGTGGGCACCTAGGCTGTCACCCCAGCACAAAGTTCCCCAGACAGGACTCTAGGCCTCCTCCTACAGTTCCATGCCACCCAGTGTGTGCCATAATCAGCGCTGTTTTAAAGTGACATATCCTTGGCTTCCTGGGTTACAGGAGAAGCGAGAAGATGTGGACAGAGCTGGATTATCATTGGAGCTTCATCTCTGGGTTCTTAGTTATAACTATATAAGAGTTAAAATAACAAAAAAGCCCATACTGCCTTTATAATTCCCTTGCCAATTCCACAATGTCACTTCCAATCACTGGCCTGCGATGGTCCTGGACGCGTAACTAGGAGAGGCAGGGCCCCAAAGCAAACTTCTGAAAGGGACCCCCCCTTTGTATTTGTATACTGACATATTTATAGACTTATGCGCACACATATCTGTCCCAGAAGCTGCTGACCACATAGGAGGAAGTAGATGGCAGGAATTAAAGATGAGAGACTCCTAGTCCTGTCGTTCTGCTGTCCCCTCCCTCTCCCCTAAAATTTCTTATCTGAGCTGTGGATTCATGCTATGTACTGTGGAAGATTATGCTGTACAATGTGCACATAACATGTATATAATGGTGCACATCCGCCATTTTTTAGTGTCAGGTCGGATACCAGGTCCTCTGACATTGCAGGCCCCATAGCAGCTCCTATGTTGTGACTAAGTAAACCTAGACTGACACAGGTCTAAAGAACTATCAGTGGGGAATTTGAAAGATACAGTATGTAGTCTTTTGTTATGTCTAGTCTTGGTCTGGGCTATCAAGGGCCCACCAGAAATAATGATCCTGAAGGGCCCAACTGCAAAATATTCCCATTTCAGATATGCCCTCAATAAAATCTAATAATCCATAATATTTGTGAACAATCCTTTAAAAAATAGACCATAGTGTCAAGTAATTACCCGGCATATCCAAATTGGTTTGCCTTCTTCAGGATATCGGGGGCCCATTATTTTGTGGTAGAGCCTGGGCTTAGTCATAGGATCCTCTGGTGACCCCATCTGACCCTGGCTACTGCTGCCCACATATGCAAATGTTGTTTGGTTTTCCAAAATAATAGAAAACCCCTTTCATTACCGGGGCATATAGATAACAGACAATTGTCACATTAGGACATACCTATAAACCTGACTGCTCTTCTCAGAAAGGAGTTGAAGTTGCATCCACCAGCATTGATATTTGCCTCTGCACCAATCCCATTTTTCCTCTTGGATAGACAACAATATAGAACACCTTCACCCACCATGATCTAGAAAGAAAATATAATACAAAAATTAGAAAAAGAGGTAAAAATGAAAAAAACTATTTTTTATAAGAAAAGGAGGTTGCGTATCTTTTTTAGCGTAGGTAAGACATATGTCAATTACATTTCTATGAACCTGCAATTTCATATTGGTGAATTGCTTTTAGTATCTTTGTGCTGATTTGTAACCCACATGTAACATAATATAAAGAATTATAGTAATAGATTTTAATAACATATCACTCTGTTACAGGAGAACATTGCATATAGGGTAAATGGATACAGTATACACTGACAGCAGTCACAGATATTCTGTAGTGAGAGGTCAGTGTATACAAAGGCTGTTTGGTCATTAGTATCACAAATAGTGATGGGAATAACGGCTCTTCTTAGTGAGCTGGCTCATTAGGCTCCGCTCACTAAGAAGAGCCGTCTCTTCTGGCTCCTGAATGGCTCCCTACAATAGGGAGCCACAGGCTAGGCAAGTGCCCCGCACCACTCCACTTTTAACCCGATATTATCAGGTTAAAGGGGGCGTTGCGAACCGTTTAGGGGCGGGGTTTAGTGAGACATCGGCTCACTGAGGTGAGCTGGCTCACGTCGTTCACGCGGATGAGCCGGCTCTTTGTGCGAACGACCCATCACTAATCACAAAGGCCTTCAACAGGAAGAAGCCACCATGAACCAAGTGTGAGATTCTCTCCCTGCACACACTGGGGTCTATCCTAAGTGGTCTTAGCGTGGAGTTATCCCTGTGGGCAGCCCAAGCCCACCCCATATTTAGGCTGGTGAATCCAGAAATCTTGCTCTCTTTGATTCCTGACCCTTCCTGGAGGAGCAGCACATGACATAAGGAACCAGGTTATATTGTGTGCATGTATATGACTTTATAAGAGTAATTACCATATAGTAGACTTTATACATTGAACCTATAGATGTTCCACGTGTTATGTGTTTTACCATATATACATAACTGTCTGCAGTGAGTGTGTATATAAGTGTATCTACAATTACAACCTGTAGCTACCATTCATATGTGGATCTGTGCCCTGCACGTGTATTGGAGGAGTATATATATGGTATTGTGTATGAGCCTCTATATGTACATGTATATAGTCAGGTACGGGATGTGACTTCTGCTTCAGGATATATCCAGGAGCAGCTGTATTGTTAGAATATACAGTATTGTATATACATACACATTATTGGGGGTCCAGGAGGGGGCAAGAAAGGAGGCCTCTGTGTGTAGTTGTTCTCTATGTATTTTGTATTGTATTTTATGTAGTTACTTTGTCACATGTATGTTATTAGTAAAGTCTTCATCTCTTGCTTTCCAAAATTTTTTTTGTAACTTCTCCCTTTTTGATTTGTTTCAATAAACTTGCCTTAATTAAAAAAAAATAACATGAATGTGTTTATTATTTATACAGAAAAAAAAAAGATAAAATTTGGCCCAAACCTGCCGAGTGTGAAATTCTCTTGTAAAGCAACTGGGAAAAGTCGAATAAACAATGATTTGATCGTGAAGACCCAGAATATGCAGGGAACGGGAGAATAAGGCGAGAGGACTTTTTTTGGACTGTCCCCTATCTTTTAATGGGAAAATGTCTTCCACAGGTATTTAAGTAGCGGGTGCATTGCGATTGTGTTGCATGCAACCTTTTTAAGGCGCAGCTGCACCTGCTTCCATGCGACGCAAGTTAGGGGGGCGTGCCATCGGACGATCCGACTGATTTGGACTGAGCGCGGGATTAAGCTTTCAAATTGTGTCACAAGCCCAAGCATTAAAAAAATGGTGAACTCTGTTGGACCTGAGCGGGGAAGCGACACATTCACAATATCAGGCGCACACTGTTAGCGAATTACAGTGGGAATGTAAGTCGAAATGTGCCCCATCCGTCAGGCAGGGTATGACCTCTACTTTCTGCTATTCCCTCTTTTATGTAAAATCTCATCCATTCATCCATAAAAACAACTCCAAAGCCACATGTAAATGAAGTGAGAACCTGAGAGGAGTCACCTTTAGAGGTTGTTCAGGGAGCGTCACTTTAGATGCCAATATCCTGCGCTCAAGAGTATTTAGTTCCATGCTTTTGGTCCCAGAAACTTCTGATAAATCTCCCCCAATCTATCAATGTGACAATGTGACTCTTCTCTGCTCATTGCCTATGACTTTGGAGGTGACTTTCTATAGGTAAATTTCACAATATCCTGGGAAAATCTAGAAAGGATATTTCATACCTTACCTGAGGGTGTCTAGTGTGGTAAAAGCTGATGCCAGGTTCCCTTTAACCTTTCATTATGCCAGGACTAAGATGTATGATGTATGATGTATGCTACAAGTGACAGCAAACAGCTAGGATATGGTCTTGCATCCTGACTGATAGGATCTTAAATTCTGATTCCTTCTGAATGGTGGTAAGGTCATGCAGGCACCGTGCATAGAACCCACCACTAGTGATGAGCGGACCGGTTAAAATTTGGGTTTGAGTGTAACCAGTAACACCTGTGATTGGTGCAGGCACAAATTGTAGGTGTAACTGTTTAAGTTTCAATGGCAAGGTCGTCAGAAGCATTTAATGACTCCCGTCAGCACCTTGTGACACCATTTTGGGGAGGATCCACAATCTGAATTACTTCATACTGTGTCAGCACAGATTGTGGCCGGGAAATGGATTGAGCCGAACCTGGGCTCAAACATTTAACTTGGGTCGTCTCAACACCACCCGCCACTTTTGTCCTACAACCAGTGGTGGCCCCTGTGACCAGACCCCAAACATTGTAACAGTGTAAGTATGATCATCCAGTTATTGATAGGCGTAGACAAGAAACTAATACACTTATTCTCTAATTGACCCCATCTGTCACTACTTTTATTCAGAATATTATATGGAAAATCTCATTATTACTGTCGTTCTATTTTCATTGCCTGTTACATGTAATTTTTTGCTATAATGCTGAGAATTTGATAAATGTGAGACCTTCTTTATCGTAGCAATTCAGGGAATATGAGTCATCTCCTCCCTACTCCCACTGCGCCTGCAGCCAACTCTATGGCTCTTATGTAATAATTACCACTGACGAGCACACGGCACAACATTACGGTAAAGGACACTTAACTGCCCGGGCAAATCTATCACAAGGAATATAGTCTGATGTGTCACAGTGAAATACACCTACATCATGACATTATCACTTATAATAAAGTTACTGCCATGTGAGTATCGGAGATTTATCACCAGCCAATGACAATTAACTTATATCAAGAAACCGTACAGGAAATTGTGGAAATGAAGAACTAGTTGCTAAGTAACTACACAAATATCTACTCTACGGGGATGGTGGGTTTTCTTATAATAATTCCCACATAATTGCATTGGATCTTAGAAATTGGGTTGATTACATACATTGGTGTAATGCAATTGGGTCTACTGGACCAAGCAACTGGCTCAGAGAACCAAGGAGAGGTGGGATTCTGACCAAAATACTTTACACCGGGTGGGCATCTCAGCACGGCACTCCAGATTATTCTATTGTAAAACAGGGAGAAATAGACTCTCCATTGAGATTTCTGGGGCCCTAGTACAAAATTCTGCTCCAACTCCAGAATTGGCAAATCTGACTCTGCTAATGTGATATTACAGACTGACATGGAGTGGCTAACCAGAAAGCGGGTCTTCTGGAGAGTTAGACTAGTAGACTATGTAAGTTACACATAGTATAGTGAACAGATGTTTAATGAAGACCTGTCACTAGAATGTTACTTCTCACACCATTAATACCTGCTGGTAAAGGGTTAAAAGTAATTCCCATATCACTGAAAATTATCTGCCACAGAGGCACTTTACACCATTGTAACAGCCGTTTTTTGTCATATGCAAATGAGTAGATAGTCAACTACTGAAAAGAAGAGTCATGCTTTCTCTAAGCTGCCAGTGAACCACGCCTCCTTCTTTTGACTGACAGCTCAGTGTCTCAAATCTCAGGCTGAGCAGACAGGAACTGCACCTCAGGAAGGGTGGGGCCAAGTGGTGGTGGAGCCAACATAAAAAAAGGCAGGAAAAATTGGGGGAACAATTTTACTGGTTGATGATTTTACTTTTATTCATCAAAGGCATAGTGTGTGTGAAGGGAAGAGTGTGAGTAAGGGTTATTGTTCCTGTTCACAATAATAGGCTCCCTTTTTTTCCCCTTTTTCTGCAAGAAGTTTCTGCAACTACATTTGAGAGTATTCAGAAAACATGTCAGGCACTTTATTAATAAGATTAAAGGTGATAATTTTCAAAGATCCCTCTAGTGATAGCTGCTAGTAGTCAGATATTTATTGCTTAGCTGCATTTGACTTCTACATGAGTATGTCATGGTGCTGTAAGGGCTGAGTGGAGATGGCTCATGGGCTCAGCTCTCTCCATACAGGGCAGGTGTCAGCTGTATTTTACAGAAGACACCTACTGTTTACCTGGGTAACCTGAGTGTCACCATATTGTATGTCATTGGGGGTGCTGATCGGCTCCCGAGAAAGCTGTGATTCTCTCCCCGAGATTCTCAGGTCTGTCATACAACCTCATCTGTAATGGTCTCCTGGAGGCAGACTGTTACAGATGAGCAGTGTATTCTAAAGTATTATTCGATAGTAGTATTGCGCTATATTGTATAAAATCAGATCCCTTGTGGTTACAGTACCCTTAGTTAGTCTGAAATAGTAGTAAAATAAATTAATCAAAAAGTAAATAAAAAATATAAAAATGATCATCCTGGGGGCGTGGCTAGCAGCCAAGATGGCCGGATGTGTTTAGCGGAGCTCCGTGGAGACCCTCAGAATCCGCAGGTTAAATCCTGAGCCACCCAGGCTAATACCGGCAGCAAGCAGTGACCCCACTCACTGTAGTCACCGTTACACCGGGAGCAGCTCCGACTCTGTAAGAGAGTGCGAGGAGAGGTCGGAGACCGGGCAGCCGCAGGCCAGCGTGTGCAGCACCTTGGGTGTGATACGGAGCACACTGCGGTGAACCTCGGGCGCCAGTGCCGCAGCCGAACCGGCAGGGAGACCCCGCGAACCGGGCGACGTAGTCGGACAAGCTAGAGTTACTGGCGCGTAACCACGAGCGAATCAGGCTGCAAAAATGATCATCCTGCCGTGAACACTGCAACAGAAAACATTCTCTTGTCCAGAACGTCACTTTTTCACCATTTTGCCACCCATGAGTATTTGAATAAAACATAATTTAGAGGTTGTGCCATTCCCAAAATGATATAAATGAAAATGCCCTTTTATAACGCAACCAAAAAAAAAGTAATCCTTACCACAATGTTGCAATACAGGGGCATTTTTTCATAGCTTTTTACAATTTATTTTTAAAAGTATTAAGACATATCAAAGCTATTTCTGTAATCACACTGACCCAAATAATAAAAGGTCAGGTGTCATTTGGAGCACACAGTGAAAGCCATAAGTACAATGCTCATGAGAAAATGGCACGATGGGGGTCATTTACTAAGGGCCCGAATCGCATTTTTATGTCGGGTTAACCGAATATTACCGTTTTTCGACGATTTTCCCTGAATTGCCCCGGGTTTTTGGCGCATGCGACTGGATTGTGGAGCATCGGCGTCGGCATGCACGCAATGGAAATCGGGGGCGTGGCCATCAGAAAACCCGACGGATTCGGAAGAAAACACCATATTTTTTTTTTTAAAAAGTGTCGCTTGACACGCGCTTACCTGCACCCAGCAACGGATCGTGAACTCCAGGGAACTCCGACGGACTTCAGCGCAGCAGCGACACCTGGTGGATATCGGGCGCACTACCTTAGTGAATCGCCAGAAGACACGAATCTTCCTCAGACAACGTGCCGCTGGATCGCGAAAGGACGGGGTAAGTAAATCTGCCCCAATATATATTTTATTTCAATTTTACCAGATATTTGGTAAAATTTTTCAGATGTACAGTACACTGCAAGGAGTATTAAATGGTGCCACTAAAAAGTAAAATCTGTCCCACAGATAACGGTCTCTCAAATGCAAACTGTAAGGCCCCTTGCCCACAAGTATTTTTCTTGTGCAAGTCCAGTGTGATCCATTATCACAAAACTCCGTTGCAATGGGTCAGAGTATATCCTACTTTGATGCAAGTCCAAGGAAAAACGCCCACTGAAATCTAGGGGTGCGTAAAAAAAAATCACATTGCACGCAGATGTCATCAAAGAGTGTGCATTTTTTTTGCATGTTTTCCTAACGCCTAACCCAGGAACTTGACTTCTGCTTATTGAGCCACATTTTGGCACCATTTTCTCTGGCATTCCTGCTGTTGTTTCTGGTTAATTTGGTAGGATGCCACGACCCATGGAAGTGGAGAAATTAATTGCGATGGTCCAAGAACATCCTCTACTTTGGGACAACAAGATTAATGACTACAATGACAACAATGAAAAGGAGCAAGCAGCTGGAACATTTGTAAGGGGCTGTTTCCTTGTGAGTGGCACAAGAGTACCAGCATTGCTTGTGCCAATAATTTTGCCTGTCCTTGGTTTTAAGAGAAAAAAAGAGCAAAATCACATTACACTCACGCATGCGCAGCCCGCCTGTCAGTATGGCTCTGATATGTATGTACATGGCCGGCTCTACAGTTGCACTGAACATGCGCCAGTGCACAGACGGCTATCTCTCAATCACAACAATGCCCTGCACGTAACTGGTACATGCGCTGTGAACCTGTAGAGCTGGCTATAAAAGTGCCAGATGGTGCCGAAATAATAGGTGGACTGTGCATGTACAGAAGTTTTAAACTGCAGAGTAATGGCGTAAAGCTGGAGGCAGTGCGGAGAGACGTGGGTCCGAGCCAAGGGAGCCATGAGGAGGCAGGGGAACTTGACTGGATGTGAAAGCTCCCTCGCCTCCTTGACAGGATAAATGAAAGACGACAAAAGGAATAAAAGATGTTTTTATCCCACAGCAGCAATGCAGATTATCTGGATTAGAAGCATTGAGATGACTTAACGGTGTTCTGTAAGACATAGCTCTTTTTTTTTAGCTGGTTGAAGGTGACAGGTTTGCTTTAAGCATTACACTGTAACTAATATGCAGATAAAATGAGTTAGAAACCCAATGATTTGGCTGAGAATGCATGTGACCTTCACGGGTGAAAGGGAGTAGCAACTGCCAGGCTCTTGCAATTCTTGTAGAAATTCCACTTCACTCCTGTTTCAGTATTTGATGGTGCCAAAATAGGGTCCCAACCCAGTATGCAAGTAAGGATATGGAAGATAGCACTCAATCCAATTTTGAAAATAAATGCTTTTATTCTTGTACCAATCCACTTTAATATATTTACATGATGTTTTGGTCAAGAAGACCTTCCTCAGATGCGGATTGTAGTGTATAGCGATCCTAAGCCTGGAAGATAGAAGCGGTATCCGGCGCTTCAGACCTTGGCTATGTGTCAGCCTTGTTCTGGTCTCAGAACACACTGCCAAGGTCTGAAGCGGCAAATACCGCTTCTATCTTCCAGGCTTAGGATTGCTATACAGTACAATCTGCATCTGAGGAAGGTCTTTTTGACCGAAACGTTATGGATTAAAGTGGATTGGTACAAGAATAAAAAGATTTATTTTCAAAATTGGATTGAGTGCCATCTTCCATATCCTTAGGCTCTTGCAATTCAACATGTCACTGAGAGTAGCCCTTCCCTGATTACAATAAAAGTCATCCAATCCTACTAAAATTGGTGGGTCAGGTTGACTTTACTTATATTTTTAAGGCCTGACGACACAGCATGCATAGGCGTAACTAGGAGAAGCAGAACCCCATAGCAGACTTCTGTATGGGTCCCTCTTCCCACTTAAATATATATATATAAACGTGAGTTACAATCACACACATTTATACACTCATATACACATACATTCATATACTTACAGCATAAACACACCTTATACACACATACAGCAAAAACATACAGTACAAACATACCATATATACATAGATCATATACACACATCTACAGCCACGTGAGGGGGTTATATACAGGAGAGGACACAAGCCACGTGAGGGGGTTATATGCAGAAGTGGACACATGCCACGTGAGGGGGTTATATGCAGGAGTGGACACTACCAATAATTTGGAATTTGAGGCTGTGTCCTGCATTTTTAAGCCCTCTAGTCATACCCCAGGGAGATGACGACATATGAGGTTGCGGTCACACTTGGTGTTAAGGCTGCGATCACACATTTTGATTGCGTTTTGAAACTCATTACAACAGCTGAGGAGAGGTGATTTGCCTAATTACATTATTGTTAACATTTGCATTTACAAAACGCATAGTAAACACAATGTTAACACATGCATTAATGTCACGTTTATATTGCGTGTTGTTATTAGTTTCAAAACGCAATCAAAAAGCAACGTCTGACCTCACCCTTAGAAGTAACCAATACAATAAAGAAAAATGTAAATGCAAAAATTTCAGAATTTTCAAAAAACAGGTTACTGTGAAAAATGTTAAACATTTAAAGCATGTGAAATAATTCATATGTTAAGGTAGGGTCCATGAATAAAATGCTTCCTTTGCACCTGCCCTGGACCAGGCACAGATTTGCGCCTAAAAAGTCGCAAAAATAAGCAAAAAAAGTGATACATGAGGGGAAAGTCGCACGGAACATTTGGGAAACTAAGGCCCCTTCTACACTTGTGTTTTTCATCCACGTGTTCTGAGCATGATTTTGGCGTGCAGAACTTGCATTGCACTCTGACCCATTGTAATTAATGGGCTTTTTCACACTTGCGTTCTTTTTCACGCACACATGCGTTTTTTTTTTTTAAACGCACATTTAAATCTCAGCATGCTCTACCTTTGCAAGTCACGCGCGTGAAAAACGCACCATACAAGTCTATGGAGATGCATCAAAAACGCATCGCACTCTGAGACGCATGTAAGTCCAATGCAAGTCCAATGCGTTTTTCATGCAGCAATTGCCATAGAAAAGATGGAGCTCAGCCCTGAGTCCTTTACAACTGAGACACTGAACAAACTCTAACTGAAAACTGATTGAACTCTGACGAGAAATGTCAGTTTTTCACTGACCAAACCCTGATCGCACCCTGATCAAACTCTGATGTGATCTGCAACGCAAGTGTGGAAGGGGCCTAAGATACATAAGGCACATTGCACAAGGTGCAGACCAAGGCGCACTTGAGAAACGAAAAGTGAAAAGTCGCAAAAATGAGACAATTTATTTCCCCTGTCGTCTCTTTAGCTTTACTGTGTGTCAGTGTTCTTTAATACATACACATCTTACAGCTGATCATTGCAGTCTGGGACTATAGTAAAGCATCCTTAGAGCTTCACCAGAGGTCACAGTGGGCAGAGGGGTCCGTCTGTAACTATGGGTTGTCTGTAAGTCGGTTGTCCTTAAGTAGGGGACCGCCTGTATATTGATAAGTCTACCTTATGCTTTTAACTGTTATTGACATGTTATATCAGTTATAATTAGATGTGTAATTCACTTAGCATACATTTGTCTGCATATCCCATTCAATGTGTTAAGTAATACATTTATTTTATATTAGCATTCACTTCAGACTTACAGCGTGAATTGGTGCTTGGTGCAATTTTTTTCTTTATTTTGTTTTGACCTTTTTTTGTTTCTTTGTTTGACTTTGGCTCAGAAAGCGAATGTCACCCAGTTGTCACTTACCATCTATGGTAGGATTGGCATGTCTCGACCGAGCATCAAGCTCGGACGAGCATGTTCGCTCATCTCTAGTAATAAACCAGAAAATTCAGAGGCGTAACTAGGAGAGGCTGGGCCCCATAGCAGACTTCAGAATGGGGCCCTTTTACCCCTTCGCCAGACAGTCTTCTTATCCCAGGGAGGTTGAGGGCACATATCTTTCCCAGTTACTGCAAACCACATGGGGGAAGAAGATGACAGGAAGCTAGAGATAAAAGATTATTAGTCCTACCATCCCCTCCCCTGACATTTCCTATCTGAATTCCTGACTCAGCTGTAAGCTGAGGAAGATTTCACTGTTATATGCATATCATGCTGTACAATGTGCAGCATAATATGCATATAATGGTACACATTTCCCTGTCTTTAGTGTGTCAGGTCAGATGCCGGGGCCCCCTGACACTGTGGGCCTCATAGCAGTTGCTATGGCTGCTACCACTGTAGTTTCAGGCCTGAGAAAATTATTAATTGAAACAGGTATATATAGAAAACCAAAGAAATGTTGTCAATTAATAAGTAATGTACAGTTGTGTCCATTGTTAACACATTTTCCATCCATTGAAGTATCATATTTCTCAAGAATGTAATGTAATCATTTACAATATCGCACCATGCTAAAAAATCTATTGATATGCTGTAGTGTACAAAACAATCACTGGGTGACTGCACATATCAGACATCACTATGTGAGACATAAAAATATGGACATGTCTGGGAATAGGGAGGTGGTACCCTTCTGAACAATACAAGTGAAAGATATGTAGAGCCATATATCCCATTAGACACTGGAGACCCAGTGTCTAAGGGGTTAAGTTGTGGAGGAAGTTTTAATATTTTCATTAAAATCAATCTAACAATCTGTCATTAGATGTGATCCAGAACAGGATTAATGCTTTTTGTGGAGATTGCACACCTTTTAATGTATACAGAGTTTTCAAGCCCATGCGTGCTCCATTGGGAATTCTGGGTAAGGAATTTAGAAATAGGAGTGAAAAGGCAAGCTGTGCCTCAGTGCTATAGTGAATAAGACGATATCCTCTACATCAATGTGTGACTTTTAAGAAGCCTAGTCACATAACATGGGATAATAAGAAATGGGTGCACAAGGGGTAGTCATGGTATATAAGAGTTGAGGAATTAAAGGGGTTGTCCACCGTCATAAAATACATTTTATTATTTGTACAATGTTTCGATATACTTTCTGTATGCACACATGGCTATTACCGATCAATGTAACAGCACTCCCTTCCTCCTGTACTGGTGCAGAGCACAGGGCAGATGCCAGTGGCGTAACAATAGCCGTAGCAGCCGTAGCGGTTGCTACGGGGCCCGGGCGGCACAGGGGCCCGGGATGAAAAGCCAAGATGGGAGCACCTTTGCACAGTAATACGGACCCCTGTGCCGTACCTCTGTCGCTGTCTGCCCACTGCAGGCCGCCGGACTTGGCCTCTTCATTTGTTGGCAGGCAGCCCGCCCACTTCTTTTGGTGCGACCGCCCTGACGACACCATCCGCGGCGGCCCGCCAGCCACGCCCCCCGCGGTAGCCTGCCCCAGCCTGTTTGCGGCCGCCTGGCGTACTCCTTCCGCAGCCGACCGGGTGGCCTTGTCCATCCGAGGCCCGGTCTCTTCACGGCTGCCCGGCCAGACCACTTCTTCTGTGGCCGCAGGGCCTAGTCTATATGCGGCCGCCCGGCCAGTCCTCCGCTTCCGCAGCTGCCATGCCGGCCTAGACTATTCGCGGCCCTGTCTCTACACGGCCGCCCGGCTGGTACACTTCTTCCGCGGCTGCCCGGCCGGCCCACTCCATCCGCGCCCGGACCACCAGCTGGCTTACCACGATCGCGCAGCCGAGCTATTTCCGCGGTTTCCTGAACAACGAGCCTCCCACTGCAGAGCAGCCAGTCTACAAGAAACGTAAGTAAGTCCCTATATATGTATGATTGATGTATGTATACTGTATGTGTCTATTTTCTGTGTGTATGTGCTGTATGTATGTGTATATGCTGTATGTATGTATTTGATGTATGTGTGTACATGCTTTACAGTATATACTGTATGTGTGTGTATTTGCTGTATGTGTATGTATATGCTGTACAGTATATACTGTATGTATGTGTGTATATGCTGTATGTGTGTGTATTTGCTGTATTTGTGTATATGCCATATAGTATATACTGTATGTATGTGTATATTCTGTATGTATGTGTGTGTATTTGCTGTATGTATGTGTGTATTTGCTGTATGTATGTGTATATTCTGTATGTATGTGTGTGTATTTTCTGTATGTATGTGTGTATTTGCTGTATGTATGTGTATATTCTGTATGTATGTGTGTGTATTTGCTGTATGTGTGTGTATATGCTGTATGTGTGTGTGTATATGTTGTATATGCCATATGTATTTGTGTATATACTGCATGTATATGCAGTATGTGTGTATGTGTATACTGTGTGTATGTGTATATGCTGTATATACTGTATGTGTGGTTATATGCTGTATGTAGACACATGCATATAAATATTTATATGTATATGGTGTATGTGTGTATCTGTTGTATATACTGTATATATGTGTGTATCTACTGTATATATGTGTGTATAAGCTGTATGTATGTATACACTATATATACTGTATGTATGTGTGTATATGCTGTATATAGATTCAGTATGTTTATATGGTGTTTATATACTGCATATATGTGTATACAAAGTGGGTATATACCGTATTTAAAAGAATGTGATGTATTTATGCTATGTATCTATGTATGTATCTAAATAGTATGTATGAAACTTTGATGCATATATACTGTATGTATTAGTGTATAAATGTATATATGAGTACATAAATTTGTGCATATGAGTGTATACGTATGTGTATGTGTGGACGAGTACATAAAAGTGAGTGTAGAATGTTATGTGTGTGTTTTTAAGTGTATAAATGTGTGTGATTGTATAAACGTCTGTGTATGCATGAATACTTTTAAGAGGGAGGGGGGCCCCATGCAGAAATCTGCTATGGGGCCCTGCCTCTCCTAGTTACGCCACTGGCAGATGCTATTGTATTGAATCATGACAGCCACAGGCCCTCCTCTCCCTGCGGGCCCAGTCACACCTCCTGATTATAAGGTGTTTGCAATAAAGCTTTATTGTTAATTCTTGTTCCCTTGTCAATCCAAACTTTTTAGAAACCAACTGTCACAGGGACCAATAAATACAATTTGTCTGGAGTTACACTAAATATACCAGTTCCGACTAACATACAAATTCAACTTAAGAACAAACCTCCAGAACCTATCCTGTACGTAATATGGGAACTGGCTGTATACGCAATTTAGATACAAGCAGTATCATTGATGGCTCGATAGCACATGATAGGACAACACCACCAATCCCACTACCACGTGCTTTATAACAAGTAGTAAATTGAGAGGTATGTTGCTCAGGTGTAACATTATGGAGGAGTTATCATCCAATCACTTTATGATGATGATGATAATGATTATTATTATTATTATTATTATCACAAAGCAATATTATAATAGTTGATGTCTCTTGTCAAATCCAAATACCATATATACTCGAGTATAAGCCTAGTTTTTCAGCTCAAAAAATGTGCTGAAAACCCAAACTTATATAGGTTTTACCAGGTTTTTGTGGTAAAATTAGGGGCCTCGGCTTATACTTGGGTCAGCTTATACTCGAGTATATATGGTAGGTCTTTAATATGGGTGTAATTAGGCTTAGTGCAGAGGGCAACCCTGGAGGTATAATATGAATAACATGTGACTTTCATGTGATCGAGACATAGTAGAGGATAGAGGCAGATTTTTATCATTTGTCTTTTACAATAAAATGAGGACAAAAACAATCAACTTTCTGTACGAGGACCTTGAAGCATAAGTAGTTCAGACATTGCAGTATAAATGTTACCCAAACGCAGTTTCTTTCCCCAAGGTAATGACACGAGGGCCAAAAAAGTGACATCAGCTGCTCCAAGCAGAAAATGCCATGAAACATTATTATTTTTCCTGCTATGTTTCCTATAGCCCAAAGCTCTGCTGGAATAACATGATGTACAAATACTCCCATATAATCCGTACAGCTGGGACAGAAATATTTGCCTTGTCTGGGATGACGGATCATGTTTACAGGGATTTTAGTATTTGTTTTATCATTAGTAGTATGTATTTATTTTTAAAGAGAACTATACAATCTTTTAACATACATCTCACATACATCAGGCCTCAGACGCTGCTCTGCAGAATGGTATTCCCAGGGGTATTAAGCTTGTGGATCTGGATCGGGGATGCCAGCTGTCCTGAGCTCTGTCTGCCTGTCTGCCAAATGTCTAGTAAATGGGAAAAGGTATGAGATCTTGGTAATGGCTGAGCTAGGATGGAGACTAGAAAGCAGTAGTAGATTATAATATAGGTGGTTTGGGTAACAAGCCTTCTAGGGGGCCTATGACCACCCAGAGCAGCCACCAAACTTTATACTGAGAAGGACCTTCAACCATTTAAATCCTTGTAAACCTGCATACATGTTTAGAGCCATTTCAAGACCTTTGAAGGTCCTCCAAAGGTCCTGAAAGTGCAGATTGAAAGAAGGCAGAAGAGACACATCCTCCTTTCCCCTAAAGCAGTGATGGCGAACCTTTTAGAGACCAAGTGCCCAAACCACAACTAAGACCCACTAATTTATCGCAAAGTGCCAACACAGAAATGTAATTAGTGACTTGTATTCTGTGCTCTGTCACATCTATCATTCATATCAGCCCCCTGAAGACACCAATAAAGCAGAAAAAAGAAGAAATTTGGATGATCTTTGTAGCTTCCCTCCAGGATCCCATAAACAGGAAGAATTGACAGGGCCGGAGCAGGAGCTACAATGATAATCCAGATCTGTCCACATCTTCCCACTCCTCCAGTAGTCCCAGGTAGCGCTGTCACTTTAAAATGGCTCTATGCACAACAAGTCCTGGGCTGTCTGGGACTGCAGGAAGATACCTGGAGTCATCTCTGGTGATGGCCTGAGTGCCCACAGAAAGGGCTCCGAGTGCCACCTCTGGCACCAGTGCCATGGGTTCGCCACCACTGCCCTAAAGGCTCGATTTTAATACCGTATGTAGGAAGTGAATTTCAGTCTCGTCAAGGCTATAATATTCATACAGCCCAGGGACTTTAGCCCTGGCCTTCATCTGCCCTTGCTAGACAGGGATGGAATAATAGCCCTCCCCAGTGGATGATACAGCAAATAAGCATGCATAGTTGTTTTTCTCCCCACTCCACAGAAAAAAGGGTGGGCACACCAATGACCCTCCTCAGCTGCTCATTGGCTGAATAGCATCTCCTAGTGTGAAAGTGGAGCATAAAGTATAGTTTTAATATAGAGCCTGGCACATATAAGCTCCGTTTAAAGCTTAAAAAGTTGTGACAGGTTAAGGTATGCTTCAACTGAAATGTGCAAAAATTTGCCCAGACTTAGCACAATTATGGTTTCATGTTGTACGGATAATTTAATATTGATGTGACATCTGCACCCATTCGTGAATTGGCATCCTTACTACCCTGTTATGAGTAGTACTTTATGTTTTACACCATATTGGATGAACCTTCCTACTGTATTTTGTTTTGTAGGAAAAGAAAAAGAAAAAAGAAAAAGAAAAAATATATCTCCGCACTACCCTGATGCCGATATTGGGATAAACTGACAGTGGGTGTGCTAATGGTGATATACAGGTGCCTACCTGTTTTAAGCTGAAAGGAAAAAAGAAAAAAATTGCACTAATTCACGCTGTAAGTCTGAAGTAAATGCTAATATAAAATATATTTATTACAGTACTTAACACATCAAATGGGATATACAAACAAATGTATGCTAAGTGAATTACACATCTAATTACAACTGATATAACATGTTAATAACAGTTAAAAGCATAGACATATCAATATATATAACATCTCTCTAGATCGCAGGCTGGGCTAAAAAGGCAGAGGGGCACTAAAGGGCCCATAAAAAAGATTGATATAAGATAAGAAACAAGTTTGTAACCGTGGGTATTTTTATAAAGGTCCTTGACTGTATGGTGTTACAGATGCATTCTTAATTGGTCACAAAAATCTGGGTGTTCAGAGACGGACTGACATTTTGTATCCTTAAATATTACAATCTCTCCTTTAGGGTGACAAGTATTTCCTTTATAATGTTTGTAGAAACAAGAGAAAGGGCAGTAGAAATCCTGTGCAGACTTAGGACACATACAAAAGAATGATATCTTCTTTAATGTCAAATTTGTTGTATTCAAAAGATGTTTTAGCTGTTTGCAAGATACATTCAACTCCCGGTTTCGCCGTATTGCTGGCATGTCCTTCTTAAAATCAACTGCCACGTTCTTCAGGCATGGGGCTGAATATAGCTGAATATAATATACTTTTAGAATATAACACAATGTTTATAGGCATGAACAACACAAACAAGGAAGAACATTAAATCATCTATTAAATCCTCCATTTACCTGGCTGTCCCGGATCCGGAGACTGACAACTTTGAACGTTGTGACCGTGATTAGACGGAGGACGCAGAGACAGACACCACCGTCCCCATGCCCTAAGAACGTGGCACTTGATTTTAAGAAGGATAAACCAGCAAGAAGGACCTTTATAAAAAATACCCACGGTTACAAACTTATTTTTTATCTTATATCAATCATTTTTATGGTAGAAGTGTGCCCTTTAGTGCCCCTCTGCCTTTTTAGCCCAGCCTGCGATCTAGAGAGATGTTATATATATTGATATGTCTACCTTATGCTTTAACTGTTATTAACATGTTATATCAGTTATAATTAGATGTGTAATTCACTTAGCATACATTTGTCTGTATATCCCATTCAATGTGTTAAGTAATAAATATATTTTATATTAGCATTTACTTCAGATTTACAGTGTGAATTGGTGCTTGGTGCAATTTTTTTCTTTATTTTGTTTTGACCTGTTTTTGTTTCTTTGTTTGACTTTGGCTCAGAAAGGGAATGTCACCCAGTTGTCACTTACCATCTATGGTAGGATTGGCATGTAGTTAGAGACAGCTGGTTGAATCTACTGTTAGGGCTCACTGTCTGTGTCTTCCATTACTCTTTCTTTTGGTTGTATGTCCCCTAATCAACAATGGATTTATGTAATTTTTTCAACTGTGATTTTTGGCTTATTCCCCAAGCTTTCCAGATTTGTGATTTGGAAGCTTTTAAAATGTATAGTCTGGCTGCATCTTTTCATTTGAATTCATCAAAATTCAGTGAATTTACAGAAACGTATTATAGAAAAATTATCAATACTCTTGCATCTGATTATTATATAGGCCAGAAACCTGTGACTTAAGAAAAACAGAAGAAGATAAATGCATACATAGCGCATGCCTCCCCTTTTTTCTACTGCTTTGACTCTCAAAATTAGCTATTTTGTTGGGGTACTATTTATTTTGAATTCCCAATATTGTGATATTGATGACCCTGCCTAAACTATGAACTACAATCCATATGTTGTTTTTTGAAAGGACCCAGCAAGCAAGAAACCGAGGGATATAAAGGAATCTGGTGTGGGCAACGGTAGATCCTCATTAGGCCTTTTGGGTGGTCACCAAGGGTCCCACGTTCCTGGGTCCATGGCTGTTCACAATGTTGCAGTAACGGAGCAGCAGCAGGCTCTTATGTTGCACAGTAATCTATACAGCACCGCTGTGTTCTGTCTCTATCCTTGGGTCTGGTATACAGTAGATGCAGCGGATGACTGCAGGGGTGAAGGGCAAAATATGTCTTGGTTAAAAACATTTTGATTGGAAGGAGAAGTTGTCAAGGCCAGAAGTAGACAAAAAGGAAAAAGAATGTCTACCATGAGACATGCATCACCTGACATGAGTCACTGAATGTAAAGGGCACCTGCCACCCTTCCTGACATGTCTTCTATAGTAAACCAATGCATTATTCATGAGTCTACAATCCTGGTATATGTTTACTTGCTGTGTTCAAAATGTATCAATAAAACGTTTTTTTGTAATATTATTTAATTTACTCTTCGGGCAGTTACAGTCATACACACAGGTACATGGGCTATGTACAGACTGCAGATGTCACTTAATGGTTAAATAAAACCATCAGAAGCCTTACAGAAAGTCTCTGTAGTCTCCAGCCCAAAATGGGATTTACTGTTTCCCATGTCAGAGTGATGTCACAGTCAGATTGACTGCATCAATAGTAACAGACAATTATTGCTCGAAAGAATAGCAATAGAATAGAATGTTACTTAATTTACATGTTACTAACATGTTTCAGAATGGAAAATGTATTTTCCAGTATTTCTTTATTAAGATTTTAATATTATGTAACACTGGTACATAAATTTCATACATTAAGACAAATTAAGGACAAAAGGAAAATGGGAACTTTCCTGCAGAATGCTATAATGTCAGGGGAGCTGACAGACCCTCGTAATTGTTATCATGTCTGTAATGTCCAGACCTCAGACTAGTTGGGTAGACCCAGTGCTGCATCTACAGTGAAGCCAGCTGAGCCTTTGGCCTCAGGCCTCTTTTGTGATATCAAGCTAATGGCCCTATTTGTGACTGACAGTCATCTTTAACTGAACAGCACAGAAAGAACAGAAATTTCAAAATATAAAATACAAGATATATGGAGTCTATATACTTAAAACTACATATTAATATTTTAGGCTCCTCTTGCTCTATAACATGCTGCCTTCAAAAAGGACTGTTATAGTGAAAGGTTCACGTTAAGGACATTAACTATGGTGACTGCTGGCACCCACAGCAAACATCAGAGCAGTGGTCCTGGTTAAGAATGTGTCCTGTCGTTCCATTTAATGCTATGGGAGCATTGGAAATAGCAAAGGACAGCGCTTTTCTATCTCTAGTACTGGGGAGATAGGTGAGTGCTATGCTCTGAAATTTTCAACACTCTTGTATTATTGAATGAAGCATCAGAACACATTTTCATCCTACTACTTCATGCAACAGAGCCCCTATTCCATTTACGTGATTGGTGTGGGACCGTTCTTGTGATCGGTGGGGTTCCCAGGAGTTGAGTTTCCACTTATTAAATTATCATCCTCTATTTTGTGGATGGGGTTAAAAATCAAAGTTGGTAAGTTTCCACTCAATCCCTGCAAAGTTTTATGCGCAAATTTAAAAAAAGTTAAATAAAAATAAAAAGTAAAATAAAACTCTTACTGACTTAAGTAGGAAACTGTGTTATTTCAAACACATTATTTTGTGGTGGTGAGAAAAAATAAGTACATAATATACCGTACATATGCGAGTATAAGCCGACCCAAATATAAGCCGAGACACCTAATTTTAACACTATGAACTGGGAGAACGTGTTTGACTCGAGTATAAGCCTAGGGTGGGAAATGCTTTCCCTCACTAATAAAATGTACAGCAGCAACCTCCCCTCACAGCCTCCCCTTATAAATAAAATGTGCAGCAGCAGCCACCCCTCGTGGCCTTCCCTTAATAATAAAATGTGCAGCAGCAGCCTCCCCTCACAGCCTCCCTTTAATAATAAAATGCACAGCAGCAGCCTCCCCTCACAGCCTCCTTTCAATAATAAAATGTGCAGCAGCAGCCGTCCCTCATAACCTCCTGTCTAGAATAAAATGTGCAGCAGCAGCCTCCTTTCAAAGCCTTCTTTCAATAATAAAATGTGCAGCAGCAGCCGCCCCTCAAAGCCTCCCTTTAACAATAAAATGTGCAGAAACCGCCTCCACTCGCAGCCTCCCCTCAATAATAAAATGTGCACCAGCAGCCTCCCCTCACTAATTAAATCTGCCACAGCCTCCTTTCACTAATAAAATGTGCAGCAGCTTCCCCTTGCTATTAAAATGCAGCAAAGTATATAGAGTAAGTAAATAAGTTTATATTCAGATGAATCTATTGTATTTTGTATCTACTTTAAATATTGATGATAATGATCCCCACTGCTTTTTTATGCTTGCTGTATGTAAAATCTGTATAGTCTGACATTAAAAGGGGTTCTACATTTTGTGTTAAAAGTGACTATAAAAAATATTCTTGACCCCCTCCATTATATATACTTGAATCGGTCTCATCTCATTGGGCTATTGCTGTATGATACACAATTGAGGCAGGTTACTGCTGAGGCTAGTGATTTTCCCAAAACATCATGTCAAACAGGGCTGATGCAGTCAGTGCCAGGCTGCTGGTTCTGGAAGACAAAGGTCAAGTATTTTTATTGTCATTTATTATTTTAATATGTGATGCAGTAAAACCTCTATGTGTTTTCTCTGGACAACTGTGTGCCATCTGTAGGCATTCTTCCTCCTCACCAGTAGATGGCAAACAACATTGCAAAATGCAATGTAGTCAGCCAGAAGAAGGAGGGGTGGAAAAAAATTCCAATGTCTCCTTGTGTCTTGTACCAGTAACCTGAAAGAAAGGCATGTGGTGTATGTGATTGTTTCTCACAGTGTGTATACCGTATTTATGTGTATGACTGTATTTATTTATGTGAATGCGTTTGAAAGTTTTGGAGCAAAATCGGGTTACTGGCAGACTTCTTCAGAAACTAGAAGCGTCAAAGGCTAAGAAATAAACAGCTTTTATGACAGCAGGAAAGTGTAGATGATCCATTCATATTCACAGCTCCTTCTGAACTCCCTTGTTGAGGCCAAGAACACCACTGGCACAAATAGCTGGAAGAAGTTGTGAAATCTCCATTAACAGATATGAAAACAATAGCGGTTCTTCCTCATAGAGATTCTGTATAATAATGAGACTGAATGACAATGATGGCAAAATTCCATGGAGTGAGGTTGGAAATGCATTTCCTCTAGAGTTTTCTCATTTTTGTTTGGAAATGAATAATATAATGGAAATACCTGACCTGCGGAGTGCATGTGTTTGTAGCATTCATCTTACTCCGAAGGGTTTATTTTAGAAATATTGGATCAGAGCTAAAATGTATTCCATAATTCTTTTTTTTCCAGGATTACTTTATTAGTTTTACATTAAGGATGTCATATACAACATCCAAAAGGAACATGAAATATAAAGGAAAAATTTATACTTCTTCTTGTTGGATCCCTTTTTGGCTCTAGTTGAAAAAATGCATCATGTAATGGATACTGGACGATACATCTGGAGCATCAGGTAATAAACGATGGGGACCATGAAGACCTGATCTTTTCATCCTAGTATGTATGATGAGGAAGGCCACAACAATAGTGGATTATAATATAGATGGTTTGGTTGTACCCCAGGGCCCAAGCTTTTAGGGTCCCCATGACCACCCACACCTGTTTTCAGTGATGTAACTAGGAGAGGCAGGGCCCCATAACAGACTTTATGGGGTCCCATTACCCTAAAAAAAGATATACATATTAGTAAACAGTCATCCTCCATACACCAATAAGCTGATTCTAGTACCATATGTAGGAAGTGATTCCAGACTTGTAGGGGGTCATTATATTCATACAGTCCAGGGCCTTAATCCGCCCCTGTACTACATGTCCAGAAGCTAACGCTAAAGATCCAGCAGAGGCCATCCTTACCATGCCTCTTTTTAGGGGAAAAACCACATTTGTGAAAAAACATTTTTCCAGAAATAAAAAGCTACATTCAACAAAACTTTTAGTTAAAAGTTTATGTCACCCAAAAGAAGACCTACTTTGCTGGTACAGTAATTCATCTTCTACATGTCCACCATTGCACACCAGCAGCCTGGCTCTCATTTCTGGCTCTGGCCTCTTAATGTATCCCGCAGGGTCCAGCGCTGCCGGTGAATTTTCACATTCAAAATTCCCCGGCTGCAGTTAGTGCGCAGGGGCAGAGACAGGAACCCCTGCGCCGACCCTCTACATGCCGACCCACCACCTGGGCGTGAAGGTCGTGGATTGGGGGGGGGGGATTGCAAGTGCTAGCAATAAGCTAGCATTTGAAATTATTTCAGAGCTTCTATCCCCCATGGTATAAATGTCTTAATAATGGAGTTGCAGTATTTACTATGACTTAGATTTAGACTGGAATACCTTCTGGTAATGTTTTGGAAACCCCATTACACAGAGGTGACCATTAAGTGATTACACTGATTTCAATAAAATAATTTTGTTATTTTACATATCTTACATATTCAGTATGTAAGTGTGCTTCATTTACAATCTTCATCCTGGTCGCAGATTTCCTTTAATTGCTATTGACAACCTTCAAAATAGATACAAGATTCTGAGTGGAATAACAATTTTGATTGTTCATGTATTGATGTGACCCAGTCAGAACAAACCTGGCTTAGCACAGGTTTTGAGATCTTTAGTAGATTGGAGGTTAATTTCATTTAGAAAAGTATTTCGATTTGCTGAGATAAGAAACGTAGTGTGGTGGGTAATGAAAAGGAAAATTGAGAGTCACAAGGTGCGAGTTAGGGTTTTGCTAGAAAGGTCTTCTGATTTATTAAAGTTAATTTTAGTCCCTGTCATCTAGATGAATTCCTATGGAGAAGCTGATACATTGTGAAGTTAAGCAAGAGGTATAGTTACAGTAAGATATAAATCTTAAGAAGCTAACATAAGATTGTGTTCATATTCATATTCCAATACCATCCCATAAGTAATCTCAGATCCTCAGATTCAGCTTCACTTTACAGTCATTCCCCAGGTTATGTCCTGTGGTTTTGTTCTTAAGTTGAATTTGTATGTAAGTCGGAACTGTATATTTTATAATTGTAACCCCAGCCAAAATTATTTTGGTTCTGTGACAATTGGATTTAAAAACTGTTTGGTGGCGTAAGAAGCAGGATTAACAATAAAGCTTAATTGTAGACACCTTTGATAACTGTTAGAGCTGATCATTGTAGCCTAGGGCTAAAGAACAGTAAATTACCAACATCCAAAGGGCCGTTTGTAACTTGGGGTCGGGGACCACCTGTATTACCAACCGTGTCAGACTGTCCCCCAGAACTTTCAAACCTTCAAAAGTAACCTGAAAACCCATCTGTTTAGGAACGGCTACAACATGCAATAACTCCACTGCTTTGAAGAGTGAAGGGTTTAACTACTAGTATAAAACAATGCTGGAGAGAAGTGACATCCTCTTCTTATGTCCTAACTGTAGGCCAAGAGATGTCTATCTTGCTTGGGCCTGCAGTCATGTCTTCTGTCGTACAGTAAGCGGTCTCTATATTGAGTTAGAGGCCTGCGATTCTTATAATTTAGCTTGATACAAACTACTACCTTTCAGAAGTTATTTGAGGGCTGTTATTCTGGGATTAATCTTAATTGGTCTGTGTGTATCAATGAAGGTAGGTAGCAAATTGATTAGAATAATTTGTGAAAAAACAATGCGACCAGAGATGAGCAGAGCTATTTGTTGTTCATAGATATGGTACAAATCTGCTGATTTTCTAGGATTAGAGATGAGCGAGCACTAAAATGCTCGGGTACTCGTTATTCGAGACGAACTTTTCCCGATGCTCGAGTGCTCGTTTACACCTAAACTTTCCTTTAGCCAGGTTGATACTTACCTACTTTATAATGATAGAATTTTGTACTTTGGGGTTTGAATCGGAACATTACTATGCCCTTGTCAAAAATGGTGACACCCGTCACTTGGTACACTCTGCGCATGTCAGTATTCCTACGCTGTGTGAGTTTTTTTGCCCTTTTCTATTATGGGACTCTATGTGGTTCTGGGCGTGAGTTCAATATAGTCATTGTAGTTCGATAGTGGGAGCATGCGCTGTTAGTTTGTATACAAACCGTGTTTGCTGGCATTGGATCGGAAATATGCCTACCTGTTCCGTGGTAATGTTTTTAATGTTTTCACTTTAAAAACACTAATGAGATATTTTTTATAGTTTTTGTATTTTTACACTTATACATTAACCCCTTAACGACTTGGCCTTTTTTTAGTTTTTTCACTTCCATTTTTCACTCCCCACCTTCAAAAATCTATAACTTTTTTATTTTTCCACATAAAGAGTTTTTACAGGACTAGAGGGGGTTATCAATTTCTAGAAAAACTGGAGCAACATTGGTTCTGACCGATTCAATTCAGACCCAAACCGAATGTTAAGAGAAATTTGATGTAGCTTCAGCCAATAAAATATTTCATGATTACTTAATCTCTTGCCATTACCCATCAGATATAAGCATTTTTCTTAATTAATTGTTTTTTACCAACAGAAGATATTTGAAGCAGGCTGCAGTAGTTAGATGGTTCCCTAGGGTCTGGCAGGAAATAAGATTCAGTTCTGAATGGAGTGGGTGCTTAGGGTCTGGCAGGAAATAAGATTCAGTTCTGAATGGAGTGGGTGCTAATAAATTCTTCCATTGCTGAAGTTCCTTCAATGTTTCATGTGCCACAAATAGACATACAAACCCAGCTCCCAGCTTGAGTTATGGTTAAGGCCACAGATGCCCCAGATTAAAGCAATTTACCCTTAGCAAGTTACCCTCAGGCTCCTCTATGATAACCACAAAAACGGGCCTTGCTTGAATCCTGAAGAGCAGAGGAGGATAAAGGTTACTGCTTTCTGAATTCTGATGTGGATAGCTCAGAGGATTGATGGGGATAAGGATGAGGAGGTCAGAGCTCACCAGAATTATTTCAGTACTGCTCATTATATGTTACTTTAAAGCCAAAGGTGCTGATAATAAACCTAGAGATACTAAGCTGAAAGTGAATCTCATGTTGCTGATAATAAACCTAGAGATACTAAGCTGAAAGTGAATCTCATGTTAGCAATACCATCCAGAGAGTTATATATCTGACTGTGAACAATTTGGTTTTATAAATGACAATTGAGAGCGATGTGGCAAGAATTGAGAGATATTGGTGGCAAGAAGCAAACTGCACACTATTAGTATATATGTTATTCCACTCAATTTTACTGGTCAGTATTAACCAATCACTGATTACAAGTGAATACAAAAATACCTTTGTATATTTTATCTCTTCTTTCTAATTTGTTTTTCAAATTTCTGCTGAATTCCCACTTGCTAGTTCTGTGTAATGTCAGATTATAAACATACTCTATAGAGAAGTGAGGAGGGAGCAGCTAGGTTTCCACCAGCACATATAAGATTATAACAAACCCCTTCCTCTGAGACTAGCAAGGCTACTCGTTGACCTGGCTTAGCAGGAGAAAAGTCCTCTAGATAGCAGGAACTTGAAGCGCCTCAGCCAGGACCCTTGATCATTTTGGCAGGCAATGATCTCAAATGAGCCATATTGGCTCTGCTACATCAGCAGCACAGAATAGTAGGATGCAGTTTTGTTTGTAGCTAAAGAACTCCAGCCTAGTGATGGGTCATGAATAGAGATGAGCGAGCACTAAAATGCTCGGGTGCTCGTTATTCGAGACGAACTTTTCCAGATGCTCGAGTGCTCGTCTCGAATAACGAGCCCCATTGAAGTCAATGGGAGACCCGAGCATTTTTTTAATAAAACTGAACAGTAAAAGAACAGTGCAAAAAAAAAATTCCAGATGTTTGCAGATGTTTTACTTGTAAGAACACATTGAACTTTTATTCTATTTATTTTATTAATTTACTGCTCGATCTCGAGCCGGCGAGATACTCGTCCGAGTAACGAGCCGGTCCGAGTATGCTAATACTCGACCGAGCAGTATACTCGGACGAGTATACTCGCTCATCTCTAGTCATGAACCAGCTTCCTTCAGAGAGCCGATAGCTCACTTTACTGCGCCCCCAATCCGCTCACCATGCCGCCTTTAGCCATATAAAATAGGGTTAAAAGTGGAGTGGGATGCCTGGCTGAACTGAGGCTCCCTATTATATATTTAATAGGGAGCCATTCAGGAGTTAGAAAAGCCGGCTCTTCTTAGTGAGCACAGCCTAATGATCCAGCTCACTAAGAAGAGTCGGATCAGAGCCGAAGCCGTTACATTTAAATATCAATAGAACTAATAACCCTTTGGTATACATACATAGGAATAATGTATATTATATTCCATCCACTGCAGAAGGTAGCTTTTTACAGGACTAGAGGGGGTTATCAATTTCTAGAAAAACTGGAGCAACATTGGTTCTGACCGATTCAATTCAGACCCAAACCGAATGTTAAGAGAAATTTGATGTAGCTTCAGCCAATAAAATATTTCATGATTACTTAATCTCTTGCCATTACCCATCAGATATAAGCATTTTTCTTAATTAATTGTTTTTTACCAACAGAAGATATTTGAAGCAGGCTGCAGTAGTTAGATGGTTCCATAGGGTCTGGCAGGAAATAAGATTCAGTTCTGAATGGAGTGGGTGCTAATAGGTTTTCCCAGTTTTTTTGTGTTGAAATTAGGGGTCTCGGCTTATACTCGGGTCGGCTTATACTCGAGTATATATGGTAAGCATTTTTCTTAATTAAATGTTTTTTACCAACAGAAGATATTTGAAGCAGGCTGCAGTAGTTAGATGGTTCCATAGGGTCTGGCAGGAAATAAGATTCAGTTCTGAATGGAGTGGGTGCTAATAAATTCTTCCATAGCTGAAGTTCCTTCAATGTTTCATGTGCCACAAATAGACATAAAAACCCAGCTCCCAGCTTGAGTTATGGTTAAGGCCACAGATTCAATTTACCCTTAGCAAGTTACCCTCAGGCTCCTCTATGATAACCACAAAAAAGGGCCTTGCTTGAATCCTGAAGAGCAGAGGAGGATAAAGGTTACTGCTTTCTGAATTCTGATGTGGATAGCTCAGAGGATTGATGGGGATAAGGATGAGGAGGTCAGAGCTCACCAGAATTATTTCAGTGCTGCTCATTATATATTACTTTAAAGCCAAAGGTGCTGCTGATAATAAACCTAGAGATACTAAGCTGAAAGTGAATCTCATGTACACAGACATTGGACCCAGATGCCAAATTTACTTCCCAGTTGTAAACCCTAATGGCAAAGGAAATTCCTGTCCTGCTCCAAAGTGCAAAACACTGAGAAGAATGATCAACAGAGCCGGGTCACAACTATGAGAGAAAACACAGTACAAAATCACAAAAAATATAGAGACTTGTGAACAAAAGCAAAGCATCAGGAAATCAGAAAATCCGTAAGAGAATAATGAGCATTGATGAAGCTAACTCTATGGTCAGAAATCCAGTGGGAGTGGGCAGGACTCTCTGATCCGTGGCCTAAATAGTGATTGAGTCAGTACTCAAAAATCCAGACATCAAAGGGAGCAGGGGACTAGTGAGTCAGTACTCAAAAATCCAGACATCAAAGGGAGCAGGGGACTAGTGTAAGAAACTGGCTTATACAGTGGGCCAACTAACTATGAGCCAGAGCTTATACTGCAGGGAAGAGAAGGACCTGGTTCTAATCAATCCAAACAGCATAGACAACTAACACCATGTTCACACTTGAGTAATTCAGAAAGGCATAATAATACAATCAGCGCCTCCACAGCTATATATATTGACATATGATATATTGACCAAAAACAGTGTTACACACAGTGCTTACAATTTCTGCAGAATTTATTGAAAATATGTTCACTTTTAAAGCAGCGATTGACAACTTTTTTGACCCAGAGACCTGTATAGGACATGCTCATTTTGCTGAGAGCCAGGGTAAAAGAGGTTGGCAATGGTGGGTAAGACTAAATGACTGGGGAATGACTTAGGTAGTGGGTTCTTGACCATGGTGCTTCTCCTCCTCACACCTCTCGTTGCTCAGTTTAGGAGTGACCATTGGGTGAAGATGTGGTGGAAGTGCCCGGGTGGTGCTACTGTTTCCTGAATTTTCCAATGCCCACGCACCAGCTACTGCTCCTACCTAATGCTTTTTCTTTGGCTCAAGATTACAATGTCCCAGGCCTGGCATTGGGCACACAGTTGCCGCAGATTTGTCGGCTGCACATCCATGATGCGAATCTTCCGTTCCACCACATCCCAAAGATGCTCTATTGGATTGAGATCTGGTGACTGTGGAGGCCATTTGAGTACAGTGAACTCATTGTCATGTTCAAGAAACCAGTCTGAGATGATTCCAGCTTTATGACATGGCGCATTATCCTGCTGAAAGTAGCCATCAGATGTTGGGTACATTGTGGTCATAAAGGGATGCACATGGTCAGCAACAATACTCGTAGGCTGTGGCGTTGCCACTGCTCAATTGGCACCAAGGGGCCCAAAGATGCCAAAAAATATTCCCCACACCATGACACCACCACCACCAGCCTGAACCGTTGATACAGGCAGGATGGTCCATGCTTTCATGTTGTTGATGCCAAATTCGACCCTACCATCTGAATGTCGCAGCAGAAAATCGAGACTCATCAGACCAGGCAACGTTTTTCCAATCTTCTATTGTCCAATTTCGATGAGCTTGTGCAAATTGTAGCCCTCAGTTTCCTGTTCTTAGCTGAAGGAGTGGCACCCGGTGTGGTCTCTGCTGCTGTAGCCCATCTGCCTCAAGTTCGACGTACTGTGCTTCAGAGATGCTCTTCTGCCTACCTTGGTTGTAACGGGGGGTGATTTGAGTCACTGTTGCCTTTCTATCAGCTCGAACCAGTCTGCCCATTCTCCTCTGACCTCTGGCATCACAAAAGCATTTCCGCCCACAGAACTGCCGCTCACTGGATGTTTTTTTTTCTTTTTCGGACCATTCTCTGTAACCCTAGAGATGGTTGTGCATGAAATCCCAGTAGATCAGCAGTTTCTGAAATTCTCAGACCAGCCCTTCTGGCACCAATAACCATGCCACGTTCAAAGCCTCAAATCACTTTCTTCCCCATACTGATGCTCGGTTTGAGCTGCAGGAGATTGTCTTGACCATGTCTACATGCCTAAATGCAGAGTTGCCGCCATGTGATTGGCTGATTAGAAATTAAGTGTTACGAGCAGTTGGACAGGTGTACCTAATAAAGTGGCCGGTGAGTGTAGTATCCCATCTAAGACAGCATGTTACAGAGCAAGGGGAGCTGAGTACATTGTACATTGTTTCCTATTTTATGCAGCATATTGTAAGAAGACAGAATTGATAGATTTGCCTATTAAGATAGTGGGCCATTTACTTCGCTGTTCGCTTGAGTTCATTGTCTGACAATAATGCGCTGTGCTGCGATCACTAAATCGTGCGCCACAATTTAGCTTCTTTTCCAACACTCACAACTTTCTTCTTAGTTGCTCAATTTGGGCGCAGCTCTTCAATTTTTTTTGGTACATTTTTGGTGCAAAATAAAACCAACTAAAAGCAAGTCTACCAGATTCTAAACTGCTTTATAATTGTTTTATGTTGGACCCTTTCCTTGTTTTTAGGGATTTATTGTATTATTTTATTTTGTAGGTTTATTACTACTACCAATGTTATATTATATTGGCGTGATGATTGAGGGCCAAGGATAGTGTAATTTATCTGATATGTTTGCTACAGGGACATAGGGGATATTCGTCAATGCTTGTACGCCAGTTTTTGGTTAAACCCTGAATGAGGCAATACCAGGAATTGTGATTATTTCCCCATTTACACGACTTTCATTCAGTCAAATGGGTGTGAAGGGGGGGGGCACACCAAATGAATCCAGAAGGCATGAGGCATTAAAATCAGATACATCACCACCCATCAGATACATTAGGAGGCAAGAGCCTTCTTATATACCAGAGCGCACGAGAGGTAAGGCAACCATCATACTTTGTAGGGTCTGATTTTGCAACAGGACATCACAGCTGTAGGTTAGCTGTAGTTGAAGGAGTGGCACCCAGAGATGTAGCTTGAGGGTGCATTTAGAGAAGTGGCGGTCATTTACTAGGGGCCCGAATCGCATTTTTCGGTCGCGTTACCCAATATTTCGATTTAGACCAATTTTTCCCTGAATTGCCCTGGATTTTGGCGCACGCGATCCGATTGTGGCGCATCGGCGCCGGCATGCACACAACGTAAATGGGGGGGCGTGGCCGTAATAAAACCCGACGGATTCGGAAAAACCACCGCATTTAAAAAAAAGTGTCGCTTGACACGCGCTTTACCTTCCCCCAGGGTAGGACGTTGAACTTCAGTGAACTCCGATGGAATTCAGAGCAGCAGCGACACCTAGTGACATCGGGCGCCCTACCTTAGTGATCCCCTAATACCTGATCCCCACAGAGAACGCACTGCTGGATTGCGACAGGACCGGGTAAGTAAATCTGCCCCAGTGTCCTTTTTCCTATTATAAACTAATGTGAAATAAGACATCTTGCTTTAGGTTTTGCTTTAGGGAAGAGCATCACCTCAGACAGGGCCCCACAAGTGCCACTGGCCCTCAAGTATGAAAGATGCTCAATATTAAAGACATGCAATTGGCTGTGCTTTCTGCTTTGTCACAGCAGGGTCTATATAGACTTGAACCTGAAAAGATTCCATGTTTGCCATGCGACTACAGCATTTGAGGAGGGGCCTCCTTGAGTGCCCAATGCCCATTGCTCCACTGCGAATTATTGTTGCCATAGTTGCTATAGGAGTCGGTACCTTGTAGAAGCTCTGTGGAGCAATGCTGCAATGATATTTTTACCTAAAAGTGTAACAAGTCCATAATTGCACATTTTTTGGTCCAAAAAATGTGCAATTACGGACATGCACATTTATGGCAGATATTGCGCATTTTAGTCAAATAATGGCCCCTTCCCTAGTGTTGCCACAAAAGAGTTCCTATTAGGCCTGCTAGAAAATGTATTTTTTGGCCTCTTCTACTATCTATTTGATGATCCGGATAAGTTGGTGGGGTATAACCGCTGACCCCTACTGATCAGTTTGTACCATTGCCCCTCCAGAAAAACCCTTTACAAGGAAAAACAACCAAAATTGAATATAATATATAGAATACATGCAAATAATCAATAAATACACAATAAATATATAAGGCTACATCGGCATAATTTTTTTCATTGTATTTATTTTTTTACATTTAATACACTGTTTATTTTTTTGCACAAAGACAAAAGTATGATAAAAATATAAATTTTGGATAAAATATTATGTGTCTGTCCTATCACACACCGAACACTGTATAATATAATCCAACAAAATCAAATTGTGAGATAAAAAAATTAATGTCGCTTGGAGGGTTGAAGTGGGACCAACAAGCATTTGAGGAGATTTATCAATGTTGTCTATGCCAAACTGGAGTAATTTGCACCTGAAATGCTGTGCGCCACTTTTCTAAGGTTTTATAGACCAAAAAAGGGGCGTGTCCTTGGTAAAAGGGGTGTGTCTGCACCATAAATAATAATATGTTTCCTAGAAATTTAGTCTGTGCTCAAAATTCAATCTATACTACATAAAGCTTTATTGATCCCTTAGGAAATTGTGTGTACAGGTCAACAAAAAAAAATCATGAAAGTCAAAAACACCTCTTAACACATGAAATAGTGGTACAATATGGCTTGGGGGGTACTTTTGTTGAGGGGCATGGGGGTTATTAATTGGTTTGGCTGCTCCTTGAATCCATTTATTGTAGAGATCGATGGCTTCTTGTTAAAGAGGTTTTGAAACCTCATTGTTCGGCAGCTGATCTGCCTGTACCGGTCACATGTTGTTCCCTTGTTGGGGTAGGTACTTGGTGCAATGGGTGTAATGCATTTCCTGCAATGGAGATAAGCTTGCTACGACTCCTAACCTGCTGAATGCTGTCAATCGGGCTCAGGCTGTCGCCTACAATGCCCTGTGACCTTTTGGTGATTTTGG
This sequence comes from Engystomops pustulosus, assembly GCA_019512145.1. Classification (NCBI taxonomy): domain Eukaryota; kingdom Metazoa; phylum Chordata; class Amphibia; order Anura; family Leptodactylidae; genus Engystomops; species Engystomops pustulosus. Next base: position 26,620,388 of record CM033649.1, on the reverse strand, counting down.
GCCAGCCATTATATTCCTTCTTTTAATTGACCCTCCCCAGCAGACAATGGCGTAGAATAAATGCTTGCGAGTTAATTCATAAAACTCTTTAGAATTTTGTTACAGATTGATGACTTAGATTTCCTGAGGAATCATTCTGTCGGAAGCTTTTTTGAGTGCCATGTTGCTGTTCGCCGTCCTTCTAGCTTATCATCAGTTACGACATTAAGATACTTAGAGATATGGACCTGGTCGATAGCTCTAACCTTTGATTAACATAGGATCATGGACTGTTTTTTTCTCCTCCGTAGGTCTTTGACATTTCTTTACGTTTTTTCCACATTTAGTAGGAGTTATTACCTTCACTCCATTCCACAATTTGTTTATGACTCCCCTGTATTTTTTTTCCTCACTCTCCCTGATGCAGGCAACGATGACGAACATCAGAAAATTTCTGAAGTTGACAGCTGTCAGAGTGTAGTGGGAAGCCAGAATTTTTTTTTTTTTTTTTAAGTAACAGAATGGGAGATAGTACAGTGCTCTGTGGTGCTCCTATGTTACTCTGTTACTGACCAGTTCTTTGCCCTAAGGATGTATGGATTTTATCCAGTTAGTGATTGCCTTGTCATGTTCCGATTGGACGTTTATACCCTCATTAACTGGGTCAATGGTGTGTGAATGCGCTAGAGAGTTTATAAAGTAGCACCACTGTTCTCTAGGTATTGAAACAGGAAAGAAGGTGTAGCAGAAAAGAATGGCATCATCCACACTCTCTTGTTGTTAAGCAAACTGTAGAAGATTGATGCTTCCACTCACATATTGTGGGCGCCACAAACTAGACTACCCAACCAAAGGAGGTGCAAAGTACAACTCTCCCATCTTATACTGCACCAGGTTAATCATCGGCACCAGACATAGGACTAATCAGCAAGAACGTCTAGTTTTACTCTGCACTTGTCAATGACCAACATATTAATACATCTCCCCATTAACTTGTAATGTATCAGGGGCCATAATCTACATCCCTGATTCATATAAGAACACTTCATGCACTAGTGATAATACTAGTTCTATCCAATAAACATTTGATTGAATATCAATTTGAATATCAATAGACTATTCCTCCATTTTAACAAACATAATGGAATAATGTAATATAATCATAAATAATGTACTGTTTCACAAATCATATTTTATAAATTATATTAAAATGATTATATAAATAGAGCAGGTGAATAGTCAGTGCTATGGTCTAGCGCCACATTACAATTCTGCTTATTAGAGATAAAACCAGTCTGCTGACTATTCTAACACCCTTATCCTCGTGGCTAAGCTCCCATAACAGCTCTGTGTCCTGTAAGGCTTACTACTAAAATGATTGTTTATTATTGTACAAATGAATGTATATTCACAAGAGTAAACTATACGAGCCCAGTGGAGATCTTGCATGTATATTATTTTTAGGATAGAAATATGTGTGACTGATGTTTCAAAAAAGAAATTTTGTTAATATTGAATACTTCAAATGAAAAAGTTCATAATATATCTTTATCTTATAGCCCTCTCCGGCTGGCTTGACTATGCCATTCATAGAAGTCTTTGAGATGGATAGATGCAAAAAAAAAGTGAAATAAATAGAATCCGACAAGCTTCATAGGGTAATAGTTTTAACAGATATCTAGATATGCTGCCTCTGACACTGTATTTTGACATCTGTGAATTTATCATATGATGGGGCTTATTTACTTAGGGTCCCGTCGGGAAGGGTTTTAGAAGGGGATTGTGTCGTACTGATCGGATTTGGTGAATCGGCACCGCCCTTTCATGTGACAAAATCGGGGGGCGATTTAAACTTTAAAATTCTGTCATAAGATCAGCACTTACATGCACCAGTAGAAGAAGGGGAGCTCCGGTGGACCTGAGCGGGAAGCACACATGCAGGAAATTGGCGCACAATCTTAGTGATCGCGGCAATTCCTTCTGGTCGGACACTACGATCAGAGAACGTGCATTACCCGGGTAAATAATATGCCCTAATTCATTTTTTAGGTCTACAGCTTAAAAGTATTTTGGCATACCAAAATCAGAATTGGTCAAAAATCCTTCCAAATGGTAACATTTTAAATTAACAAGCAAAATTGTGTTTATAGAGAACTGTCAATTTAAAAAAAAGAAAAATATTTATTATACAATAACTGTACAAAACATACTTGAAACTACTCTCCCCGCTCTCATCCCTCAAACAATCTAATCCACCCAGGCCACCTAGTGAAGCATAAGTCAGTAAAATATATCAGTGCTATTATAATATTTGGGCATGACCATACATTTTTCATATTTTTCCCTACATGACTTGCCTCCTTGTGAACCATTCTCTATTGATAGTCCCACAACAACATCATTCTTTAAAAAGATTTTAGCACTTTTTCTCCTTTGTCTACACGATTTTCAGTCTGAGTCATCACCTAGTTTCCTAGAAAAAAGATCAGTATTCCTGTCTATAATCCTACATTTACAAATCATCCCTCCTATACTAAAATCTCTCCTTGAAAGATTTTTCTGTATTTAATGACGTATAAAAATTGTAGATTTACAACCTGAGTGCAGTCAAAACTATGAATTAACACTGTGGAATTATATGCTTAACAAAAAGTTGTAAACAACCTAAAAAATGTCTATATTCTAGGTCCTTTCAAAGTAGCCACTTTTAATTTGATTACTGCTTTTGCACACGCTTGGCATTTTGATGAGCTTTAAACGAGTAGTCACCTGAATGTCCTTCCAACTTGACCTGAAGGAGTTCCCAGGATGCTTAGCACTTGTTTGTCCCTTTTGCCTTCCTTTGCAGTCCTGCTCACCCAAAAACCACCTCGATTGGTTTCAGGTCTGGTCATCTAGTGTCCTCCTTCTTGGTCCAATACCCCCATCCTGGAGGGGTGTTTGGGTCAGTTGTCCTGTTGAAAAAGAATGATGGTCCAACTAAAACCAAACCGGATGGAATAGCATGCTGCTGCAAGATGCCGTGGTAACCATGCTGTTTCAGTATGCCTTCAATTTTTGAATAATCCCCAACCAGTGTCACCACTAAAAAACTTTAAATAGTCCAGTGATTTTGAAATTGTTTTCTCTGTGACCATGTACGTTCAGTTAGTTTGGTATGTTTTGCATTTATTTATGAGAAATCAGATTTGGTGAAAATTTGGAAAATTCTCAATTTTTGAATTTTTCACACATAGTCATAACAAAAAAAACTGTAATAACTAACATTGACCGAATGTCTACTTTATGCCTCTGGGTTTTTTTTATACATACTCTTATTTTGGTAGGATATTATGGGGCTTTGAACATTAGGTGCAATTTTTCACATTTTCAAAAAACGCAAATCCTGCTATGGGGGGATCTGCTCAGTTTCAATCATTTGAGAACCTAAATAAGAGTAAAACCCCATAATTAAACCCCATTATAAAAACTACACAACCCCCTCAGCAATGCGTAAAACAACTTTTATGAAGTTTGTTAACCCTTTTAAGTGTTTTTACAGGGGTTAAAACAATGGTGTGCAATTTCGAAATAACATTTTTTTGGCTAAATGAATGTGCTGTTTCATAAAATGTACAAATTCTCAGCAGATAAAATACCAACAACGCTCCACAAAATTGATACCCAATCTCTCCTGAGTGCAACAATCCCCAATATGTGGTGGTAACTGCTGTATGGCACACGCCAGGCATCGAGGAAAGCTGCGCCATTCGAGCAGAATATGCATGTCACTATTGGGCTATCAATCTTTATTTTTTTGGCAATTTGGACTGTTATGGTTGTCCTTGGTACCATAACTAACTTTTTTTGAATCACTTTTGGAACATTTTGTGAAGGGATTCTATGAACAATTTTACATTTTTGGCGAGTTTTTTGGGTTTTGTTTTTACGGGCGTTTCACTGTACAGTTCCGATATGTTTCTGACCTTATTGTACGATTGTTAAGGTTCACATGCAGGGGTTTTGGTGATTTTCACTTTTTTTTTACTTTTAGATGTGTATAGGGGAATGTTTGTGTTTAGGGGACTTTATATTAATGTTTTTTTTATTAAAAGTGTGTTTTATTTAGTGTTTTTAAACTTTTTTCTTTATTTTTTTACAGTTTGGCTTGAACAAGCGATCCTCTAGCTATTCTCACCTAATGCAGTGTAATAGAGCATTGCGCAAGCTATTCTTCACCTAATACAGTGTAATCAGCATGTGCATGCTCAGTGTGTTACAACGCCAGTCCTGCTAGAGGAAGGACCCTCTCCAAGAGGATCGCGCAGCCCTGGTAGATGCCGCGCGGGGACGGGTCCAATTTGCAAAATGCCCCTTACATTTTAGAGTGGGTGTCGACTATAGGACCGGCCGCCAAGCAACGTAATATTACTGCCATGCCGTACTATTATGTCAAATGTCGGGAAGGGGTTAAAGGGGTATTCTCATGTATAGTGTTCATGACATGTCCAACAATTCATAATACATAGGTCTGGATCTTCCTCCAGGTCCCCCTCCCCCCATTATTAACATGGGGTTTGCTGGTATATGGGAACAAAAAGCTCAAGACTTGTCAGTGGGGCTCCCATTTTTCCATTATCTCTTTTTGTTATGACATAACCTGTGGACCATGTAATAAATACTATAGTTATGAAAACACTTTAACAAGAAGGACAAGGAACAACAACAACGCTAATAACAGTGCAAGCTAGCAATAAATATTGAAAGTTACTTAAGCATAACTCTGTAGCTATAATGATTCGTACTGGATTGTTTATATGTGAATCACAATTTATAAACTCAAAACAATGATGCCATTTTCTACAGATTAAGGTATTTTTTTCTGTTCTGCTGCTACTGTCAAAAAATTTTCTCACCACAGTGAAATGGGTGAAGACTGACCTCTACCTTCCCTGAACACTGTACCTGCATCACTCAATATGTAGACCTGCCTCAGCCTGCCCACTCCCATGACACCTTGTGTTCTCTCATTCAGTATTTAGCAGCACATTAAGATTCCTAAAACACTAAATACTAAAAATTGTCCTAACAGAATCTACATGCACACTAGCCAGACAGCTCCCAACACAATGGAGGAACTGAATGCATGCAATAAATATATAAATCCGCAGTGAAACACTGACATAAATATACAGTCTGCTTTGTGACACTAAAGGTTAATAACTTCTCTGTTTGTGCAGAAACAATCTGGCGAACAGAGGTGGGTTGGCTGCACTTATGTACAGTGTATGACGCAGCATGAGGAGCAAAAGATATTGTGAAAGTTTTCAAATCATAGATTTGGAAAGAGTGACGATAGAGGAACAGGGAGGTCGTTTGCCTCACACTAATTCTTTCTCAAGAACTTCTTCATCAACACATTCTCAGCTTGGCTACTTCTCATCAGCACAACAAAGAGAGCACTGTTTACATGACCTCCCTACCTCTCTCCTGCTACGGAAGAGGCAGCCCCTCCCCTGTATCTTCCACATTGCCTAATACTCATACGTAAATGGATAAACATGAAATCGACACAGACAAAAAATACGAGCTGGGTTCAGACCCAGGCTAAACTGAGGAGGTATAGCACAGAACATACTGAAGGTATAATATCATTATAGAGCAAAGTGTTCTACTCCAAAGAGCTACTGATTTCGTATAAAAAATGTTGTGTGTTTAACCATACATATAACAATAATAATAATACAATTGCAATATAAGTGCAAGAACAAGAATTCCTAACAGAAAGTAATTGACTTCGCTTACAAATTGCTTGAATCACTCTTGCAGGTGCCAGAGTAGCTCTATTTGGGGGGCTGAGGGATGCTGATAACACATGAAAAACTTTTGCTTTTCACACACCATGTGCAGTTTTAAAATATACTTGTCGATTCTCACATTTTCGAGTAAGAGCGTAATCACATGATCGCAATACATCCATTTTTCCACCCGCTGTTTCCATGCATCTCTTGGCTAATTGTTAACATTTTTTAAAGAAGACCTGATTAATAAAGATGAATCAAAGTGCAGACGCCAAACATTTGTTTGTTTGTTACAAGCAATGCCTCTCTTTTCCCTCTCAGCCAGTCCTAAGCAAATAGAGTAACTGAGCTGCATTGCCATTTGGCCTCTATAAACATTTGATCATGTTGGGGGTGGTTGGGAATGAGACCCCCACCAATCTATATTAATGTAGAGAAAAATAGAGGGTGATAAGCAATCGAGTGGAGGGGTGAGGATGGTACCCATACGAAATCATGGAAAACCCCTTTAAATCAGTATATTTATTGTTCCAGCTGTTACTTGTCCAGTAACAGAGTAGTATTTCCTTTCGTGCTGTTTAGATTTTTGTGTTTTAGTAGCTGAAAGGGGGGATTTTCCTTTATCTCTTCGTCCTTACGATTCTAAGATACTAAGTTCCACTAATCAATGCAAGAAACTGTCCAATCACTGGACTGGATTCGATATTTAAAATCCTAAGCAAAGCGATCCATTCAGGCGCTATTTCAATATCGTATAAACTGATGAATTTGCAAGGTCAGGTCAGTAGTCGCAAGCATATTTGCTACTACAGACTGTCGTCACAATTACTGAGACATTGTCCCTGGAATGGCCTCATCTTCATTATTTAACATGTAGGTTCAGTCTTTAAAGAGAAGCAGGCGTAGTAAAAGCTGCCGTTCACCGGATGAATCCTTATTTCCTGGCTTGTAGAGATTTATAGTCCGCAGGTTTATATATCTTGATTGATGATACAATTGTATTATCTCGGATAGAAGCAATCTTTACACCCGTAGATACTGTAGCACAAATTGTCTTATTGTGAATGTACTGTACATTTATCACCTTTATAGCTAACGACATGACCCTTCCCTTACTAAGGCCCTGAACCCTTGCCAAAGCAAAGTTAATCTTTGTTGCGAGTATTGAAAGGATTGTGTTCCGTAAAGGAGATATCCAGATAGATCTAAAAACTGAGTAGCGGTGGGGCCTTTTGAGAAAATAACTGTGTACTTGCCTGCCTCCCGGTGTCCCGCCACTCAAGCTCCGTGCTTTAATTTGAAACATTGGGGGCACATTATTTACCCAGTCCTTGTCGCGATCCCCGATTCGATGGTCTGACGACGAGAGATTCCGGCACGATTCCCAACACTGTGCCCCGAGTCCTGATTTGTTGGCTTCCCCGCTGAGGTCCTCGGAGTTCACCTTCTTCTTCCCGGTGTATTGAGTGCATGTCTTGCGACTCAATTTGCGATCTTACTCCCGCGTGTTTCTGAATCGCGTTGGATACATCCACTGGCACGGCCCCCGATTTGAGTCCGATGAAAGCCGGCGCTGATGTCACCAAAAATTCGATCGGCGTGCGCCAAAAAACCTCTTAAAAGTGCAGCGCAACACGAATCAGCGGAAACCCACGAAAGGGTCCGCGTATCCCTACAATGACCCCATTGTGTGTTTCTAATTTACCAAACATCGTGTGTGCAACTCCGTGCTTTGTCCCCTGTTGTTTTCAGGAGCATGGCATTGGACATTTCCACCGGTCCAGACTACCACCTGTTTTGATAGTCCCTAGGCACTAGCCGTTGGGCTAATGACTGCTCAAAGGTGGCGTAGCATCTGGAATACATAAAAGGGTGTGTGGCCCCTTTAATGTGGGGTCCTAACCCTCTCGCATCTGTTATCTTACATCAAGGGATGTGCTGGTGCATTGTCTATAATGTGGGCGTTACAAGAGGTGGTCAACTGCTTAAATACTCTGAATAGCAAGAGACGTACCCTCTTTTCATCGGTTTCCCGCGTGTTCTGTGCTGTCTGAGGATGCGCCGTTGTTGCGAGGCCGAGGTTCAGCCTGCGCTGTCACGTCCTGAATGGAAACCACCATGGCTGCTTCCCTCCCCTGCTGTACTGCTCCTACAACCCTGCTCCATGCTCTGGTAGGCATCACCGCCGCGAGTCCCTCTCCTGCAGAGAACACAGGCCCTTGTCCCACCACTCCCTGCAGAGACAAGCCATGGCCTGGCTCGGAGTCACAACCAGGTTTGGCTGTCTCGTGCCACCTCTCCCCTATCATCAGGGCTTCTGGCAGTAGCTGTAATGAGCGTATCACCTGCCCCTGCCGTATAACTGTAATGAAACATCCACCATGTCCTTATAGTGCTTGTACTCACCACATTGGTCCGCCATAGCCTGCAGGGCTTGTCTGTATCATCTCCCGGCCACGCAGCTGCTTGTACATGCACCAAGCCCATCACCCTCCATAGTGCTGCCAGGCAGGAGGTATCTCCTTATATGTGCTTGTACTCACCACATGGTAGCCATAGTCGGCTGCCAGGGCTTAGCTGTAGTCCATCTCCCAGCCCCAGCGCGTCTTTACTACTGTTACAAGCACCTACCGGCTGGGTCCCCATAGCCCTGCCAGGCGCTTATCTATATTACAATATCCCATAGCTCCAACCGTCGCATTTTTGGAAGGACTTTCCCGTTTTTCGTACCTCTGCCCGCGTCACGGGCAGCTATGAGTTGTCAGGATTCCTGCCCCCCAGTCCCTCGTGTCCCTCGCTGGTGTCCGCATAGTAAATATAAACTTTGAAATCCTGACTCCAGTACAGAATGGCTTCTACAGACATCGGGGGGAATCTTTGTCAGAGATGTCGGGCTTAGCGAGAGAGCAGGGACTACGTCATAGCTTCAGATTCAGCCTCTGTTCATATATGGTTCCCAACTGCTCTCCGAGGGTTTCCCCAGACAGACCATCGGTAGGGAATCCTTTTCAGAGAAGTTCGGCTGTAGCAGTAGAGTCAGGGACCGTACGTCAATCGCTCAATCACATCTGTCCTATGATCTGGTCACTGCATCTCCATTGTCCCCAGAGCAGGCATCGGGCAGGAATGCCTTTTCAAGAGTGTCGGCCTTAGCTGAAGAAGCAGGGACCACCGTCATCAGTCGAGATCATATCTGTCCATATATTGGTCTCCAGGCTTTCCCCAAACCACAACCTTTATATATTAAATTACATAAAGTTTTGGCCAGCTGCGATTCAAACCTGGGACCGCCTCTGCACTGCAACGACGCTTAAACTCAACTAATGCATAAGCCCAGTGATACAGAGCTAAGATTTCTGGTAGCTAAGACATGTTATCTGCCATTTACATTGTGGGGACAACAGACTAATGCACTGATATAAGAGGGATTTCTCAGAGATTATGTAATATGTGATGACTCATTATTATTATGACATAGCAGTTTATTATTTTTTATTAGGGAGATGATTATATAAGGGTAAAAATAATAATCAGTCTCGAATAATGTGTCCAGTGTAACAATGACATAGTTCTTAGTTACCAAAATTTCTCTACCATTGTTAATCACAAGTATAGCTCAAGTCGGTGTTGGGGCACTGTGTTATTATTGTACATGAACACTGCTCAAGGTTCTTGGTGTTTCAATCCCAATGAGATAATTTTTTTTTTTTTAATAGATATTTTTTATTATTATTTAATATGGCTAAAAATTGGGGTCGTGCCCAGGGAGTGATTGGGGGTGTGGCGTTAGGGGGATCGCTACTTACGCGTGCTCGCCATTTTGGTCCCTTCTTTCCTTTCACAATGTTGGGAGTGTAGCATAGTCCTGTCCTGGCACGTCACCCCCCCTACCCACGTCCCCCCCCCCCCCCTCCCTGACCCCCCCCCCCCCCCCCCCCCCACACCCCCCCCCCCCCCCCCCCCCCCACCCCCCCCCCACCCCCCCCCCCCACCCCACCCCACCCCCCCCACCCCCCACCCCCCCCCCACCCCCCGCCCCTCCCCCCACCCCACCCCCACCCCCCCCCACCCCCCCCCCCGACCCCCCCCCCCCCCCCCCCCCCCCCCCCCCCCCCCCCCCCACCCCCCACCCACCCACCCCCCCCACACCACCCTCCCCCACCCCCGCCCCCCTGCGCCCTCACCCCCCCCCCCCCCCCACCCCCCCACCACCCCGCACCCCGCCCCCACCTCCCACCCCCCCCCCCCCCCCCTGGGTAATTGCCCGAGCAGACCTCTCCCACTACGCTCTCGCATAACCTTAAGTGCTGCTACCCACTCCTGGGATGTGGCGCAGTCTGGGGATTGGCGCAGCTCTTCCATATCTAGTGTCTTTAAAATCCTGATGGTCACCCGCTCTGTCCCCTGTCCATTCCCTCAGCCTACCATAGCCGCAATTCGCACGGCTCCACTAGGTCTTCATCTGGCGTTCCAATACTCAGCGCCTTCGTGTCCACACGGCTGTTGATCAAGCACTAGTACTGCTCCCGCACCTGTTGTGAGTTCCCTCTCTGCAGGTTTGGGGGCTTTTCTTAATCTGCAATTTTGTGTCTTGTAAGTTCACCTTTGGGGATGGCTTGGTATGGTGCAAACGCTTTCAAAAGTGTGTCAGTTTGGCTGAAGCGGTAACATATATTATCAGTCACATCATTATCACCCCTACCCGTCGACTATTAGTTGATACTGTATTTCTGTGATTGTTTTCTCTCCTCTCCGCCATCGCTCACCTAACTGATGACACCAGTCTCGATCCTACAGACCAGCACTTGGACTTTGTCTTGTTGTCTCTGGAATTTGGTGAGTGTTTTACAAGCACGCCATGTCTAATGCAGTGTCATTATTAATCAAAACACCCCAAATTATGGCCATAATTATATGTAAAGTTTTACCATTTGTTGTTGCGATATACAAACGGACAATGTCCTGACTCAGTTCCGTCCCCTTCCCACGGGGATTTGAACTGCTGAGATGTGATTTAGAGGAGGTGAAATCCTGGTATTGGTTAGGACACCTTAGTACTAATAATAATCTGTAGTTTATATAATTCCATCATATCCAGGGAGCGCTTAAAACTCTGGCCCTATATACAAGTTTCTTAATGATACGGTATTTACTAAAGCATCGCAATTGTCATATCCCCCTTTCTACAATCATCTCGACCTATGCACACAATGAAGACGTGTGCAGGGTCAGAAGGACCTTAGGAAGAAGGACCTTGCCAGAAAGCTTACACCTTGTTAATAGACTTCATAGGTTGTATGTTCTACCCTTCATTTAGCAGCTTATAAATAAAGATACTACTCACAAGTGAATATCGTTATACAATGATAGGCCCTGCCCCCCAAACTAGTCTATGAGAGAAGGGGTGATGAAGATCGATGGGGCGTTACAATAAAATCACCCAGAGCTTGCAAATCCTATTAGGAGTAAGGACACAGGAGGGTTGTCATGCCTGGTACAATGGACCAGTCCATTCATTACTGAGATCCCAATAATTGAAGTAAATAATCTGGGTTATGGAGTTACTGCATTTGTGGCTTTGGCACGTTCCACTGTTGCCCTTTAGTTGGGGCATCTTCCTGGCTTTCCACCCCACCCTGGGGTTTCTTCCTCAGGGGTCAGTGCATAGTCTGCTTATGCGTACACGGCCACTGTCCTATTTACCGGTGCCTGTAATCTGCCGTGTATAGTAAACGGTTGGCAATCACCAGTGCACCATCCAGTGTCCTTGTCCTGTGGCCGCTTCTTCCTCCTGCCCTCAGAGTGGGTACCCAAAAAAGGGGAGTATTGATAACATGTGCACTTTCTCCTAACGCATTTGTTCCTCATGTATTCTCAGCTTCTTCAGAATTTTGAAGGTGCTCTGGGATTTGTAGAGCATTTTTCAGGGTCATCCACCATCCTCCTGTGGGGTCCTAAAACATTAGGAGGATTTGGTATTGGAATCTTTTTCTCCCTTGTTAGAAGTGTTGAGGGGGGTTTACAAGTGCAATCCGGGGCCTTATGGGCAAATCGACGCGAATCGTCTTATGCTTATTACATAGATGAGCGAGCACTAAAGCTCGGTTACTCTTTATTCGAGACGAACTTTTCCCGATGCTCGGTGCTCGTCTCGAATAACGACCCCCTTGAATCAATGGAGACTCGAGCATTTTTTCAACGGGACCAAGGCTCTGTCACAGGATCTTGGCCAACACCTGGAACCTCAAAAAGGATGGAAACACCATCGGAATGGACACGAAACCGCAGGGGCAACATGCCTTGATGCCTCGAGGGGCTAATATCGAATCGCACCATTATGCCAAAATTATGGGCAACACATGCCCAGACAGATGAAGATTAAAACCAAAAACAAAACAAGCCTTAGAAATAGATCTAAACATCCATATTGACCCTGACACTATAGGGACGGCGCAGCAGCGGCAGCAGCGAAGGCTAGAGAGTGGCATGGCGACAATACCCAAATGGACTCAGGCTTCAAACCAATGGGTGGCAGAGAGGACACCAAGGATGGTGAGCAGAGCGCTCAAATATGATCGGTAAATGAGAAAAGTTTGCCATATATTTTGTGGCTCCGCAGGGGTGGCGACAACGTTAACATGGAAGCCACGAACCCATCCCAAAATTCCTGCCTTCCCCCCTCGTTTGTAGGGACCAGTATGAGGCAGTGACTAAGTAGTAGATTACAGGTGCGCCAGTTTAAAACTATGTTAAGTTGGGATCTTGGCATGGAGCTGCGCTCCTCTTCCAGGCGACTTGCGCCAATCCCAAGCCCCTGTCTCTAGGCCTACTCACGACTCCCAAACACAACTTCTAAAGAACCTTTTGTAGGATTCAGGTGTAGTAGGTTTCTTATCAGTTTGGGATATGGCGGTGAGGGGAAATTAAACCGATGCGCAAGAAGAGCTTGAAATAATATCGGTAAATATAGTTTGCCAGTATATTTTTGTGGATTACAACAGGGTGGCGACACAGTTAAAGTTTTGATGTGGGAATGCCCTGTAAAGCTACTTGGGCGGTGTGCCTTGATCGCCTAGGCTCACAGTTTTAGCACCGCCTGCTGGCGCCTAGCGACGGCATCTGCTGCGTGCCTAGAGCTATCCGACTATGGCGCCATGGCCACGGATGGTAATTCGGAGGAGGTGGAGGAGGGTGGGAGGAGAAGAGCTATAGTAGGGGCTTTGAGACCTGGACCGAAATTATTCCCCGCATCCCTCTTCGTCGGCATAGATACCAGCCCTCAGTGTCAGACTCGGTCCCAGCCCTGCACCAATTACGTGTAGTAGCGTTCTTATAATTTTGTGATATGGCGGTGAGGGGAATGTAAACAGATGCGCAAGAAGCGCTGAAATAATATCCCTAAATGGTAAAAGTTTTGCATATATTTTTTTGGAATACACGCAGGGTGCGACAAAGTTCCAACTTTGGATGTGGAATCCATGAAACAAACCCAAATTCGCCTGACAACACACCTCGTTTGATAGGGGACGATGTATGGAGGCAGCTGGAATATGGACGACTTTTGGAGGTAGCAATGGATACACGTGTGGGAGGCTGCTATGGAGACCAATTTAATTTGGATAGTGCCTGTTGTGCGAGTCCAAAAAAGTTTTCAAACCAGAGGACGTAGGTGGCCCCTCCAGAAAAATGGAAATCGAATTGAGTGCCTGGATTTGCAGTCCAAAAAAGTTTTCAACCAGAGGCGCAGGTGGTTGCCCTCCAGAAAAATGAATAGATTGATTGCCTTTTGGCAGTCCAAAAAAGTTCAAACCAAGGGCCGGAGGTGGCCCTCCAAAAAATGAAGATGAGTGCCTTCTGTGGCAGTCCAAAAAAGTTTTCAACACCTCGGAGCAGGTAGATTGCCCTCCAGCAAAAGGAATAGTTGATGCCTGTATTTGCGTCCAAAAAAGTTTTTCAAACCAGAGGAGCAGGTAAGTGGCCCTCCGAAAAATGAAATAATTGAGTGCCTGTATGTGTCCGTCCAAAAAGTTTTTCAAACCAGAGGACAGGATAGGTGCCCTCTAGAAACATGAATAGATTGAGTGCCGTATGTGGCAGTCGGCCAAAAAAGTTTTCAACCAAGAGAGCAGGTAGGTGGCCCTCCATAAAAATGAAATGATTGAGTGCTGTATGTGGCACTCCCAAAACTTGTTTAAAACCGAAACCCGTGTAGTGGCCCCTCAAGAAAAATTAAAATTCATAAAGACTTAGCTAATTCAGTGGGCCCTGTCCACAAAATAGCCAGTTTTCCTCCTGCTTTAGTGTACAAAGAGAGGAGAATGAGGAAAATTAGGATCGGAGGAAGGCATAAATTTGCGGCGGTTGAGCTTCCTTCACCTGGGGAATTGGAATGTGAGAAATCCAGGCTTTTCTTCCTCTTATAAGCGTCAGCCGATCAAGCGCTGTCAGTCTACAGCCGTACGCTTTCGTGATGATGCCACCGCCTGCACTGAAAACCCGCCGGACAGACGCTAGCGTCAGGGCTGCAAGAATCCTCAAGGCGTCAGCGCCAGTTCTGCCACTGTGCCAGCTTTGAAACCCAGTGTTGTAGTGAGCGTGTGATCATTTAGGACGTGGTATTCAGCTACGTACGCCCTCCCACTTTCTGTAAAGACGCAGCCCTACTCTCCGAGACTGGGGACAGGTTGACAGTGTCTTGTCTGGGGTGACATAAGCTGGCAAAGCCATTTTGTAAAGCGTACCCTGCCAGTGCTTGACCAAGCTGCCTGCTCGCCTACTCTCCCTTCTCCCCCCTCGCAACTTGTCCCGCAGAACTACGCCTCTGCCGCTAGCGCCGGTCCGAGGGAATAGTTGTGTCAGCTTGTGCACCAGGGCCTAGCTGTATGCATGCATTCTCACACTCCTTCCTCTCAGGGATGAGAGTGGAAAGATTTTTGCTTGTACCGTGGGTCCCAGGAAGTTAATACCTTATCGTTGCGGGAATAAATTCTTTGAACGCGAGGTCACTGGATAGGCAGCCTAGCATGAATCTCCATATCGCCAAGTACCCAACCGTAAAGATTCACTCCCCTCACGGGCCCTGACTGTCCATTTCCTTCCTCCTCCTCCAACTCCTCCAACTCCTCTTCTTCTGCCCTACACGCTACTGAAGGACTCAACAATGACGTTCCCCTCTTGTGTCCGCCAACTATTCCCTCCTCTTCCTCTCCCTTCCACCGCCACCTTCCTCCGATATGCGCTGAGAACAGACCTAAATGGTTGCTTGGCTATCAACAAGGGATCTTCTTCCCCCGTCTCTTGTGACGAGCGCAAGCGTCCGCTCATTCGGATCAGAGAGTGTTTTTCAACAGGCAAGCACGGATGGTGAGGCTGCATGATGCGGCAATCGCCACGCCCATTGGTGTTGACTCCTCGAAGTTTACCAGCACTGACAGATATCAGACATCCACGTCCACTCTCATTGTAGACTTGCGAACTGACTGACCTGACTACAGTTCTGGTTTGAGTTGACATCTGTCGTCTACATCGCTCTGCGCTGCTGGTAAACTCTGGATAACATGGTGATGTTAATTTCCCCCCGTGGGCAACGTCCGCACAACAGTCGTGAGCGTGGCAGTGTGAGGCGGCGCTTGCGCTGCCCTGAAGTGGCACATCTGTGCTGGACTTCCTGAGATGCGACAAGGCGGCGCACCTTCGTGAGCAAATAGACAGATGGGGGTACTTCTTGAGAAACGCTGAACTATCATATGTAACAATGGGCCCAGGCATGGCACATGTGTAGTCGCCGAGTTGCAGAGCCTCCACCCGTTACTGGCCGTTTATAGTCACCACACAACCATGCCCTGGCTTCAGGTCAGTCACACGGTGCCAGCCACAGATCGGCTTCGCCGTGATAATCCCTGTATAGGTTCCTTGGGCGTTTGCCTTTTATCGCCTAGGCTTCACAGTTTCAGCAACCGCCTGCTGTCGCCTTATCGACGGCAACTGCTGCTGTGCTAGCGCTAGCGACTGATGGCGCCATGCCACGGATGGTATTGCGGATGAGGAGGTGAGGAGGGGTGGTCGAGGAAGGAGCATTAGTAGGCCTGAAGACCGGCCGAGGTAGGCCCCCAGATCCCGCTCGGCCGTAGTGACCAGCCCGCAGTGGTCAGCCTCGGTCCCAGCCTCCAAAGTGAACCCATTGCCCTCAGCGATATAGAGTGGCCCGGCCCGGCAAGCACTCGTCCATGTGTCCGTGTCAGGTGGAACTGTCAGAAACGGCGTTGGTCAGGGCATCGGTTATGTTGTCCACACTGCTGGTGCAGGGCTGGGACGGCACATTCGGGAAAGTATGTCGGCGTGGCCGAAGTACCGAGTTCCGGCCGCCGCCCTGATGCTGTTTGCGAAAGGCCGCGGTCTCTACTAGCCTATAGGCAGCATCTCCAGCTAACATCTGGAGATGTGGACAGTAAGGGCTTGGCGTGCGGGTGGGTTGTCACTATTTTCCGTTCCACTCCACGTCTGGGGTATGAATCTGAACGTTGTGAGCTGTGGAGGAGCGTGGGCGGCGACGATGGGTTTTTGTGCCGGTCCTGGCGGGGCTGACTATCAGCTACACATGGGACTGAGAGTGGTGTGCAACGAGCCGGAGGTGAACGGCTTGGTGCCACTGAGCTGGGGTGTGTTAGCCAGTCATTGCCTGCTCATACTGTGGTAGTTTAAGCTAGTAGTGGTGGCACCCCTGGCCTGAGCCTGGTTTGGCAAGGTTTGCACCGACAGTCCGTCGGTCATCCGGGTTTCCTTAAAGAACTCCATACTTCCTGAAATCAGCCCTTGCCCGCGGGAGCCCTCGCCACGGGAGCTTCCACTACGTGACACATTTGGCACTGATGCACCTGCTCTGGCCCCTGCCTCTCTCCCGTCGCCCACCAGAGAGAGACTCTCCTCCTCCGTCTCAGAAGCCTGTGTCACCCCCTGCCCTCACCCAGCTGGGTCTGTCCCGTCATCATCCTCCCGCTCCCTCACGCCGGCCCTGACACAATTCACCACTGGCCTGACCACCGTGTCTCCTCATCGTCGGACACCTCTTTACACACTCTTCCACTACGTCAAGAGGTCATCATCACCCACAGACTGCGACTGTTGGAAAACCTGGGCAGCGGAAAATTGCTCAGCAGCACCGGAAAGTTGTTTGTGCTGGGGAAGGGTCCAGAAACTTTTCCTCAGAGTATGCCGGTTCAATGCAAATTTTCCTGGGAGGGGGCAGACTGGGGGGAGGAGGCTACGGTGCAGGAGCTGGAGAGTGCCGAGTTCGGTGACATTGGGTGGACTGCGTGTAAGACTGACTGTGGCCAATTGCTCGCAGCATTGTCGGCAATCCAGACATCCCCGTGCGCACTGGTCTGGGCTCAACAGTGGCTCTCCCACGAGTCCCTAACTCAGACTGCAACTAGAGGGAGTGTAGCTCTGCGGCGTCCCCCTGCTTCCCATCATCAGCAGGTGGTTCTCCCCGCCCAGGACCAACGGCCTCTCTGACCCCCTGCATAGTTGGACGCCCACGTCCCCAGCCCTCGTCCTCTAACCCCCACCCTCGGTTAACCATTTTGAAAATGGGAAAGTTATAACTTTCATTTTTTTTAACTTTTTTTTGTGTTTTTTGTGTTTTGTTGGTTTTTTTGTTTTTAGTTTTACTATTGCATGGCTATTTTCTAGCCAAGTATAAAGCCACAGGCTATGCCAGATGATATACGCTGAGTTAGAAAAATAAACTGTACATAAAAAGAAACTGCCACTTTGCCTAATTGAATCCAACCCCTATAATTTTCCCCTTCGTTCTTGCGTGGATATGTGCGTCACTAAGCCTAAACACAGCGTCCAATTCTCATCACTACAATTCCTCACAATTTGGGTCAGTAGATTTCACTGCAGCAAGGACCAAGACACCACAGATCACCAGATAACATATATATAACGCTATTGTAAGGCGTACTTAAGGCCGGTTGGATTCTCCTTTGGCTATTTTCTAGCCAGTATGAAAGCAAACTGATGAGATGACCTGAGTGTTTAATGAAACAATAAACGTAAATAAAAAGTACATGGCAGACTGTGCCTATTGAAATGAACCCCTAATAAATTTCCCACTTTGGTTGGAGGTGGAATATGTGTTTCACTACGAGCTAAAACACAACTGGATGAAGTCCCCCTGCAAAATTCCTCAAATATGTCTAGCTGCCAATAAAAAAAAACAAAGTTAACGTTTATTGTAGCCCTAAGAAGGGCTGTTGGGTTCTTGTAGACACCTCCTGCCTAACAGTAAAGCTAATAGAACCCTAAGTAAAACCCTAACGCTTTCCCTGACCAGCACATCTCCTCTCCCTAGCCATCCCGACACAGAAGATCCGAGCAGCGCTGTCACGGCTATTCCTATCCCAGGTCACCCTGATCTGGCCGCCAACCAACTTCTATCCGACGTGTAAGTGTCCCACGTCATCTGGTGGGTTCAGCGTCTTCCTGGCTTGTGATTGGCTCTGTTTTCTGGCCGCCAAAAAGCACACGGCGGGAGCTGCCATTTGCTCGAGCGTCGAAGTATTCGTCCGAGCACGAGCATTTCGAGTACCGCTACTGCCGAACGAGCAATCAAGTCGGACGGTATGTTCGCTCATCTCTACTTATTACCTATCCTGAAGGTTTCCAATGATTGGTTGCCACTGGATTAATCTTCTAGAATCTTGTTTACCGTGGTGGCTTTCATTTGTTGTTAAGTGGTTTTTAGTAACTTTTTGTGTGGACTGGTAGGATAGTACTTGGTTCCTGGTACTCTCACAATTTTCTGTTGGTCCGGGTGA
This sequence comes from Engystomops pustulosus, assembly GCA_019512145.1. Taxonomy (NCBI): domain Eukaryota; kingdom Metazoa; phylum Chordata; class Amphibia; order Anura; family Leptodactylidae; genus Engystomops; species Engystomops pustulosus. The sequence goes on along the minus strand of CM033649.1, from coordinate 26,601,805 downwards.
CTCTCCTCTGAAGTTACCTGCTTTATGTTCGTTTGTTTCCTTCCTTGTTTGAGGTTGGTCCCCCCTGCAGGTGACCCTATTTTGGCCGGATTGAAATTACTTTGGGGACGGTAGTTTACCTAAAAGACGGGGACGGTTACAATGCCTTGCCCTTGCGGGTCATCCTGTTTTGCTTTGCTTGTGAGTTGCTTTTTACAGTGTGGTCAGGCTTGGGCCTTCTGGTTTCTTGTATGTCAGTTATGACGATGGGTGGGTTTTTTGCTAGTAGGGCTCCTGTCCCAATGGTTGTATCTCCCTGCATCAAAGGGTGGGATCATTATGGCCATTGAGGTTTTTAGAGCTGTGTTTGTTGATCATAGCGACAGATGTGTTGTAGGGATGCTAATGCCTGTGTGCCTGGCCCTGGCTTGCATGTGATGTCATTTGGTCAGTAACTTGATAAGGGGTATTGGGCTGGCCTTCATGGCCCCCCCCCTTTTTTTTTGGGGGTTGAGATTGTCAGGTTATTGAGGGTTCCGTGTAGTGCAGTGTGCGTGAGACTGGGTTTGGCTCTGAAAAGCATTTCCTGCACGTTGTTTACAGTTGCTGCGGTTTTATGAAGGTTTTAGTGAAGGTTGGTCTCCTTCTTAGGATGTAGTTCCCTCTCTTAAAATTGGCACTGCCAACAGCTAGTGCTAGGACTTTTTAGTTGCGGGTGGTATGATAAGGTGTTGGCGTTCCCGAGTTGGTTTGCAGTTATATCCAACTTAATTTTGCTTCTTTTGCTAATCATTATCTTTTCAGGTTTCACTCATCATTTGATCCTAGGACCTTTTGTGTCGATTGGGCAACAGCGCATGAATATCCGTCAAATGCAGAAAATTATTGAAAACGATAGAAAAAGATAGATAAATTGGACAGATTATAATGAATACGTAGATCGATAGTTAATGACAAATAGATTGTAGATTGATAAGATAATACCGGATACGACGATAGATAGATGATAGATATATATAAGATATAGAAGATAGAAGATAGATAGATAGTATAGTAGATAAGATAGATAGAGAGATCGATATAGAGATCTGAGATAAATATGTGTATATTTTTATTAATTTGTCACATGAGAAGCAGTACAATGGCATCAATAAACCTATAGTTCCTCTCTCCTTTTAACCACCAGGGCCACATGACGTGCCAGAATGTGACATCCAGACAATAATTGGCCTGTGTTCGGGAACTCTGGCTTACATTGCAACCCTTGCTTTATTATTGATAGGAAGTCCAGCAGAATCAGCCTTGCCTTCCAAACAAGCAACCTATGTGACCTGCATCATTCCTCCAAACCACCACAATCTAATGATGTTTGTGTCCTCCAGGATCCTGTGTCCCTTCATGTGATAGACGTCTATGAGCTCTGGTTATGACATCTTGTAGAAAAAGAAGAAAGACAGACCCCCTCCGTCTATCTGTCCACTATGTACAGTAACAAAAAAGGCGGTCTGCCAAAATCTGATTACGACACCTAAATCTACAATCTGGTCTAAGTAATCTCTATATACAGTATCACTCTGACAGTCATCCTCAAGTCATGATGTACATTATAGTACATGTCTGCTCTGGTTTTGAATGAAAAGGATGGATCATCACATGCGAATTATATTTGTGAAGGAACTATAGAAAGAGATCCGTCCTTCTACATCCTGATCACAATACTCTAGCTATAATGATCACCTATCGGATCTATGCGATTTGGTGTAGATAAGAGAGAACATCTCTCCGGCAAGTGAATAGATGCAGAATCCCTTCGTTTCATTATTTTTTTGTCCCCATAAAACATGGTAAATTCCGATTTTTAGAACCGAAGATCACATATCATGAACGGGCACTCATACGATGGATTCTCTGTTCACTTAACCTCCACAAAATAAAAAACATGGGAGCAGGGTGACGCTGTTCTGTGTGACCCTCATTTTTTTTTTTATTGCCTTTCCTTGCAGAACAATGTTTGTTTTTTTCCGGCAGATCCCTCCTTTCAGGCAGGCGGATTCAAAATGATTTCCGTTTGCAAATTACTAAGCTCGGTGTTCTGTAACCATCCCTAGTGCCACCTATGGATGTGTGCAACGCATTTGCTCTTTTTTTTTTCCTTCTCACCTCTCCCGCTCGCTCTAGCTCATTCTCATCCTCCGCACCCCCCTCTCTACTTCCTCTCGCCTCTCCCTTGCAAAGCAATTCAAGTTCCCACACGTCCAAAAAATTATTCATTACTCCTTACGAAACAGCAATCGCTTCCATACAGAACACCCCTTGCTCTCTGCTCGAGCTGTCCAATAAGCTCCTATTCACTAATCGTTAGAATGCACAGCTTATTGTCCTGTGGGGCTGACGTCAAAGGACCACGAGAGCAAAGGAGAAAATGCCCCGGCTTCTGTGTTGTTACCAGGTTAGGGATGCTCCGAATCTATCCATCTCTTCCTCTCCACCTACAGAAGATGTCACCCAAATTCAAACGCGACTCCGCAGTCAGTGACCCAGGGAAGATAAAGTGCATCCTTTTGGAGGATCACGTGTTATGGTTTAGACATCCTACATTTTTTTTCTGTATCTCCGTAGATCTAAGATCCTCCCTTGTGTTAAACAATTGTTAAAAAAACGATTCTGAAATACCTTTTATGACAAAAATGTAGATCGAATAGATATACGAAGTAAATAAATAAGTTACTACACATATCGGAACTTTTATGCTTTCTGTTGCGAATTAAATCCCGGATTCCTAGATAATGGGGGCTCATTACTGAGGGTCCGGACGGCACTATCGTCGGAATATCCCACGATTTCCAATGTGCTCCGCATTTGAAGGACTTTTTGGTCGCATGCAATTTGATTTTGGACATATGCGCCGTCTTTCACGAACAGACTCCGACAGATTCGGACAACGCGCAGATTCAACATGTCATATGGTGTCGCAAACACCCTTATATGCACCGGAGAAAATGTGAACTTCAAGGTCGGACCTTTAGCGGGTGAAGCGACACATGCAGATAGCGGGTGCATGATCTTAGTGAATCGCGCACGACTTCGTCCTTGGTCGAACAGTCCGGATCGGTGCGTCGCCGCAGGACCAGGTAAGTAAATGTGCCCCAAAATGTAAATAGGTTTTTAGTAAGAGTAAGGTGCAAATCACTTTTTTTTTTACTTACACAAACCTGCCACAGAAAAATGCATTGTAATCTGAAGTGTAGAGGGATCTGAGCAGATGTACATAGTGCCCCTTTTCTGCAGGCAGATTTATAAGCAAGGGAGCTGAAGTAGAATTTTACAAAGTACCTTTTTGCTGGCATCATTTTATAGAGCAGGAGAAGATTTGTACGTATTTATCAAACTAGTAACAACGGACACTTGCAGTATCCGTGTGGATTTGTGCTGGCTGCGCAAGATTAATAAAACTGATGTGCATATCTTTATAATATCACCCTGCACTGCTCGGGAGTGTGCAACAGATTTTTTTTGGTCACCATTCACAGCAGATCACCATTATGTTGAATTGTTATTATACAGAACGGGGTGATGTGGGTCCAACTTGTTCCGGAACCCTCTTTATGTGCAGAATTTTTGGTGGCACATTGGGTAGCGTGAAGCTGCCAATGCAAACTGGCGCAGACACTTTATAAATACATGTGTCCAACATTTGCAATGCTCTTTTCAGTAGCAAAGTCGACAGAACACTGACCCACACATTTAAATAATGGGACGCAGTGTCTCTTATCTACGGAGCATGTTATAGAGGCAAGAGAATAGCTGAGCAGTTATTCAGACACTCACCGGCCACTTAGTAGGTAACACCATGCTAATGTATGGGTTGGCCCCCTTTGCCTCAGAATCGGCCTCAATTCTTCGTGGCATAGATCAACAAAGGGCTGCGAAGCATCCTCACGAATTTTGGTCCAATTGACATAAGAACCTCACAACAGGTTGCCGCGATTTGGTCGGCTGCACATCCTGATCGAATCTTCCGTCCACCACATCCCCAGATTCTCTATTGGATTAGATCTGGTGACTGTGAGGCCATTTGAGTACAGTGAACTCATTGTCATGTTCACGAAACCAGTCTGAGATGAATTCCGCTTGTAGGGCATGGCGCATTCATCTGCTTAAAGTACCATCAGATGTTGGGTACATTTGGTCATAAAGGGATGGACATGTCACAACATAATCAGGTCGGCTTTTGGCGCTTTGCAACGATGCTCAATTGGCACCAAGGGGCCCAAAGAAGTGCCAAGAAAATATTCCCCACACCATGACACCACCACCACCACGCTGAAACCTTGATACAGGGCAGGATGGGAGCCATGCTTTCATGTTTGTTGCTGTCAATCATGACCCACCATCTGATTCCAGCAGAAATCGAGACTCATCACCAGCAACGTTTTTCCAATCTTCTATTGGTCCCAAGGTCGATAGCTTGTGCAAATGTAACCTCATTTCCTGTTCCTTCAGCTGAAAGGAGTGTCACCCGGTGTGGTCTTCTGTCTGTCGCCCAGCTGCATCAAAGTTCGACGTACTGTGCGTCAGAGAGTGCTCTCTGCCTACCTTGGTTTAACGGTGGGGTGATTTGAGTCACTGTTGCCTTTCACACTCGAACCAGTCCTGCCCATTCTCCTCTTCCTCTGGCATCAACAAAAGCATTTCCGCCACTAGAACTGCCGCTCACTGGATTGTTTTCTTTTTCGATACCTTCTCTGTAACCCAGTGGTTGTTGCATGAAACCGTAGATCAGCATTTCTGAAATACTCAGACCAGCCCGTCTGGCACGCAATAACCATGCCACGTTCAACAGGCCTCAATCACCTTTCGTCCCCATACTGATGCTCGGTTTAGCTGCAGGAGATTGTCTTGACCATGTCTCCATGCCTAAATGCACTAGTTGCCGCCATGTGATTGGCGGATTAGAATTAAGTGTTAACGAGCAGTGTGGACAGGTGTACCTAATCAGTGGCCGGTGAGTGTGTATCCCATCTAAGACAGCATGTTTCAGAGCAGAGGGGCTTAGTACATTGTACATTGTTCCTATCTTAATGCAGCATATTGTAGAGAAACGAATTAGATAGTTAGCCTATTAAAGATAGGGGCACATTTACTTTCGCTGTTCGCTTGAGTTCATTGTCTTACAATAATGCGCTGTGCTTCGATCACCAAGATCGTGCGCCACAATTGCTCTTTTCCAACACTCACACTTTCTTCTTATTTGCATCATTTGGGTCGGGCATCTCTTCACTTTTTTGGGAACAATTTTTGGTGCAAAATAAAACCACTAATGGCAATCTACCAGATTCTAAACTGCTTTATAAATTGTTTTATGTTGGACCCTTTCTTTTTTAGAGGATGTATGGTAATTGTTTTATTTTGTAGGTTATTCTACCAATGTTTAGTAAATGGCGTGAATGATTGGGGCCACGGATGTGTAATTTATCTGATTTATGTTGCTACAGGGCCTAGGGAATGCGTCAATGCTTGTATCGCCAGTTTTTGGTTAAACCCTGATGAGGCAATACCAGGAGTGTGATTATTTCCCCATTTACACACTTTCATGTCAATGGGGGTGTGCAGGGGGTGGCACACAAATAAAGTCATAAGGCATGGGCATTAAATCAAAATACTACCACCCATCGATACATTAGGAGGCAAATAGCCTTCTTATATACCAGAAGCGCCGAGAGGTAAGCACCCACATACTTTGTAGGTTCTGCTTTGGGGCAACAGGACATCACACTGGTAGTTACTGTAGGTTGAAGGAGTGGCACCAAGATTTAGGCTTGAGGGCAGTTTAAGAAATGGCGGTCTTTACTATGGGCCCGAATCCATTTTTTTTCTCGGTCGCGTTACCCATATTTTCGATTTAGACCATTTTTTCCCTAATTGGCCCTGGCTTTTTGGCGCACGCGACCGATTGTGGCGCATCGCGCTCGGCATGCACACAACGTAAATGGGGGGCGTGGCCGTAAGAACACCCGCGGATTCGAAACCCCGAAAAAAAAAAAAAAAGGAAAAAAAAAAAAAAACAAAAAAAAAAAAAAAAACCTTAAAAAGTGTCGCTTGCCCCGCCTTACCTGCACCCAGGGTATACGTGAACTTCATGAACTCCGATGGAATTCATAGCAGCATCGACACATAGTGACATCGGGCGCCCTACCTTAGGCTCCCCTGAATACCTGATCCCCACATAGAACCCACTGCTGGATTGCGACAGGACCGGGTAAGGTAAATCTGCCCCAGTGTCCTTTTTCTCCATATTAGTAAACTAATATGTGAAATAAACATCTGCTTTAGGTTTTGGCTTTAGGGAAAGCAGCACCTCAGACAGGGCCGACCAAAGTGCCACTGGCCCTCAAGTCCTGAGATGCTCAATATTAAAGACATGCAATCATTGGCTTGTGCTTTTCCTTCTTTTGCCTTTGCAACAAGCAGGGTCTATATACTTAACCTGAAAAATTCCATGTTTGCCAGGCGACTACAGCATTTGAGGAGTGGGCCTCCTTGAGTGCCCAATGCCCATTGCTCCACTGCGAATTATTGTTGCAAAGGTTGCTATGGAGTCCGGTACCATTGTGAAGCTCTGTGGAGCAATGCTGCCATTATATTACCTAAAATGTAACAATTCCATAATTGCACCATTTTTGGTCCAAAAAATGGTGCAATTACGGACATGGCACATTTATGGCAGAATATTGCGCATTTAATCTCAATATGGCCCCTTCCTAATGTTGCCACAAAAGAGTTCCTATTGGCCTGCTAAAAAATTGTATTTTGGCCTTCTTCTACTATTTTTTGATCGTATAAGTTGGGTGGGGTTAGAACCGCTGACCCCATCCTGAGCAGATTGGTACCATTGCCCTCCAGAAAAACCCTTTACAAAGGAAAAACACCAAAATTGAATAAATAATATATAGAAAGCCTGCAAATAAATACAATAAATACCAATAAAGTATATAAGGCTACATCGCATACATAGTTTTTCATTGTATTTATGTTTTTACCTTTTATTGACACTGTGTATTTTTGCAAAGACAAACAGTATGATAAAAAATATAAATTTTGGATTAAAATATTATGTTTCATTCCTATCACACACCGCACACTGTATAAATAAGAATCCCACAAAATAACAAATTGGTGAGATCAAAAATTAAATGTCGCTTGGAGGTTCGGGAAGTTGGGGACACAGCATTTGAAATTTATCAATGTGTCTATGCCCAAACTGGAGTATTTTGCACCTGAAATGCCTAGTGCGCCACGTTTCCTACATTCTAAGGTTTTAGACAAAAAAGGGGCGTGTCCTTGGTAAAAGGGGGTGTGTCTGCACCATAACCATAATTGTTTCCTAGAAAATTTATCTGTGCTCCGAATTCAATCTATACATACATAAAGGCTTTATTGATCCCTTACGGAAATTGTGGTTTTTTTTTTGTACATGTTACATCAAAAAAAAATCAGAAAGTCAAACACAGACCTGTAACACTGAAATAGTGTACATATGGCTTGGGGGGTAGCTTTGTTGAAGGGGCAGTGGGGGTTATTAAGTTGGTTTTGGCTGCTCCTTGAATCCTTTATTGTAAGATATCGAATGGCTTCTCTAAAAAAGGATTTTTGAAGACCTCATTGTTCGCAGCTGATCTGCCTGTACCGTCACATGTTTGTCTCCCTTGTTGGGTAGGTACTGGTGAAATGGGTGTAATCATTTCCTGCAATGGAGATAAGCTTGCATACGACTCCTACCTGCTGATGCTGTCAATCGGTCTCCGGCTGTCGCCACAATGCCCTGTGACCTTTTGTGTTTTGGCCAGCCCATTATATTCCTTCTTTTAATTGACCATCCCCAGCAGAACAATGGCGTAGATATAATGCTTGCGAGTTAATTCGATAAACACTTTAGAATTTTGTTCCGAGTTGATGACTAATTTCCTAGGAAGTACATTCTGTCGGACTTTTTTTCAGTGCCATGTTGCTGTTCGCCGTCCATTCCGCTTATCATCTAGTTCGACGTTAAGATACTAGAGATATGGACATGGTCAGAGAGCTCTACTACCTTTGATTAACATAGATCATGGACTGTTTTTTTCCTCCGTAGTCTTGACGCATTTCTTTACTTTTTCACACATTTAGTAGATGTTATTACCTTCACTCCATATCCACACATTTGTTTTGACTCCCCTGTGTTTTTTTCCTCACTTCTCCTGATGCAGGCAAAACGATGACTGAACATCATAAAATTTCTGAAGTTGACAGCTGTCAGAGTGATAGTGGAAGCCCAGAAGTTTTGTTTTTTTTTTAAGTAAACAGATGGATATCGTACAGTTCTCTGTGGATGGTCGCTATGTTTACTCTCGTTACCTGCTGACCAAGTCTTTGCCGTAGATGTATTATGTTAATCCAGTTAGTGGATTGCCTTGTCCGTGTTCCATTGGACATTTAATCCCTCATTAGACTGGCGGTTGAATGGTGTTGAATGCTCTCTAGAGAGTTCATAAAAGATCACCAACTGTTTCTAAACAGGTAGATATGTGTTAGCATGGAAAGAAATGTCAATCATACCACACACTCCTCTGTCTTATACGCAAACTGGTAAGTCATTGATCACTTCCACTCCATATTGTTGCGCCACAACAACCAACCAAAAGGAGGTGCAATTACACTCTCCGTCTTATACTGCACCAGTTACTATGTTCGTCGCACCACTAGGTATAATCAGCAACAACTGTTCTATTTTTACTCTGCAACTTGTGCTAATGACCAACATATATACCTCTCCCGCCCCATTGACTTGTAGGTATCAAGGGGCCATAATCTACACCTCCCTGGATTCTATAAGAACCTTCATGCACTATAATTCAATCACTAGTTTATATCCATACAACTTTATTTGAATCCATTTGAATATCAATAGACTATCTTCCCAATTTACGAAATAATGAGAAATAATGTCTATATATAATCATAGAATAATGTGAAGTTTCCACAATCATTCTATTTTATAAGATTATATTATAAATGATTATATAAAATAATGCAGGTGATATCGTCGTCTATGGTCTAGTCGCCACATACAATTCTGCTTATTACGAGATAACCAGTCTGCTGTATATTCTACCCTTAGCCTCGTCGCTAAGCTCCCATAACAAGCTCTGTGTCCTGTAAGGCTACTACATACTGATCATGTTTAATGTCTATGTACATAATGAATGTATATTACAAAGTAAACTGATACTCGCCAAGTGGAGATACTTGCATGTAATATTTTTTAGGATAGAACATATTGTGACTGATGTTTCAAAAAACGAAATTTTGTTAAAATAGTTGAATACTTCAAATGAAAAAGTTCATATATATCTTTATCTTATAAGCCCTCTCCGTCTGGCTTGACTATTGTGCCATTCATAGATTTTGGAGATGGATAGATGCAAAAAAAAGAAGTGAAAATAAATAGAATCCGACAAGCTTCATGAGTAATAGTTTAACAGGATATCTAGATATGCTGCTCTGACACTGTATTTTGACATCTGGTGAAATTATCATATGATGGGGTCTTTTGACTTGGATCCCGTCGGAAAGTGATTAAAGGGAATTGTGTCGTACTGTGATCGATTTGGTGCATCGTCACCCTTTCATGTGACGAAATCGGGGGGGTCGATTAAACTTTAAAATTCTGTCATAAGAACAGCACTTACATGCACCTGAGAAAGAAGGGGAGCCTCCGGTGGACGGGAGCGGGAAAGCGACACATCAGAAATTGGCCACAATCTTAGTGAATCGCGGCAGAGTTCCTTCTGGCGGTACACTACGGATCAGAGACCGTGCATTCCCGGGTAAATAATATGCCCTAATGTCATTTTTTAGGTCTACACCTTAAAAGTATTTTTGCATACACAAAATCAGAATTGGTCAAAATCCTTCCAAATGGTAACATTTTAAATTAACAAGCAAATATGTGTTATAGAGAACTGGTCACATTTAAAAAAAAGAAAATATTTATTATACATATAACTGTACAAAACATACTTGAGACTTCTACTCTCCCCCCTCATCCCATCAAAACAATCTAATCCCACCCAGGCCACTAACTGAAGCATAGTAACGTAAAATATAATCAAGTGCTATGTATATATTTTGGGCATGAACCATACATTTTCATTTTTTCCCTACTGACTTGCCTCCTGTGTGAACCATTCTCTATTGATAAGTCCCTCACAACAAACATCATTTCTTAAAAAGACATTTTAGCAGCTTTTTCCCTTTGTCTACACTGACTTTTTCAAGTCTGAGTCATCACCTAGTTTCCTAGAAAAAGAGACAGTATCCTGTCTCTAATGCCTACATTTACAAACTTCCCTCCTATAACTAAAATCTCATTGAAAGAGTTTTCTGTATTTAATGACTATAAACTATGTAGATTTACAACATGAGCATCAAAACTATGAATGAACACGTGTGGAATTATATGCTTAACAAAAAGTGTGAAACCCTGAAAAAAAGTCTTATATTCTAGTTCCTTCAAATTAGCCACCTTTTAATTTGATTACTGCTTGCCACCTTGCATTCGTCTTGATGAGCTTAAGAGGTAGTCACCTGAATATGTCTTCCAACTTGACCTGAAGGAGTTCCCAGAGATGCTTAGCACTTGTTGTCCCTTTTGCCGTCACTTTGCGTCCGGCCACCCAACCACCTCGATTTTGGTTTCAGTCTGGTCATTCTGTGTCTCCTTCTTGGTCCAATAACCCTCCATCCTGGCATGTGTGTTGGGTCATTGTCCTGTTGAAAGAAATGATGGTCCCTAAACTCAAACCGGAATGGAATAGCATGCTGCTGCAAGATGCCGTGGTAACCATGCGTTTCAGTATGCCTTCAATTTGAATTAATCCCCAACAGTGTCACCACTAAAAAACTTTAACAGTCCAAGTGATTTTGAAATTGTTTTCTCGTGACACATTGTACTTCAGGTTAGTTAATGGTATGTTTTGCAGTATTTATGAGAAAATCAGAAATTTGGTGAAAATTTGGAAAAAGTCTCAATTTTTGAATTTTCCCACACAGGTCATAACAGCAAAAACGTAATAACTACATTGACCGAATTCTAACTTTATGCCTCTGGGTTTTTTTTATACATACTCTATTTTTGTAGATATTATGGGGCTTTGAACATTAGGTGTATATTTTCACATTTTCAATAAAAACGCAAAATCTCTGCTATGGGGGATGCTCTCATTTTCAAGTCACTTTGAGAGACCTATAAGAGTAAACACCCCATAAATACCCCATTATAAAAACACACAACCCCCCTCATCAATGCGTAACAACTTTTTATGAAGTTTGTTGAACCCTTTAAAGTGTTTTACAGGGGTTAAAACAAAATGGGTGCAATTTCGAATTAACATTTTTTGGGACTAAATGAATGTGCTTTTCATAAAGTACAAATTCTCAGCAGATAAATACAAAACGCCTCCACAAAATTTGATACCCCATCTCTCCTGAGTGCAACATCCCCAATATGTGGTGGTACCTGCTGTATGGCACACGCCGCGGCATCGAGGAAAATGCTGCGCCATTTCAGAGCAGAATATCATGTTCACTTTATAATGGGCTATACAATCTTTATTTTTTGGCAATTTGGATGTTATGGTGTCCTTGGTACCAAACATAACTTTTTTTGATCACTTTTTGGAACATTTTTGTGAAGGGATTCTATGAAAAATTTTACATTTTGGCGAGTTTTTTGGGTTTTGTTTTTACGGGCGTTCACTGTACAGGCCCGATAATGTTTCTGACTTAATTGTACAGATTGTTAAGGATCACGATGAGGGGGTTTGGTGATTTTCAGCTTTTTTTTTACTTTATAGATGTGTAAGGGAATGTTTGTGTTTAGGGACTTTATTTAATGGAATTTTTTTATATTAAAAAGTGTTTTATTAGTGTTTTTAACTTTTTTCTTTGTATTTTTACAGGTTTGCTTGAACAAGCTATCCTCTAGCTATTCTTCACCTAATGCAGTGGTATAGAGCATGCGCAAGCTATTCTTCACCTAATACAGTGTAATCCAGCATGTGCATGCGCATGTGTTTACAGCCAGGTCCTGCTAGAAGGACCCTCCCGAGAGATCGCGCAGCCCTGGTATGCCGCGCGGGGACGGGGTCAATTTGCAATAAATGCCCCTTACACATTAGAGGTGGTGTCGACTATAGAGCCGGCGCCATAAGCATGACGTAATCTACTGCCATGCAGTACTTTATGTCAATTCGGGAAGGGTGTTAAAGGGTATTCTCATGTATAGTGTTCATGACATGGTCCAGACAATGTCAAAATACTGATAGGTCTGGATCTTCCTCCAGGTCCCCTCCCCCCATTATTAACAATGGGGATTTGCTGGTATATTGGGAAACAAAGCTCATAGACTTGTCGTTGGGCTCCCATTTTTCATTATCTATTTTGTCTTTGACATAACCTGTGGACATGTAATAAATACTATATGTTGAAAACGACTTTAACAAGAAAGTGACAAGGGAACACAACACAACATAATAACATGCAGCAGCATAAATATATGAAAGTTCTTAAGCATAACTCCTGTAGCTATAATGATTCGTACTGATTGTTATATGTGAATCACAATTTAAAACCAAAACAATGATGCCATTTTCTTAACAGATTAAGGTATTTGTTCGTTCTGCTGCTACTTGTCAAAAAATTTCTCACACACAGTTGAAGGGGTGAGACTGACCTCTACCTGCACTGAAGGTCCTCAAATTGAGCCTGCCTCACTTCCCATGACACCTTGTGTTCTCTCATTCAGTTAATTAGCAGCAAATTAAGATTCCTAAACACTAAATACTAAAATTGTCCTAACAGAATCTACATGCACACTAGCCAGACAGCTCCAACACAGAGGAACATGAAGCATGCAATAAATAGTATAAATCCAGTGAAACACTGACAAAGTATACATTGCTTTGTGACACTAAGGTTAATATTCCTGTTGTGCAAAACAATCTGGCGAACAGGAGGGTGTTGGCTGCACAGTATGTACAGTGTATGACGCAGCATGAGGAGCAAAAGATATTGTGTGAAGTTTTCAATCATAGATTTGGAAAGAGTGATGGAATAGAGAACGGGGAGGTCTTTTGCCTCACTATTCTTCTTCCAAAACTTCTTCATCAACACTTCGCAGCTTTGGCTACTTCTTCAGCCCACAACAGAGGAGCACTGTTACATGACCTCCCCTACCTCTCTCCTGTCGAAGGAAGGCGCCCCTCCCTGTATGAGTCCACATTGCTAATACTCTACTAAATGATAACAGAAATCACACAGACAAAAAATACGAGCTGGGTCAGACCCGCTAACTGAGAAGATAGCGCAGAAACATACTGAAGGTAATCATATAAGCAAGTGTTCTACTCCCAAGAGCTACTGATTTGCGTATAAAAAAATGTTGTAGTTGTTTAAATACATAATTAACACATAATAATAATACAATTCAATATAAGTGCAAGAACAAGAATTCCTAAAACAAAAGTAATGGAACTTTCAGCTTACAAATTGCTTGAATCACTTGCAGGTTGCCGAGTAGCTCTATTTGGGCTGAGGGATGCTGATAACACATGAAAAACTTTTGCTTTTCACACCAGGTGCAGTTTAAAATATCACTTTCGATTCTCACATTTTCGAGTAAGAGCGTATCACAGATCGAATACATCATTTTTTTCCACCCGCTGTTTCCATGCATCTCTTGCTAATGTTAACATTTTTTAAAGAAGACTGATAATAAAGATGAATCAAAGTGCAGAGCCAAACATTTTTTGTTGTTACAAGCAATGCCTCCTCTTTTCCCTCAGCACAGTCCTAAGCAAAAGAGTAGACTGAGCTGCATTGCCATGTTGAGCCTCTATAACATTTGATCAGTGGGGGTGTTTGGGAATGAGACCCCCACCAATCTTATATTTATGGCAGATTGGTTACCAATACGAACATCATGGAAACCCCTTTAAATCAGTATATTTATTGGTTCCAGCTGTTACTCCAGTAACAGAGTAGTATTTCCTTTAGCTGTTTATGGATTTTGTGTGTTTAGTAGCTGAAAAGGGGGAATTTTCCATCTCTGTCCTTACGATAGTCTAAGATACTAAGTTACATAATCAATGCAAGAAACTGTCCAATCACTGGACTGGATTCAGTATTTAAAATGCCTTAAGCATAAGCGATCCATTCAGCGCTATTTCATTATAGTATAACTGACGATGTATGCAAGGTCAGGTCAGTACGCAAGCAGATGTTGGCTACTACAGACGTCTTCCACAATTACGAGACATTGTCCCTGGATGGCCTCTCTTCATTATTTAAACATGTAGTCAGTCTTTTAAAAGAAGCAGGGTAGTAAAAGCTGCCGTCACCGGATTAATCCTTATTTCCTGGCTTGTAGTAGATTTATAGTCAGCAGTTTATTATATACTTGGATGAGATACATCATTGATGTATTGCGAGTCAGAGCAAATCATTTACACGGAGACTGTTATCAAACAATTGTCTTATTGGTGAATGGTACTGTACATTTATCACCTTTATAGCTAGACATGACCCTTCCCTACTAAGCCCTGAACCTTGCCAAAGCAAAGTTAATCTTTGTTGCAGTTATGAAAGGAGTGGTTCCTAAAGAGGATATCCAATAGATCTAGAAAACTGAGTAGCGAGGGGGACTTTGAGAAAATAACTTGTACTTGCCTCCTCCGGTGTCCCGCACTGCAACTCCGTGCTGTTAATTTGAAAACATTGGGGCACATTATTTACCCAGTCTTGTCGCGATCCCCGATTCGGATGGTCTGACGAAGATTCCGGCACGATTCACCAACTCGTGCGCCCGAGATCCTGAATTTGTGCTTCCCCGCTGAGGTCCGTCGGAGTTCACCTTCTTCTTCCCGTGTATGTGAGTGCATGTCTTGCGACAAATTTGCGAGGTTTAATCCCGCGTGTTTCTGAATCCGTTGGATCATCCGACGGCACGGCCCCCGATTGAGTCCGCATGAAAGCCGGCGCTGATGCACCAAAATTCGATCGCGTGCGCCAAAAAACCCTCTTAAATGCAGCGCAACACGGAATCAGCGGGAAACCCAACGAAAAGGCGTCCGCACCCTTAGCAAATGAGCCCCATTTGTTGTGTTCAGATTTACCAAACATCGTGGTGTGCAACTCCGTCTTTTCCCCTGTTGTTTTCAGGAGCATGGACATGGACCAGTTTCCACCGGCCAGACCACCTTTTAGATAGTCCCCTAGGCACATAGCCGTTGGGCTATGACTGCTCAAAGGTGGCTAGCTCTGGAATACATAAAAGGTGTGTGCCCCTTTAATTGGGAGGTTGCTCTACCCTCTCGCATCTTTATTCATCAGAGGGATGTGCTGGTGCATGTGCTAGTAATGTGGGCGGTACAAGAGGTGGCAACATGCTTAAATACTCTGAATAGCAGAGACTACCCTCTTTTTATCGGTTTTCCCGCGTGTTCTGTGCGTGTCTGAGGATGCGCCGTTGTCTGCAGGGCCGAGGTTCAGCTGGCTGCTCACTCCTTGATGGAAACCACCATTGCTGCTTCCCCCTGCTGTACTGGCTCCTACAACCCTGCTCCATGCTCTGGTAGGCATCACCGCCGAGTCCCTCTCCCTGCAGAGAACACAGGCCCATTGTCCCCCACTCCCCTGCAGAGACAGCCAGGGCCTGCTCAGTCACACCAGGTTGGCTGTCTCGTGCCACCTCTCCCCTATCATCAGGGCTTGTCTGGCTAGCTGTAATGAGCTATCACTGCCCCTGCGGTACTAACTGTATTACATCCACATGTCCTTATAGTGCTTGTACTCACCACATGGTCCCCATAGTCCTGCCAGGGCTTATCTGTAGTCATCTCCCGGCCACAGCAGCTGCTGTACATGCACCACCCTCACCCTCCATAGTGCTGCCAGCAGGGGTATCTCCTTATAGTGCTTGTACTCACCACATGGTACCCATAGTCCTGCCAGGGCTTAGCTGTAGTCATCTCCCAGCCCCAGCAGCTGCTTGTACTACTGTACAAGCACCTACCGCATGGTCCCCATAGCCCTGCCAGGGCTTATCTATAGTACATATCCCATAGCTCCCAACCGTCGCGATTTTGATGGGACTTTCCCGTTTTTCGTACCTCTGCCCCGCGTCACGGGCAGCTATGAGTTGTCAGGATTCCCCCCCAGTCCCGCTGTGTCCCGCGCTGGTGTCCGCATAGTAAATACTTTGAAAGTCTGAACTCACAGTACAGATGGCTTCTACAGACATCGGGAGGAATCCTTTCAGAGAAGTGTCGGGCTTAGCAGAGAGCAGGGACTACGTCATCAGCTTCAGATCAGCACTCTGTTCATATATGGTTCCACTGCTCTCAGGGTTCCCCAGAGCAGACATCGGTAGGGAATCCTTTTCAGAGAAGTGTCGGCTTAGCAAGAGCAGGGACCACGTCATCGGCTCAGATCACATCTGTCCATTAGGTCACTGCATCTCCTATGGTCCCCAGAGCAGGCATCGGGCAGGGAACCTTTTCAAGAAGTGTCGGCTTAGCTGAGAGAGCAGGACCACGTCATCAGGTCGAGATCAGTATCTGCCATATATGGTCTCCAGGGCTTCCCCAACACAAGCTCTTTATATAATTAATTACATAAAGTTTTGGCCAGCTGGATTCAAACCTGGGACCCTCTGCACTGCAGACAGACGCTTAACTAACTATGCTATACAGCCCAGTGATACAGAGCTAAGGATTTCTGGGCCTAAGACATGTTATCTGCCATTTACATTGGTGACACAGACTAATGCACTGATATTAGAGAGGGATCTTCTCAGAGATTATTGTAAGTAGTGAGACTATTATTATTATTATTATACATTTTATTATTTTTATTATTATGGAGATGATTATTAATAATGGTAAAAATAATAATAATCATCTCAATAATGTGTCACAGTGTAACAATAGACATAGTTCTTAGTTACCAAAATTCTCTACCTTGTTAATCACAGAGGTTATAGCTCAGTGGGTTGGGGCACTGTGTTATTATTGTACATGGACACTGCAGGTTCTGGGTTCAAATCCCAATGAGGATAATTTTTTTTTTTTTAATGAGATGATTTTTATTATTTTAATATGGCTAAAATTGGGGGCGTGGCCAGGGAGTGATTGGGGGTGTGGCTTAGGGGGATCGCTACGCGTGCCGCCATTTTGTCCCTCTTTCCTTTTCACAAATGTTGGGAGGTATGCATATCCTGTCCTGGCACCATCACTTACAGTGCCCTGAGCAGCACACTGCCCCTCCCCCACCCTCACTGCCCTCTGCTTCTAGCAGCATATTTAACCCTTAAAGTGCACTGCTACCCACTCCTGGGGATTGGCGCAGTCTGGGGATTGGCGCAGCTCTTCCATATCTAGGTCTTTAAAATCCGATGGCAGCGCTCTGTCCCACTGTCATTCCCTCAGCCTCCATAGCCGCCAATCTCGCAGCGGCTCCACTAGGTCGTCATGCGGCGTTCCAATACCTCCAGCGCCTCTCGTGGTCCACACGGCTGTGATCAGAGCACTAGTAGCTCCCGCACCTGTTGTGAGTTCCTCTGCTGCAGGTTTGGGGGTCTTTGTCTTAATCTGCAATTTTGTGTCTTGTAGTTCACCTTTGGGGATGGCGTGGGTATGGGGCAAACGCTTTCAAAAGAGAGGTAGTTTGCTGAAGCGTAACATATATTATCGTCACATCTATTATCACCCCTACCAGTCGTAGCATTTAGTGATACTTATTTCTGTGATGTTTCTCCGCTCAGCGCTCACCTAACTGATGACACCAGGTCTCGATCCTACAGAACCAGCACTTGGACATTTGGTCCTTGTTGTCTCTGGATTTGGTGAGTGTTTACAAGCAGCGCCATTCTGAATGCAGTGTCATTAATTAAATCAAAACACCCGAAATTATGGCCATAATTATATTAAAGTTTTACCAGTTTTTGGTTGCGATATTACACGGAAAATGTCCTGATCAGTTTCTCCCCTTCCCACGGGGATTTGACTGGCTGAGATGTGATTTAGGAGGAGGGGAAAGTCCTGGTGTTGGTTGGGACATTAGTACTAATAATAAATCTGTAGTTATATATTCCATCATATTCCATAGCGCTGTAAAACTCATGGCACATATATACAAGTTTCTTAATGATACGTATTTATAGAGCGCATTGTCATATCCCACTTTCTTACAGATCATTCCTACCTATGCGACAAAATAGACGTGTGCAGGGTCAGAAGACCTATAGGAAAAGGACCTTGCCTCAAGACTTACAGCCTTTTAATAGAACTTCATAGGTTGTATTTTACCCTTCATTTAGCCTTTATAAATAATAATACATACTCAAACGATATCTAGAGATATCTAGAGAATACAAAAGGTTTATTAAAATAGGCCTAATAGTGAAAAAAAAAACCTTGGACAAAGTAGAATGGTACACAGCAGAGCGAACCAGACTGGTGGGTAAATTTGCAAAAGGAAAACATTTTAAGATATGCGGCTAACCTGCCTTGAAAGCATGTTAGATGGGTAAACAAATGCCAGGAAAGCGACCAACATGTCGTAATACGGGGCCGTGCGCCATAGGTTGCTATGGAGAGGGGCGGGGTTGAGCTGCGCTCACCTCCTCCTCCTCTCCCCGTACACTGCCGTTGCCCGCTACGGTACGGTACGGGCGGGCAACGGCAGTGTGAATATAGCCTAAGGGATAGAAAAATCCTAGACACTGGTCTAGCAGTAATAAATCATCCAACTTATTACAGTTGTAATATATGTAACCAGTGGTATAATTTTACCGTAAAGCAGATTTCTGCTGCAATGTACATTTATAAATTTACAAAACATCTTTTATTCAACTACACCCAGACTCAGAGACATAAAGGGTGAACGCTGTAAAACGCGACACTTTACACTTTTTAGAGGCTTATTTCGGTCGCACTGAATTGCTCGCAGCATTCAACGCTTTGCTAATTACTCCAATAATTATAGTAAGTGCTGCCTTCTTTCTGAACTCGTTTTAGACACGGATGCCGTCTCTCCAATAATTAGGAAAGTGTTTGTTCTAACACTAGATATCAGCCTTTCATACGGTGCGGTGGATGAGAAGAATAAATTAAGCAGTTGTTTCCCCGTGTGGTTCATGAAAAGGTACTGTAGCAATTCACCAAAATATAATTACAAACAATGCAAAAGGTCAAACTTATTCCCACTGATCAGCCATAACACTGAAGCTGATGGTAAGGAAAAACATTTAGTAAACTGTTATAATGGCCAAATAGTGGGATTTATCGGAAGCAAGTGAAAAGTTAGTTCTGAAGTTAGTTCGCCCCTGAAAAGAAGTTCAAGGAAGGGCAAAGAGTGATGTCTAAAGTTTCTCTGCAAACTCTTGGGACATGGCATTCATGTGGATTTTACCAATTACTTTCTCCATGTGTTGGAAGCAAGGGAATTGGCAAATCTAAGGTCCTGAGCGACTTTGATAAGGCCCAAATTGTGATGTCTACACAATAGGCCTAGAACATCTCCCATGTAACAGGTTGTATGGGGTATTCCCACTATGGAGTGGTTAGTGCCTACCAAATGAAGCAGTATTGGATTATAATGTAGGGCATTTGGGTGGAAGCCTTCTAGAGGGCCCTTTGCCACCCAAACTACCCATCAAATTTGATCTTCACCCATCTATCCCTGCTCTCATTGAAAGCAAGCAGAAGCTTCTCTGCTTCATACCCCACCCCCGAATGGCAGAAATCAATTTAGGACATCCAAAAGATATCTCAATGTCCCTAGATAACAAATATAAGAAGATAAATCAATTTAGGACAACCAAAAGACATCTCCAGGTGCCAATTTATACACTGTAAATCTGATTAGTAAGTAAGTCTAGGACAAGAATAGGACAAAGTCAGGTAGAATTTTGCTAACTATGGGACAATTTACATCTGCCTTTTGTTTGTTTTTTAACTCTTTCTTCTGGATCAACACTGTCTGTCTCTTAGGCCGGTGGTATCAAGTTCAAAAGTCAAGAGCTCACATCTTCTTGAATCATTTAACATTAATGGCCACACTTACAAGCTGTGATTTAGTCACAATTCGGCGCAGTACTGACTTCTATGCTCAATTCGCCGATTGGGCGGGGAGGGGGCATTGCAGGGTCAGACCTGCGGGGGGCAGCATCATACACATGATAAATGTGTCCCTATGGTTTTTCCCACTCTAAGTACTGGTTAAATTATTTGACTGCAAGGGAATCATTCATACAATAATGTCATAGATCGTGCACCAGAGTAAAGTCACAACAGAGGAATAAATAGTCCCATTGATATCACACAGAAAGAATGACATCATAGCACAGGATAGTGATGTCATAAATTTAATGATGAGATCTGTCATCGCAATAAGGGAATGTAGTGTAGAGTCACATAAAAGGGATAATTAATACAGTAATGTCTTTGATAAAGAGTAAAGGTCATGGTGATCTCAAAGCAAAGATATAATAAATCCTACACCTAAAAGACAATATACAGAGACAATACTATGACATCATCCCACAGGCATAGTCCTTTGTGTGCCAGAATATCTCTTTGCATTGTAGAAAAATTGTTAACTGTATATTCCTGCTTTTTATTTTTCATGTACAATCTCTGTATTGGATTTCCATCAGAGGAGCATTTAGGCACAATGGATCGTACATGCACATGACAGTTTAAGTCAAATTATCATAAATTGAACAAAAAAAGTATTTTCTCCACATTTATGAAATGATTGATAAATGTTTTAAATCTTTTTAAAGGTAAAGTGTCATCAGGTTTTACCAGGCTCTTGACTTTGTTAGCTGGCAGCCATGAAGATCTGTTAAATTATACCTATGTGTTTGTTAAGATTCTAGGGTTGTAACTGGACTTGCAGCATGGAGGCAGTAGTCTCATACTGCATTGAACCCTTCTCAGGCCCTCCCGTGTTTCAACCAATAGCCAGATTTTAGTCACAGTACAAGGAATGGGCTGGGAAGTACTTCAGTGCAGACATCACATAGCACAGGAGTACGAAGATGCCCCATTTCACGTAGTCCAGCTACATACCTGGAATATAAATTTGTTTGCAGTGCTGCTGCTACTTTGTGTAGTTGGAAATGCTTAGAGCTACATACAACAGAGGCCGTGTCCTTGAGGTGCAGCATTTAATTCACACAAGACGATGTACTAGCAAATGTCTCTTTGCCAAGAGGCAAATTTGTCTGAACCTGTCTCAATTTGTCAAATTTGTCTTGTCTGAACAGATACGGTTGTAGCATATGGTCTGGCTGGATATGATAGACTGTCTGGTATGTTTGGGGTGGAAGGTGTTATTTCTCAGGTTGGGTCTCATGACCACAACCCTGAGCTTGTTCTGTGGAATTGGACCCACGTGCTGGTCAGATCCCATGGGCCGAACTCTGTGTAGTGGACAGTGAAATATGATGCAAGGACTCCCCCTTTTTCTTTGGCTCAAGATTACAATGTCCCAGGCCTGGCATTGGGCCTCAAACTGATATCTAGAGATATCTAGAGAATACAAAAGTTTTATTTATAAATGGCTTAAAGTAGAAAGAACTTGACAAAGTAGAATGAACAGAGTGGAAGGGGGTAAAAAAAAAATTATGGGACTAAAATTTGATAAAAAAGGGGAAAAAATAATAATCAAGAATTTAAGAATCCTAAAAAGGCCAGGCAAGGTGTGTAATGGCTCTAATCTTCCTACTTTTATTCCTTTTATGCATTACACATTACTTTTTGTTACCCAATAGAATGAGAGAACACTGTTTTAATTGATAGAAAAATCCTAGACACTGGTCTAGCAGTAATAAATCATCCAACTTATTACAGTTGTAATATATGTAACCAGTGGTATAATTTTACCGTAAAGCAGTTTTCTGCTGCAATGTACATTTATAAATTTACAAAACATATTTTATTCAACTTAATCCAGACTCAGAGACACTTTGGAGACATAAAGGGTGAACGCTGTAAAACACGACACTTTACACTTTTTAGAGGCTTATTTCGGTCGCACTGAATTGCTCGCAGCATTCAACGCTTTGCTAATTACTCCAATAATTATAGTAAGTGCTGCCTTCTTTCTGAACTCGTTTTAGACACGGATGCCGTCTCTCCAATAATTAGGAAAGTGTTTGTTCTAACACTAGATATCAGCCTTTCATACGGTGCGGTGGATGAGAAGAATAAATTAAGCAGTTGTTTCCCCGTGTGGTTCATGAAAAGGTACTGTAGCAATTCACCAAAATATAATTACAAACAATGCAAAAGGTCAAACTTATTCCCACTGATCAGCCATAACACTGAAGCTGATGGTAAGGAAAAACATTGAGTAAAATGTTATAATGGCCAAATAGTGGGATTTATTGGAAGCAAGTGAAAAGTTAGTTCTTCATGTGTTGGAAGCAAGAAAATGGGCAAACCTAAGGTCCTAAGCTACTTTGACAAGGCCCAAATTGTGATGTCTACACAACAGGTATAGAACATCTCCAAGTGGAGAGAGAAGAGTGGTTACTGCCTACCAAATGAAGCAGTGGAGGATTATAATGTAGGCATTTGGGTGGTAGCCCGGGGCCCAAACCTTCTAGAAGGCCCATGGCCACCCAAACTACCCACCAAATTTGATCTTCACCCATAAAATTTTTGTACATCTATTATTAAACCAGAGATGGAAAGCAGGCAGAAGCTTCTGCTACCATATGTAGGAAGTGAATTCCAGATTTGTAGGGGTTATAATATTCATACAGACCAGGGCGCCATTGCAGTGTTAATTCACCCCTGAGAAGAAGTTCAAGGAAGAGCAAAGAGTGATCTCTAAAGTTTCTCTGCAAACTCTTGGGACATAGCATTCATGTGGATTTTACCAACTGCTTTTTCCATTAGGGTACCATGACACGACTTGCCAAGACATTATTAATTCATACCCACCCCTCCCCCCAAATGGCAGAAATCAATTTAGGACATCCAAAAGATATCTCAATGTCCCTAGATAACAAATATAAGAGGATAAATCAATTTAGGACATCCAAAAGACATCTCCAGGTGCCAATTTATACACTGTAAATCTGATTAGTAAGTAAGTCTAGGACAAGAATAGGACAAAGTCAGGTAGAATTTTGCTAACTATGGGACAATTTACTTCTGCCTTTTGTTTGTTTTTTAACTCTTTCTTCTGGATCAACACTGTCGGACATGATGGACCTTCTGCTTCTGTGATATAAGTGATTGATGTTTTTGAACCAAGTATAATACCAAAGTGGCTCCTGGTTCTTTTGGAGTACCTCTGCTGAAGCATGATCATGTGAGTCTGGCGCCGATTGGTGTCAGTGAACTATAAAGCTTCCAAGGCACCACAAGATTGGGGAGGACCCTATAAACAGGCACTAGTCTGGATAATATTTTTGGAATGTAATTTCCTCTGCTCAAATAAATGTAACAAAATCATGTAATCCCTGGTCACCTGGCACAGCACCCCACAAGATCAGTGTAAGTACCCTGTAGTGATACAGTGAGTGCTCCTCTTTGGTACATGAACCGCACTTTGAAAATTCAGACTTCGGCTATGTGAGGAATTTGGATTAAAATAACAATAGAAGACCTAAATGTTATTGTGTCATTTTTCCTTCCAACCACTAACACTGTGAGTGTCAAAATATGATTTCCAATAAATAATTCACATCATTTTGACAGTAGTAGGTTACATGATATTGATCTCCCCGTGTGCTCCGTATGAATTAATAATTAAGGTGAAGTGCTAGATCCTATGGCACAAGGACTTGAAATGTGAAAAAAGAATTACTAACACTTATATTCTGCAGAAATCATCCTTTGCTGGTAAAATTCTGTCCACCTTTTAAAGATATGAGATCTTCAGGGGTCCATTGGTGTCCCATCAGTCAGCTTCTTCAAGTGGTTATGGATTTCCGGTGATGGCTGCTTCTGTTTCTAAGGCCAGTGGTAGTCCAAAAGTCCAAAATTCAAGAACTCACATCTTCTTGAATCATTTAACATTAAGGGCCACACTTACAAGCTGTGATTTAGTCGCAATTCCCGGCACAGTGCTGACTTCCACGCTAAATTCGGTGATTGGGCGGGGAGGGGGCATTGCAGGGTCAGACGTGCGGGGGGTGGGGCAGCATTATACACGGGCGCATTTAGCCCCAACATATGATAAATGTGTCCCTATGGTTTTTCCCACTCTATGTACTGGTTAAATTATTTGACTGCAAGGGAATCATTCATACAATGATTTCATAGATCGTGCACCAGAGTAAAGTCACAACAGAGGAATAAATAGTCCCATTGATATCACACAGAAAGAATGACATCATAGCACAGGATAGTGATGTCATAAACTAAATGATGAGATCTGTCATCGCAATAAGGGAATGTAGTGTAGAGTGTCACATAAAAGAGATAACTAATACAGTAATGTCTTTGATAAAGACTAAAGGTCATAGTGATCTCAAAGCAAAGATATAATAAATCCTACACCTAAAAGACAATAGACAAAGACAATACTATGACATCATCCTACAGGCATAGTCCTTTGTGTGCCAGAATATCTCTTTACGTTGTAGAAAAATTGTTGACTGTATATTTCTGCTTTTTATTTTTCATGTACAATCTCTGTATTGGATTTCCATCAGAGGAGCATTTAGGCACAATGGATCGTACATGCACATGACAGTTTAAGTCAAATTGTCATAAATTGAACAAAAAAAGTATTTTCTCCACATTTATGAAATGATTGATAAATGTTTTAAATCTTTTTAAAGGTAAAGTGTAAAGTGCAGCATTTCATTCACACAAGACGATGTACTAGCAAATGTCTCTTTGCCAAAAGGCAAATTTGTCTGAACCTGTCTCAATTTGTCAAATCTGTCTTGTCTGAACAGATACGGTTGTAGCATATGATCTGGCTGGATTTGATAGACTGTCTGGTATGTTTGGGGTGGAAGGTGTTATTTCTCAGGTTGGGTCTCATGACCACAACCCTGTGCTTGTTCTGTGGAATTGGACCCACGTGCTGGTCAGATCCCATGAGCCGAACTCTGTGTAGTGGACAGTGAAATATGATGCAAGGACTCCCCTGCATGCTACCTGAACAGCAATAGTAACACTATTTTAACTGTTAAAGGGCTAATTGCCCATACAACATTTTTTTAAATCAGGTAATGTTTATTGACAATCAATAATAAATGACAGTATACATATGTACACTTGTTATATGTTGGTATTACAGCTTTTTGTACAGGAATAATACACAGGCAAAACAAGAACAATCCCTTCACACAATACAACTCCACCCTTCCTCCAAGCCCGGTGATCCAGCCCTTTGTCCAGTCACCAAAAAAGGCCCCCTGTAGGAGTGTCTCATCTGGCATCACATCCACACACACATATTTCAAAACAGAACATTTATAGTCCTAACAACCCACCAGGTCTGGCTCACAACCAACATCTCTACAGTTCTTCAGAGGCGATCCCTTGGCCTTGCACCCATTTCTTCCATTGTTTTTGAAACTTAGTCACAGCCTTTCTTTTAACATACCCTCTCAGTTCCATATGGATAGTATTGTTCAACATACCCTTTTACCTCTCATATATCTGCAGGGGTTGTATCTCCAGCCAGTGCCGAGCAATAGATTTCCGAATTTGGTACAGAATATTTGCCACCGCCAACTGTTCCTTTTGAGAGATATTCAGCTGTCCAACGCAGCCAAGAACACATATGTTGGGTTCCCTCGGGGCCCGCACCGGAAATACCTCATAGATGAGCCTGAGCACACCTTCCCATAGCTACGACAAGGAAGTGCAAGACCAAAACATATGCATCACATCCGATTCATCCGCCCCACACTTGGGCAGCATGCATCTCCAGCACCCCTATCAGTCTAAGCACCAACGGCGTCCAATATACCCGATGTATAAGAAAAAGTTGCAATCTCCTCTGCGCTAAATTTAGGGACAATATACCAGGGGATGTTACCACTTCTTCCCATTCCTCATCCAACAAGGGACCAACCTCTTCCTCCCATTTCCTCCATACAACATATTTTAAAAGCGGACCGTCTTCTTTGTCCCAAGTTCCGATGCCAGTGCTCTGGTCTCACGGATTATAGTGTGTCAGGACTGAAATTAAGATGCCGCCTTCATTGTGCATTTGATGGCTAATCCACACAAGTCAGGGCATTGTTAGTCCTTACAGTCACATGCAAATTCACTACATGTGATCACTGCGGCCAGAGATGCCGGACTCGGCCACAATTTTTAGTCTATGGTAATTGGAAATGTCAGGAAACAGGGAACCAACACTGGAAGTAGTAAATCTCTTGAGAGGAAAATATATTTTTTTCGTTTCCTACCCCAAAGCATCACTCTGGGAAAGATACTTTTCTCCATCCTTGAACCGCTCATCTGATTGAATGTCACTTTCACTTTTCCATGCTCTGCTATTCCACAATGTCACATCACATGGCATTACATGAGACACTACCAACTCTGCCAACTGTGCAGACAATGTGATAATATAAGACCTTCTTAAATAATGTAATAAATCATAAGTAAAGAAGGCTGTGTGATGTTTTTGCAGTTTTTGCTTGCTCTTAGATGCAGAGGGTTTGTCTCATAGTCAATGAAGTTCATTATATGGGAATTTGACTTCTGTAATTCCAAGCAGTTCACAGTAAGAGAAAAGAAGAGAAGAATTTAGGAAATTTTCAGATAGAAAGTAATAACTTAATGAGGTGGTACTAGCTGAACTACTGTACATATTTAACAACCCATTCCAACCACACTAGCAAAGAAATCCATAGATGTCCATGAATTATGTATAATAACATACAATCGGTTGAGTACATTGCTTATTGTTTTTTTTAAACAATTGGAGATGAATAAATCAGGTCTTTCTGTAGCTCTCGACTGGTGATATTTCTTGAATTACTCCCTTGAAATATTATGGAAAGCACATGGTCATGGCTGATTTATGATGGAATGATATTTTTCCACTTCCAGATTATTGCCCCAACACAGCTCACTGTAGTTTAGAAATTGTTCTGTAACCAATGCCATCAATTCCAACAATGCAAAGTTCTAGAGATAGGTTACTGGTTTTACCCTAAACTATCCAATGTTGCTTGTGTGGCACTTTTTTAATGAGACAGCTGTTCTAGCTGAAATAAAGGTTTGCTTTCTAATTACTGATAGATTTCAGCTGGTGTCATGACTTTCCTTGGCTCTTCATACCTTCTTTAATTTCTCATTAGTATACATTACTTCAATTATGGACATATATGGGTTAATTTCTTTGCCAGTGTGGATTGGATGCATTGTTACTGACACTAGCACCTTTAGAATGATATTTACTTGGTTCAATACCCATTTTTCCTACTGTGTTTCTATTTTGGGAACTTAAGTGTATTGAAAGGTGGAGTAAAATGTTGCTCTGAATAAAGAAAATCCCCTTAAATTAGAAAATTATGAGTGCTAGGTATAAATTGAAACATGAACATTTATGTGTGGGATTAATAACACCATTCAACACAAGGAGTAAGATAAGAAATATGAGTTAATGAGATTTTCACATTGTGCTTCTAAAATTTTTTCTAAAATTAATAAAACTAATCCACTAATGTCAACTCGTCTTGCAAAAATAAAATGACACTTTACACAGGTCTATGCTCTGTAGTATGAAAAAGGTATTGGTATGAGATTATAGCCAAATGAAAAAAAACATTTCGCACAAAAGGTTTTCATCTTATAAAATGTATTAAAACATAATAATACCTACATAAATTTGCTATCCCCTCGATTGTGCCAGTCCAAGAAAGGGGATTTGTTATTTAGAACAAAAAGTGAAAGCCATAGATACAAGGCCCACAAGAAAATTGTGCAATAGAGTGTTTTCTACCTATTTCACTTTTTAAACTCCAATTTGGATTTTTCTTCCTGCTTTCGAGTACACAGCATAGAACATTGAATACTTTCACTAAAAATTACAATTTGTCACACAGAAAAATAAAAAAAGGGATGGATTTTTGAAGGTGGGGAGCAAAAAATGGAAACACAAAAATGAAAAGAGGGTCTCATCTTAAGGGTTTAAAATACTTTTTTTTTTAACTCTTTTACTAAGTAGTTAAACCAGGAAAGGTAGACTATGGCAATTTACACTATTGTAAAACAATGAGGGTATTTAATAAGACTGGCGTTTTAAACACCAGTCCCCCCACTAGTGTTCTACATGTCAGATCTACTAAGAGGCATTTAGGAGACTAAATAAAATATAGTGTTTATTCACCTACCCGCCCTCCATCCTACCCTAATGCCAACCCTGTCACACCCAAAGTGGTATGACGGGGTGGAAATCTGACAAAAACTATCAAAAGATCAAAAATGATGAGCCTATGATTATTTTACATACAATATTTTCCTTGTCACTTTAAGGTTATACATTAGAAAATGTTATGTTTTTTACAATAAATACCAGGGACTTACAAAAGGCAGAAATGTTCTGTATCACAAAAAACCTGACAGATCCACATAAAAAAGTTTAGTATCACATCCCTGGACACGTAAAACAACCTTTGCACCAACACATGGGTACTTTTCAGACATGGTTGATGAAGGCCCCTAATGAGTGGAAATGTTCTTTTTTGTAAAAATGTGACATTGAAAAAATTTGTTGATGCTGATCGTTCTTACAAGACAGAAATTATTGGCCTTTGTTCTCCACAGTTAGTGTAAGTACACATAACAATACAAATGTTGACTTCACATTTACGGTAACATGTTGTCACATGAATGTCAAGTTAATGTTTGTTAATTACTCATATTTTCAGCCATCCGCTCACATTAGCATTTTGTGCAATTGTGAATTTTGCATCCTTGGCTTCCATATTTCCATGAGATAACTCCTACAGGAACAACTATTTTCAACTTTTTTTTGTAAAGATGCCATAATTTTTCTTTCTTAGGGTGTGGACAAGGGTAGAAGTTAACATTTTTATCAATGAACAAAATTACAAAGAAAGTAAAAGGTAATTAGAACACCTTAGGGCTACATGCATAGGACCATATTTGGGATCCATGAGCTGGCAGAACAAATTGTGGTTGGCTCATGGCCCCATTGAGGTCTTATAGGCACGGTCACAGTGAGGTGGGTTGCTGCACTGTTAATGTGCCTAGCCGGTACCATTATTTTCGCATTGCATTTCCTTCTAGTCAGGGTCTGCTCCAGGTTTTAGTAGGCCCCTGGGTGATAGAGCCTCAGTGGGCTCCTTTGCAGTGAATTAAAAATGCAGAAACTAAAACAGTCTCCTGTTCCATATAATAATCCCTAGTTTATTGTACCAAACAGCCCCCTCATGGTCATTTTATATAAGCCCCCCTCGTCCCTATGGATTCCTTAAATACAGCCTTTATTAGGGCCCCCAAGCTGCTCTGGGCCCTAGCACTTGCCCAGGTATGCCCAGCGCTGGTGCCGGCCCTGCTCCTAGTGTTGCCATTTTCTGTCTCACTAAGAGGCAGAACTTTAGCTGTCTGTATGGAATCTGGTTCTTGCACTGACACAAGGCTTGACACATGCATAATACTAGGGGCCTTATTACAGTATAACATATGTACTTGGATCAGTTGACACATTTACAGATTTCATACTTGAAGACATAAGGCTGGCTTCTGGCAATGCATTGTGATGAAGAATGAAATTTGTACTATAAATGATGGGGATGTAACTTCAGACAGGTTAATGTTGACTCCACTTCAATACCTTCAATGTGATCTTCAGAATTTGCTACAGTTAAATGACAGGTCAAAATGTTTCCTTCTTTATAGAAAGTGGGTTACTACCAACCAAGGCCATATTCCTTAAACAACGACCAATACAAACCACATTCAGTTCCCTGTACTTACTCTCCAGGAGTACAAGAGGCCTCAGGGCAGCTAATCCACCACTAAACACTGCTAAAACAAACCCATCAATATCAACAGCATCAACAGTATAGTACAATACAGATAAGGTTGGGTTTCCTACAACAAAGTATATACAGGCAGAAACAAAGCATATGCATATATACATGTAGCAATAACAGGTATCACAAAAAATAAATTCTGAATATTATATATCCATAGTCCTTTCCATAAAGGTGGTTGGGATATTGTCCTGCCATACAAGCCAGCCTATATGATGACAATGGAGTTATTTAAAGTGGCTTAGAAGCCGTGAAAAAAATCACAAATGCTAGCATGTTACTAGCAATTGTATCCAACAAATGTGTAGCAGGGTGGTATGGGCAACTTTGCAAACTTACCCCCAGCTATACAAATATCAATAACCAAAGTTTGAACAACACAAATATAGTAAATGCATTTTATAGATTAATTACAAATTTTTATTAAATTCCAAAGGACATAATTACAACAAAGCCATCAGTAAAAAAAAACTGATTAAAAGTATGTGTGTCCCAATACATGTTATCAGTTATCCTATCCTTTCAGTATGAAATTGAATATTATCATGATAGGTAAAACCTATATTACTGTAAATATAACTAGCACATGTTAGGCCCCTTCCACATTTGCGTTTTTCACGCACGTTTTCTACGTGTGCTTTTGACGCGCAGTACTTGCATTGCACTCTGACCCATTGTAATCAATGGGCTTTTTCACACTTGCATTTTTTTTCACACACACACGTGCGTAAAAAACGCACCATACAAGTCTATGGAGACGCATCAAAAACGCATTGCACTCTGAGACACTTGCAAGTGCAATGCGTTTTCCACGCATCAATTGCCATAGAAAAGATAGAGCTCAGTCCTGAGTCCATTTCATGCGCAATATCTGCGCGTGAAAAACGCATTGAAATTGCATTGAAAACGTGTGTGAAAAACACTGAACAAACTCTGACTGAAAACTGATTGAACTCTGATGCAAAATGTGCGTTTTTCACTGACCAAACCCTGATCGCACCCTGATCAAACTCTGACGTGATCTGCAACGCAAGTGTGGAAGGGGCCTTAGGCATAGGTATAAACTTAAAGAAATACATTGATTATACCATAGCAAGCAGATGGACACCACACTGTGCAGCCCCGACACGTGTTTCACAATATAGGCTTCCTTTGGAATTTAATATAGATTTGTAATAAATCTATAAAATGCATTTACTATATTTGTGGTGTTCAAACTTTGGTTATTCATATTACTAGCAGTTGTGATTAGGGCGTGAAGAGGCGAGAATGGGGTGTGGCCGGCGGGGTAGTAATCTGACGTGGGGTGTTCATGACCCCGCACTGGCGCACTCTCTGAAGCCAGCAACTTTTCACGTGTGGCCTGAGCCTCTTGATGTATCCGGCTGTGGTGGAGCGGCAGCGGTGCTATCGTGCCCTGTGCGCCCAATTGTCTTGAGGTATTTTGACATACTGGGGCTTATTTACTAAGGGTCCTGGATCGCACTTTCATCGGACTGTTCGCGATTTTCGGGATTTGCACAGCTTTGATAGGTATTTAATAAGGGTTTGGGCAGGGATTGTGTCACACGCGATTGGATTGTGGTGCAGCTGCGCTGGCTTCCATACGTCAAGAATCGTGCTGCCGGACGATCCGACTGATTCGGACGGAGGATTTAACTTTCAATGTGTGTCGCAAGACAATGCAGTTGCATGCACCAGGAAGAAGAAGGTGAACTCCGGCGGACCTCAGCGGGGAAGCGACACATGCAGGATATCCGGTGATCAGTGCATTATAGCCAGACAATGCACTTTCGTGAACTCCACGGTGTGGGGGAAGTTATTGTGCTTCACATTGGGGCACATTTACTTACCCGGTCCATTTGCGTTCCAGCGGTGGCTTCTCGGACGAGCGTTCGGGTCTTCTGGCGATTCATGAAGGTCCTGCGCCCGATGTCCACCAGGTGTCGCTGCTGTGCCGAGGTCCGCCGAGTTGCGTCGGAGTTCACTGATCTCTTCCTGGTGCATGTGAGTATGGC
This sequence comes from Engystomops pustulosus, assembly GCA_019512145.1. Classification (NCBI taxonomy): domain Eukaryota; kingdom Metazoa; phylum Chordata; class Amphibia; order Anura; family Leptodactylidae; genus Engystomops; species Engystomops pustulosus. The sequence continues at coordinate 26,569,711 of CM033649.1, read as the reverse complement.
CCGTGCAACCAATTTTTTGTTTTAAATGCGGCGGTTTTTCCGAATCCGTCTGGTTTTCGTTCGGCCATGCCCCACGATTTCTGTTGCGTGCATGCCAGCGCCGATGCGCCACAATCCGATCGCGTGCGCCAAAAACCCGGGGCAATTCATGGAAAATCGGCGCAAATTGGAAATATTCGGGTAACACGTCGGGTAAATGACCCCCATTGTGTTTAGACTTTGGACCCAATGGTCTATATTTTTATGCCCTAATATTGTAAAGATTACTATTACCCATTTTATATATACCTCAATGCTTAATCTATAACATGGTCTCCCACCTGCCAAATGTGTTGTTTATTATTCTAGAAACTTCTGAGCCCATTTAGTCACAGAACCTAGTTGTTATGTACTGAATCTATACTTAATGAACTATACTGAGCCAAATATTTAAATAAGTGGATAAATGCTACAAAGTACCCACTTAGGCCATGCTCACATGTCTGGATATGTTGTAGCTTCTATACTGAAATACTAAGAAGAATCTGATGATATTTCACAGCTAATACCATAAAACGCCATGTTTTCATAGCCTATTCACATGCAACGGAGAAATTCATATGGAATGAATTGCTTTGGACCCAGATTTGATGGCACAGCCACTTCAGCGACCAGCATGTGACCAATACAGCCAATCAGTTGCCTTCAGTGATCACATGACACCCTATTACTCCCACCAATCAGGGATGGAAGCCATGATGCCAGCAGTATGTGACCACAAAGACTGATTAGTTGTAGAGGACACATGCAGGCTAAGATGAGGGAAACCACCAGAATATCAGCGCTGGATAAATAACTATAATTTCTTTTATTATTTTGTATAAAGAACGAATAATCCCTTTATTAATCAGTTTAGTTTTCTACTTTGCCAAACAAGTTCTCATTATTATAATCAAATAGGTGGGCGGCAAGCAAGAGCAACACATTTGTATCCTAAAAACCATCTGTTCTTGGGAACATTTTGATGTCCGCATTTGGCTTCAGACCAGTCTCTGCATGTGTCATATTATTCATATCCTGAGAATTCCAGTATAAATGACTTTTTATTAAATAGAAATTTAAAAAAAAAGAAAAAAAAAAAGAAATAGTGTCCAGAAGAAAAGCAATTAAAATAATTACTTAAAATATCTAAAAAATTATGTTTAACATTTGAAACATTCTCTGTTGACCCCTTCTTTTTAATGTGAAAGCAGGTTGTTTCCTGTAAGCAGACAGGGGTCACTGGAAAAAGTGCTGGTGCATCTGCCTAGTATCTCCACTATACCATACTCGTATACATTCCTAAGAATAAACCATTGACCAAACCAATGTTCATTTACACTTCTTGTGTTGAACATTCATACAAAACATTAATACTATGTTATCAGTCTTCTTATAGCACTATAACATGTGCTGGCCCACTTGTAGATATAATGGGTTGTGGTGTATTATTTTTGTAGAGCAAGGTCTGTTTTCTGGCGCCCAACTTCAGTGTTGTTTTGCACTGTGATTTTTTGAGTTGCAAGAGGTTAATGTATTTGGCACAACGCAAGATGAAAAAAGTGGGTGTCAGAAATGACTTTCTACATTCAGGAATGGGTTTATAAGTTGGTAGACTTGGTTTTTGTTGGTTTTAAGCTTCATGCACATGTATAGCTATGCTAGGCCCAGCCAGGACCTGGACATGGAGAGGTTGAGGGGGGGGAGTGCTGCTCATCCCTCCCCTTTCCATAAGGAGCAATGCAGCTGGGATGTACTTATGGCAAAAGATACAGCATACGGGGGGTAATACTGCTATTCAAATGGATGGCCGTATTGTCCATTAAAATGATTAGGGCCTAATGCTACCCGTACTAAAAAGTTCATGGGCAAGAGCCCTTAATGTGCTACAATGATTGCGCCAAAATAAGCTGTCAGGAACCTAGAAGTGCAGGAAAAGTGTCTGGGGAAAAAAAACTGCGCCCAAATTGGGAGACAAAAGTGTTGGAAAACTCAGCTTTTTTTGGGTTGACACTCACAATTTGCCAAATTGCCTCAAACTGAACCAAGGGATCTCTCAACAAAACCCAGTCGGTAAAAACACATTCCCCCAATGAATGAATGGAACATTCACTGTATTTGGCTCCAGTAAAAGTAACACCAACATTCTTAGGGTCTTGTCAACGTGTTGCTAAAATCTACCATACTTCACACTCACCAAGAGTAGCTACATCTTGGAGGTACACAGGCCTCTCATTTTCTATAATAGCTAAGACTTTGGCTACATTCACACTGCCATATGGGGGACGTATATACGGCCGATATATATGTCCCCATAGACGGCAATGGGCGCACGGCGCCCTACGGGAGTGGTACAGTGCAGGACACGTGCGGCACCATACCACTTCATACCCCGTAAAAAGATAGGACATGTCCTATCTTTTCACGGCATACGGTGCTGTGCGCCATATATCCCTATGGAGAGGGGCGGGGGTGAACATGCTACGGTACTGCGGGCACTGAGTATGAATCCAGCCTAAAAATGTAAAAGACACAACAATGGGCCACCTATAAAGCTGGCTGTGCACATAAATACATGTACAAACTGCTTGCACATGTATCTATAGAGTGTCTGCGCCAGATTTGAGTCGCGGCTGCACTTTGTCTGCCGCAACACCAAACTCTGCAACTAAAGGGGCACTCCTTTGCTGATTCGCACTGGGTGCCACATTTAGGGTGAAATCCTCACATAATTGTGTGCCGATCGTGCTTCATCTGAGTTCACAATTTTTTTGGTGCACTCAGTTTAAGCACATTGGGCGCATGCAAAGTGTGCCGAAATAATCCGGCACACTCTGCAAATTAGTGAAGCTAATTGCACTATATGCAGTTTGCCTCACTAATGATAAATGTGAGCCAATGTGAGCAAATAAATCAAATTATTTGACTGTTTTTGCTGCTACAATCTGTTTGAGATTACCACCATTTTATCCCGACTAGTTTATATTGAATTCATTTCTACTACCAAGTATTTCATACATCATCTTTGTGAAGACCATCTCAATAGATCACTTGTCAATGCCATTTTGTGTTGTCACCTGATAGTGGTACTTCTGTATCTCTTCATAAATAACAAGTAAGGAAATTTGGTTAATCTTTCTTAGGAAAGGAGGCATCATTCTGTATAAAAAGTCAGTAAATGATCACACTGTGGGACATTCTTCATCCCACCGTAGATCTTTAGGGATCAACAGTTGTCAAATGCTGTGATTCGTATATGGAAACCACATGTAGTAAGCATCATCCATGGCTTCACTACTGATCTCCTCTTTGTATGTAATCTCCTGTCACAACGTGTAAAGCATTTACTAGTGGGCCTGCTCTGCGGAGATAGTGTTGTGTTAAGAGATAGATAAAAAAGAGAAAGAAAGGTGGTAGATACTGTAGATCGATAGATAGATAGATAGATAGATAGATAGAAAATGAATATGTAGATAGATAGATACTATATATATATATGTATAGAGAGAGAGAGAGAGAGAGAGAGAGAAATGCATAAAATTATTGAAAGACAGATAGAAAAAGATAGGTAAATGGACAGATAGATAATGAATACGTAGATAGATAGCTAATGGAAAAATAGATTGTAGATTGATCATATATAGATAACGGATAATACGATAGATAGATAGATAGATAGATAGATAGATAGATAGATAGATAGATAGATATGAGATAAATATGTGTATATATGAGAGTATTTGTCACAATGAGAAGCAGTACAAGGGGGATGTCAATAAACCTATAAGTTCCTCTCTCCTTTTTAACCACCAGGGCCACATGACGTGCCAGAATGTGACATCCATGACAATATATGTGGCCTGTGTCTGAACTCTGGCTTACATTGCAATTCCCTTGCTTTATTATTGATAGGAATTCCAGCAGAATCAGCATGGCCTTCCAAACAAGCAAACCTATGTGACCTTCATCAATTCCTCCAAAACACCACATCTAATGATGTTTGTGTCCCTCCGGGATCCTGTGTCTCCTTCCATGTGATATGACAGTCTATGATCTCTGGTTGTGACAATATTGTAGACCCAGATGTCCACTATCTGATTAGACACCTAAAATCTACATATGGTCAGAAGTAAATCTCTATGTACAGTATCCTGCTGACAGTCATCCTCATCCGTGATGTACATTATAGTACATGTCTGCTGCTGGTTTTGAATGAAAAGGATAGATCATAACATGCAGAATTATATGTTGAAGGAAATATAGGAGAATAGATCCTCCTTGTACATCCTGATCACAATATCTATCTATAATGGATCACCTATCGGGATCTATGCGATGTTGGTTGTAGATAAGGAGAACCATCTCTCCGGCAAGTGATAGATGCAGAATCCCTGTCGTTTCATTGTCCATAAAATGGTAGGAAATTCCGATTTTTAAGACAGAAGATCACAGATACATGAACGTGCAATAATAAGAATAGGATTCTCTGTTCACTTACCTCCACAAAATAAAAACATGGGAGCAGGGTGACGCTGTCTTTTGTGACCCTCATTTTTTGCCTTTCCTTTGCAGACATGTTTGTTTTTCCGGCAGATCCCTCTCTTTCAGGCAGGCGGATTCAAAATGATTTTCCTTTTGCAAATCTAAGGCTCGTTGTTGCTGTACCATTCCCTAGTGCCACCTATGGAGTGTGCAGCATTTGCTTCCTTTTTTTTCCTTCTCCCTCTCCTCGCTCGCTCTAGCTCAGTCTCTCCTCCTCACCCCCCTCTCTTACTCCCTTCTCCCTCTCCCTTGCAGCAATTCAAGTTCCCACACAGTCAGAAAATTATTCATTATGCCTTACAGAAACAGCAATGGCTTCCATACAGAACACCCTCTTGCTCTCTGCTCGAGCTCCCAATAAGCTCCTATTCACTTAATCATTAGAATTCACAGCTTATTGTCTGTGGGGCTGACGTCAAAGGAGCCACAGAGAGCAAAGGGAGAAAATGCCCCGGCTTCTGTGTGTTACCAGGTTATGGATGCTCCAATCTGATCCATCTCTCCACCTACAGAAGATGTCACCCAAAGGCAACGCAACTCCGCAGTCAAGTGACCCAGGGAGAGATAAAGTGAATCATTTTGGAGGATCACGTGTTATATGTTGTAGAATTCACACATTTTTTTTCTGTATATAATCGTAGATCTAAGATCCCTCCCAGATAAGAAACAGTTGTTAAAAAAACAGATATCTGTATAAATACATTTATGACAAAAATGTGATGATCGATAGATAGACAATAAATAAATAAGTTACTACACATATCGGAACTTTTATGCTTTCTGTTGCGAATTAAATCCCGGATTCCTAGATAATGGGGCTCATTTACTAAGGGTCCGCGGACGGCACTATCGTCGGAATATCCAACGATTTCCAATGTGCGCCGCATTTAGAAGGGCTTTTTGTCGCATGCAATTGGATTTTGGCACATAGGAGACGGCTTTCACGTGACAGATCCGACAGATTCGGACAACGCGCGAGATTTAACATGTCATATTGTGTCGCAAGACACGCACTTACATGCACCGGGAAGAAGAAGGTGAACTTCGGCGGACCTCAGCAGGGAAGCGACACATGCAGGATATCGGGTGCATGATCTTAGTGAATCGCGCCGGACTTCGTCCTTGTCGGACAGTCCGGATCGAGGATCGCAGCAGGACCAGGTAAGTAATTGTGCCCCAATGTGTAATGAGGTTTTAGTAAGGTAATGTGCAGAATCATTTTTTTTTATTTAAACAAACCTGCCACAGTAAAAATGCATTGTAATCTGAAGGTTATAGAGGATCTGAGCAGATTGTACATAGTGCCCTTTCTGCAGGCAGCATGTTATAGAGCAGGAGGAGCTGAGTAGATTTTACAAATTACCCTTTTTGCTGGCAGCATGTTATAGAGCAGGAGAAGATTGTACGCATTTATCAAACATAGTACAAACTGTACCAAGTGCAGTTATCCTGTGGATTGTGCTGGCTGCGCAAGATTAATAAAAACTGGTGCACAGTCTTTATTAATAGCACACTGCACTGCTCGGGAAGTGTGCACAGATTTTTTTTGGTGCACCATTAACAGCATGAATCACAATTATGTTGAATTGTTATTATACACGGGGTGAACTCTGTACCGGAACGCCCCTTTATGTGCAGAATTTTGTGGCACATTGGGTATAGTGAAGCCGCGATGCAAAACTGGCGCAGACACTTTATAAATACATGTGCAAACAGTTTGCATGCTCTTTTCAGTACAAAGTCAGACAGAAAACTGACGCAAACAATTTAATAAATGTGATGCAGTGTCCTATCTACAGGCAGCATGTTATAGAGCAGAAGGAGCTGAGCAGGTTATACATAGTATCTAGAGATGAGCGAGCACTAAAATGCTCGGGTACTCGTTATTCGAGAGTGTAAGAGACTAGACGAAGAATAAACCAAAATCCCACCAGTGAACCAGTGTAAGAGACCAATGATGTCATGTGGCCATCGATATGCTGAAGGAATTCATAGCAAAGACCTGTGCACCTCCTACTGATTGGCAACTACTGTAGGCTTCCGAAAATGTATTTATAATTTTTTTCCATGATACAGTCATTTCTGTTCTCTAATTATGATCATCATGTTTTGTACTGTTTATACTTTTATAAAACACGGTTCTAGTGACATGAGGTATGATGTACCCCTTACATATATTTAAAGTAGTGATGCACATCCATGATGCGAATCTTCCGTTCCACCACATCCCAAAGATGCTCTATTGGATTGAGATCTGGTGACTGTGGAGGCCATTTGAGTACAGTGAACTCATTGTCATGTTCAAGAAACCAGTCTGAGATGATTCCAGCTTTATGACATGGCGCATTATCCTGCTGAAAGTAGCCATCAGATGTTGGGTACATTGTGGTCATAAAGGGATGGACATGGTCAGCAACAATACTCAGGTAGGCTGTGGCGTTGCAACGATGCTCAATTGGTACCAAGGGGCCCAAAGAGTGCCAAGAAAATATTCCTCACACCATGACACCACCACCACCAGCCTGAACCGTTGATACAAGGCAGGATGGATCCATGCTTTCATGTTGTTGACACCAAATTCTGACCCTACTTTCCGAATGTCGGAGCAGAAATCGAGACTCATCAGACCAAGCAACGTTTTTCCAATCTTCTACTGTCCAATCTTCGATGAGCTTGTGCAAATTGTAGTCTCAGTTTCCTGTTCTTAGCTGAAAGGGAACTGGCCCAAAAAGAGAGACCGTTTGTCCCTTCGCTGCTTTGCATCCAACTAGCACTCAAAGTGCGACGTACCTAGTGCGTCAAGATGCATCTATCTGCCTTACCTGTTGTAAGTGGGTTTGAGTCACTGTTGCCTTTTCTATCAGCTCGAACCAGTCTCGGCTCCCATTCTCCTCTGACCTCTGGCATAACAAAGCATTTCCGCCCACGAACTGCCGCTCACTGAGTTTTTTTTCTTTTTCGGACCATTCTCTTTAACCTAGAGATGGTTGTGCTGAAAATCCCAGTAGATCAGCAGTTTCTGAAATACTCAGACCAGCCCTTCGAGAACACCAACAACCATGCCACGTTCAAAGGCATCAGATCACCTTTCTTCCCCATACTGATGCTCGGTTTGAGCTGCAGGAGATTGTCTTGACCATGTCTACATGCCTAAATGCACTGAGTTGCCGCCATGTGATTGGCTGATTAGAAATTAAGTGTTAATGAGCAGTTGGACAGGTGTACCTAATAAAGTGGCCGGTGAGTGTATATTCCAGGCACTTAAGTCAATAATCGCGCAATGGGAAAATATCTTAACCTCTTAAAAAACATTCTGCCCTTATTAATACCCCCATATGTTTTTTGTTATTCCCTACCCCCGCCGCCTCCTCCCAATGCCAACCTGTCCACCCCACATTGGTTATGTACGGTAAATCTGACAAAACTATTCAAAAGATCACCTGATGAGCCATGGTATTTTTACTAACAATCTTCTTTCACTTAAGGTACACCTTATACACATGTATTTTTTACATAAACCAGTGACTACAAAAGAGAAATGTTTCTGTTTCACAAAAACTTGCCGATCCCTAAAAAAGTTTAGTATCACATCCCTGGCACTAAACCACCTTTGCCAACCAACACTGGCTTTCAACATGTTGATGTCGGCCCCTATTGGTTGAAATGTTCTTTTTTTGTAAAAATGTGAATTGAAAAATCTTGTTGAGTGCTAGATCGTTCTTACCATACAACAATTATTGGGCCTTTGTGTCTCCCCGTTAGTTTATGTACACATATAATAGACAAAATGTTTTTCTTGTTTCACATTGTATACCAGTTGTCACATGAATGTCCATTTCATTTTTGTTAACCACTCTATTTTCATCCGCCATCCGCTCATGGATTAGCCTTTTTGTGCGATTGTGAATTTTGAATAACTCCCTCCGACAGACCAACTGATTTCAAACTATTTGTGTAAAGATGCCATAATTTTTCTTTTCTTAGGGGGTGTAATACAAGTAAAGTTAACATGTTTACAATAAACAAAATTACCAAAAGCAAGTAAAAGTAATTAGAACACCTTCGGAGGGCTACTGCCTTAGACCATATTTGGGATCCATCGCTAGCATAACAAATTGTGTTTGCCTCATGGACCCCATTGATCGGTCGCATAGGCATGGGTCTCATGAGTTGGGTTGCCGCACTGTTAATGTGCTATCCAGTACCATTATTTTTCGCATTGCATTTCCTCCTAGCAAGGGTCTGCTCCAGGTTTTAGTAAGGCCCCTGGTTGATAGAGTCTCAGTGGGCTCCGTTGCAGTGAATTTAAAAAAATGCAGAAACTAAAACAGTCTCCGTTCCATATAATAATCCCTAGTTTATTGTACCAAACCGCCCCCCTCATTGTTATTGTTTATCTTGCCCCCCCCCTCGTCCCTATGGCTTCCTTAAATACAGCCTTCATTAGGGCCCCCCAAGCTGCTCTGGGCCCTAGCACTTGCCCAGTATTTCCCAGCGCTGGTGCCCGCCCTTTCTCCTATTGTTGCCATTGTTCTGTCTCATGAAGAGGCCAGAACTTTAGCTGCTGTATGAATCTGGGTTCCTTTGCCCGACACAAAGCTTGACACATGGCATAATACTAGGGCCTTATTACGTATAACATATGTCCTTGGATCTGGTTGACACATTTAGATTTATACTTGAATACATAAGGCTGTGGCTTCTGGCAATGCATTGTGATGACGAATGAAATTTGTACTATAAATGATGGGATTGTAACCTTCAACAGGTTAATGTTGACCTCCACCACTTCAATACCTTCAATGTGAATCTTGCAGAATTTGCTACAGATAATGACAGGTCAAAATGTTGCCTTCTTTATAAATGGGTTATACCAACCCTGGCCAATTCCTTAAACAACGACCGATACAACCACCTTCAGTTTCCCTGTACTTACTGTCCAGGATCACAAGAGTGCTTAGGGATCTATCCACCACTAAACTGGTACAATCGCACCCTAAGCCATCAATATCAACACATCAACATATAGTACAATCAAAATGTTGTATTTGCCTTCCCATACACAGTACAAGGCGTTCCCACCTTACTTAAGGACCCCGACTTACAGACAACCCATAGTTACAGAATCGGACCCCCGCCCACGTGCCTCTGGTGAAGCTCTCTGGATACTTTACTAGATTCCCAGGCTGCATGATCAGCTGTAGAGATGTCTGTAATGACGCTTTATGATAATTTCGGACCAATTACAACCCCAAAAATTTTGAAACGCCAAATTGTCCTGGTGCAAAAGAAAAAACATTGTCTAGACTTCCATTATAAATATACAGTTTTCGACTTAATGACAATTCCAAAACTTAAGAACAAACCTCCAGAACCCTATCTTGTATTTACCCTGGGACTGCTGTGTATATACAGCAGAAACAAAGCATTGCATATATACAACATGTAGCAATAACAGTATCACAAAATACATTCCTGAATATTATTAGTATACACAGTTTTTATTAAAGTTCCAAAGGACATAATTACAAACAAAGCCATCAGTAAAAAAAACTGATTAAAATATGTGTGTCCGCAATAATCCATGTTATCAGTTACCTATCCTTTCAGTATGAAATTTGAATATTATCATATAGGAAACCTATATTACTGTAAATAGAACTAGCACATGTTAAAGCTGCCCTTCCACATTTGCCGTTTTGACGCTTTGACGCGCAGAACTTGGCATTGCACTCTGACCCATTGTAATCATGGGCTTTTTTCACACTGCATTTTTTTTTTCACACACACACGTGTACAAAACCACCCATCACAATCTATGGAGACGCCTCAAAAACGCATTGCCTCTTAGACCCATGCGTGCAATGCGTTGTTTTCGCGCATCAATTGCCATATGACAAAATAGACTCAGTCCATGAGTCTCATTTTCCACTGCGCATATCTGGCGGAGACATCAATCGGGAACGACCATACATGATATCCGGTGATCAGTGTCATTATATGCCAGACAATGCACTTTCGAACTCCCACGGTGCTGGGGAAGTTATTGTGCTTCAACATTGTGTTTAGACTTTGGACCCATGGTCTATAGTTTTGTTTTTGTTTTTTTATATGCCCTAATATTGTGTAAAGATACTATTAACCCATTTTATGGATACCTCAATGCTTAATCTAATACATGGTGCCCTCCCACCTGCCCAATGTGTTAGTTATTATTCTAAACTTCTGACCCATTTTAGTCACAGAACCTAGTTTTGTTATTTTCTGAATCTATAACTTACTGAACTATACGAGCCAAAATTAAGTAAGTGGATAAATGCTACAAAGTACTCACTTAGGGCCAGGTTCCACATATCTGGATATGTTGTATCTTCTATATCGGAAAACTAAGGAAGAATCTGATGAATGTTTCACACTAATACCATAAATGCATGTTTTTCATAGCCTCTTCACTGCAACGGAGAAATTCATTTGGAATGAATTGCTTTGGGGACCCAGATCTGATGGCACCCACCACTTTAGCGACCATGGCAGTGACCAATACAGCCAATCATTGCCGTCATGAGCACATGACACCCTACGATTACATCCCACCAATCTGGGATGGAAACCAGTATGTCCTGCGTATTGTGACCACATAGACTTCTAGTTAGCTGTAGAGGACACATTGCAGGCTAATGAGGAAACCCCAGAATATCAGCGCTGGAAATAACTATAATTCTTTTATATTTTGTAATAACGAACGGATAATCCCTTTATAATCATTTCGTTTTTTTTACTTTGCCAAACAAGTTCTCATTATATATATCAAATAGGTGGGGCGGCAAGCAAGAGCAACACATTTGTATCCTAAAACCATCTGTTTCCTTGGGAACTTTTGATGTCCGCATTTGGCTTCAGACCATCTCTGCTGTTCATAAATTAATTCATATCCTGAAATCCCAGTAAACAAATTACTTTTTATTAAATAGAAATTAAAAAAAAATAAGTGTCCAGAAGAAATTAATTCTAAATAATATCCTAAAAATTATGTTTTACACGTTTGAAACATTCTCTGATGACCCCTTCCTGGTGCATCTGGCTAGTATCTCCACTATACCTACTGTATACATTCCTAGAATAAACCTGACAACCAATGTTCATTTACACTTCTGTGTGTTGAACATTCACATAAACATTAATACATGGTTCAGTCCTTCTATAGCATTATAACATTCTGGCCCACTTGTAAGATATAATGTTGTGGTGTATATTTTGTCGAGAGCAAGGTCTGTTTCACCTGGCGGCCCAACTTCAGTGTTTTGTTTTGCACTGTGATTTTTTGATTTGCAAAGCTTAATGTGATTTGGCACGACGCAAAAATAAACAGTGGGTGCGAATGACTTTCTACATTCAGAATGGGTTTAAAAGTTGTGTAGACTTGTTTTTTGTGGTTTTAAAAGCTTCATGCCATGTATAGCTATGCTAGGGTCCCAGCCAGGACCCTGGCATGGAGGATGTGAGAGGGGGTAGTGCTGCTCATCCCTCCACTTCCATAGGACAATGCAGCGGGATGTCTTATGGCAAAAGATACAGCATACGGGGGGTAATCTGTCTATTCAAATGGAGGCCTATTGTCCCTTAAATGATTATGGCCTACTGCTAACCCGTACTAAAAGTGTCATGGTGCAAGAGCCCTTATGTTTCTACAAATGTATTCGCCTAAAAAGCTGTCAGGCAACCTAGACGTGCAGGAAGCGTGTCTGGGGAAAAAAAACTTGTGGCCCAAATTTGGAGAGCAAAAGTGTTTAGAACAACTCACTTGCTTTTGGGTTGTTGACACTCACAATTTGCCAATGCCTCAACGACCAAGAGATCTCTCACAAAACCCAGTCATGTAAAACACATTCCTCCCATGAATGAGAAAGGAACATTCACTGATTTGGCATCCAGTAAAATACATCAGAATTTGGAAATTAACAACCACATTCTAGGGCTTGTCAACGTGTTGCTAAATCTCGATACTTCAACACTCCCCAGAGGTAGCTATCTTGGAGGTACCACAGTCCTCTCATTTTCTATAATAGCTAGCATACTTAGACTACATTCACACTGCCATAGTGGGGGCTTATATACGGCCGACCATATGTCCTCATAGACGTCAATGGCGCACGGCGCCCTCGGTGAGTGGTACAAGTTTTTGAGTGGCAGGACAACGTGCGCCCATACCACTTTCATACCCGTACAAAATAGGACATGTCCTATCTTTTCACGGCATTGCCGCCGTGCGCCATATATCCCTATGTAGAGGGGCGGGTAGTGAGCGCGCCTCACTCCTCCTCTCCCTGCCTCGCCTGCCATGCTACGGTAACTTGCGGCAACGGCAAGTATGGAATCCATGCCGTAAAATGTTAAAAGACACAACAATGGGCCACCTATAAAGCATGCTGTGCACCTAAAATACATGTCCAATGCTTGCAAACACTGTATCTATAGAGTGTCTGCGCCAGGCTTTGAGTCGCGGGCTGTACTTTGTCTGCCGCACACACCAAACTCTGCAACTAATAGGGCACTCCTTTGCTGATTCGCCTGGGTGCCACATTTATGGGTGAATCCTCACATAATTGTGGTCCGATCGGGCTCATCTGAGTTCACAATTTTTTTGTGGTCACTTGTCTGCCCGCGCCAACTCCTCTGCAACTAAGGGGCGCTCCTTTGCTTGATTCGCGACTGGGTGCCAACCTTTACGGTGAAATCCTCACATAAGTTGTGTGCCGATCCGTGCTTCATTCTGAAGTCACAATTTTTTGGGTGCACCTCAGTTAGCACTCGGGCGCGATGCAAAGTGTGCCGAACATAATCCCAGCACCTCTGCAATTAGTGAAACTACATTGCACTAGAATTTCAGCTTTGCCTCACTAATGATAATGAGCCAATGTGAGCAAATAAATCAAGATTAGTTACTGGTTTTTTTTTGCTGCCTACAATCTGTTGAGGATTACCTCACCACTGTTTATCGTACCGACCATTTTAATATTGAATTCATCTTCACTACCAGTATTTTATTACATCATCTTTGCTGAAGCCCCACATGCTCAACTATATCCACTTTCAATGCCATTTGTGTTGTCACCTGATATGATACTGTCTGTATCTCTTCATTAATAACAATAACGAATTTTGTTATCTTTCTTAGGAAAGGACGCATCATTATCTGTATAAACAAAAGTCATAAATGATCACACTATCACTGTGGACATCTTCATATCGTCCCATCCGAATCTTTAGGGATCAACAGTGTCAAATGCTGTGATTCGTATATGGAACTCACACGCTTATGTAACGCTCATCCTCCATGCTTCACTATGATCTCCTCCTTATGTAATCCTCCGTCACAGGTGTACAGCATTTTCTAGTGGGCCTGCTCTGCGAGAGTAGTGTTTGTGTTAAAGCTAGATAAAACGAGAAAGAAACGGTGGTAGATACTTTAGCTCGCTGATGAGTATGATAGTAGATAGAAGTAGCTACTGAATTGTAATAGATAGATACTATATATATATCATATGAGAGAGGGCGAGAAGCGAGAGAGATCAATGCTCATACTCTTGAGCCAGATCGCAAGCATAGCTCCTCCCTCTAAGGGGACGTCATTAATGTACGCTCAGCTCATTCCGTTCTTGCCTCATGTAGATTTCTTCTATCGTCACGGATATCCGATCGATCGATCGATCGAGATTAAATGTCTAGCAGATCCGATCAGCATCTCGAGTGCTAGCTAGCATCGCTCCTCTCATGTCAGTCGATAGATCCATCTGCTGCATATGGCTCCATCATTTGAATCATTTTGGTCTACTGCCCGAGCGTACCCTCGGGGGCAGTCCCTAACCCTTCCGTTCCTCTCTCCTTTTTCCCCCCACCGGGCCACATGACGTGCCAGAATGTGACATCCATGACAATATATGTGGCCTGTGTCTGAACTCTGGCTTACATTCCCTTCCTTGCTTTATTATTGATAGAATCCAGCAGAATCGCAGGGCCTTCCACCCAAGCAACCTATGTGACCTTCATCAATTCCCCAAACACCACATCTAATGATGTTTGTGTCCCTCCAGGATCCTGTGTCTCCTTCCATGTGATATGACAGTCTATGATCTCTGGTTATGACAATATTGTAGACCCAGATGTCCACTATGTACAGTAACAAAAAAGGCTGTCTGCCAAAAATCTGATTAGACACCTAAATCTACATATGTCAGAAGTAAATCTCTATATACAGTATCCTGCTGACAGTCATCCTCATCATGATGTACATTATAGTACATGTCTGCTGCTGGTTTTGAATGAAAAGGATGGATCATCACATGCAGAATTATATGTTGAAGGAATAAGGAGAAGATCCTCCTTCTACTCCTGATCACAATATCTATCTATAATGGATCACCTATCGGGATCTATGCGAGTTGTTGTAGATAGAAACCTCTCCGTCAAGTGATAGATGCAGAATCCCTGTCGTTTCATTGTCCATAAAATGGTAGGAAATTCCGATTTTTAAGACAGAAGATCACATACATGAACGTGCAATAATAAGAATAGGATTCTCTGTTCACTTACCTCCACCAAATAAACATGGGAGCAGGGTGACGCTGTCTTTTGTGACCTCATTTTTTTCCTTTCCTTTGCAGACATGTTTGTTTTTTTCCGGCAGATCCCTCTTTTCAGGCAGGCGGATTCAAAATATTTTCCTTTTGCAAATCTAAGCTCGGTGTTGCTGTACCATTCCCTATGCCACCTATGGAGTGTGCAGCATTTGCTTCCTTTTTTTTTCCTTCTCCCTCTCCCTCGCTCGCTCTAGCTCAGTCTCTCCCTCTCACCCCCCTCTCTTACTCCTTCTCCCTCTCCTTGCAGCAATTCAAGTTCCCACACAGTCAGAAAATTATTCATTACGCCTTACAGAAACAGCAATGGCTTCCATACAGAACACCCTCTTGCTCTCTTTCTCGAGCTTCCAATAAGCTCCTATTCACTTAATCGTTAGAATTCACAGCTTATTGTCCTGTGGGGCTGACGTCAAAGGAGCCACAAGAGCAAAGGGAGAAATGCCCCGGCTTCTGTGTGTTACCAGGTTATGGATGCTCCAATCTGATCCATCTCTCCCCCTACAGAAGATGTCACCCAAGCAACGCGACTCCGCAGTCAGTGACCCAGGGAGAGATAAAGGAATCATTTTGGAGGATCACGTGTTATGTGTTGTAGAATTCACACATTTTTTTTCTGTATATAATCGTAGATCTAAGATCCCTCCCTTTTTAAACAGTTGTTAAAAAAACAGATATCTGTATAAATACATTTATGACAAAAATGTGATGATCGATAGATAGACATAAATAAATAAGTTACTACACATATCGGAACTTTTATGCTTTCTGTTGCGAATTAAATCCCGGATTCCTAGATAATGGGGCTCATTTACTGAGGGTCCGGGACGGCACTATCGTCGGAATATCCAACGATTTCCAATGTGCGCCGCATTTAGAAGGGCTTTTTGTCGCATGCAATTTGATTTTGGCACATATGCGCCGGCTTTCACGTGACAGATCCGACAGATTCGGACAACGCGCGAGATTCAACATGTCATATTGTGTCGCAAGACACGCACTTATATGCACCGGGAAGAAGAAGGTGAACTTCAGCGGACTTTAGCGGGGAAGCGACACATGCAGGATATCGGGTGCATGATCTTAGTGAATCGCGCCGGACTTCGTCCTTGTCGGACAGTCCGGATCGCGATCGCAGCAGGACCAGGTAGTAAATGTGCCCCATATGTAATGAGGTTTTAGTAAGGTAATGTGCAGAATCTTTTTTTTTTTACTTAAACCAACCTGCCACAGTAAAATGCATTGTAATCTGAAGGTTATGGAGGATCTGACAATGTACATAGTGCCCTTTCTGCAGGCAGCATGTTATAGAGCAGGGAGAGCTGAGTAGATTTTACAAATTACCCTTTTTGCTGGCAGCATGTTATAGAGCAGGAGAAGATTGTACGCATTTATCAACATAGTACAAAACTGTACCAAGGCATTTATCCTGTGGATTGTGCTGGCTGCGCAAGATTAATAAAACTGGTGGCATAGTCTTTATTAATAGCACCCTGCTGCACTCGCTCGGGAAGTGTGCAAGATTTTTTTTGGTGCACCATTAACAGCATGAATCACAATTATGTTGAATTGTTATTATACACGGGTGTAATTTTGGTCCAACTCTGTTCCGGAACGCCTCTTTAGTGCAGAATTTTTGGCACATTGGGTATAGTGAAGCTGCAATGCAAAACTGGCGCAGACACTTTATAAATACATGTGTCAAACGTTTGCATGCTCTTTTCAGTACAAAGTCAGACAAAAACTGACGCAAACAATTTAATAATGTGACGCAGTGTCCTATCTACAGGCAGCATGTTATAGAGCAGAAGGAGCTGAGCAGGTTATACATACACTCACCGGCCACTTTATTAGGTACACCATGCTAGTAATGGGTTGGACCCCCTTTTGCCTTCAGAACTGCCTCAATTCTTCGTGGCATAGATTCAACAAGGTGCTGGAAGCATCCTCGAGATTTTGGTCCATATTGACATGATGACATCACACAGTTGCCGCAGATTTGTCGGCTGCACATCCATGAGCGAATCTTTCCGTTCCACCACATCCCAAAGATGCTCTATTGGATTGAGATCTGGTGACTGTGGAGGCCATTTGAGTACAGTGAACTCATTGTCATGTTCAAGAAACCAGTCTGAGATGATTCCAGCTTTATGACATGGGCATTATCCTGCTGAAAGTAGCCATCAATGTTGGGTACATTGTGGTCATAAAGGGATGGACATGGTCAGCAACAATACTCAGGTAGGCTGTGGCGTTGCAACGTGCTCAATTGGCACCAAGGGGCCCAAAGATGCCAAAAAATATTCCCCACACCATGACACCACCACCACCAGCCTGAACCGTTGATACAGGCAGGATGGTCCATGCTTTCATGTTGTTGATGCCAAATTCTGACCCTACCATCTGAATGTCGCAGCAGAAAATCGAGACTCATCAGACCAGGCAACGTTTTTCCAATCTTCTATTGTCCAATTTCGATGAGCTTGTGCAAATTGTAGCCCTCAGTTTCCTGTTCTTAGCTGAAGGAGTGGCACCCGGTGTGGTCTCTGCTGCTGTAGCCCATCTGCCTCAAGTTCGACGTACTGTGCTTCAGAGATGCTCTTCTGCCTACCTTGGTTGTAACGGGGGGTGATTTGAGTCACTGTTGCCTTTCTATCAGCTCGAACCAGTCTGCCCATTCTCCTCTGACCTCTGGCATCACAAAAGCATTTCCGCCCACAGAACTGCCGCTCACTGGATGTTTTTTTTTCTTTTTCGGACCATTCTCTGTAACCCTAGAGATGGTTGTGCATGAAATCCCAGTAGATCAGCAGTTTCTGAAATTCTCAGACCAGCCCTTCTGGCACCAATAACCATGCCACGTTCAAAGCCTCAATCACCTTTCTTCCCCATACTGATGCTCGGTTTGAGCTGCCGGAGATTGTCTTGACCATGTCTACATGCCTAAATGCACTGAGTTGCCGCCATGTGATTGGCTGATTAGAAATTAAGTGTTAACGAGCAGTTGGACAGGTGTACCTAATAAAGTGGCCGGTGAGTGTAGTATCCCATCTAAAGACAGCATGTTACAGAGCAGAGGGAGCTGAGTACATTGTACATTGTTTCCTATTTTAATGCAGCATATTGTAGAGAAGACAGAATGTAGATAGTTGCCTATTAAAGATAGTGGGGCACATTTACTTCGCTGTTCGCTTGAGTTCATTGTCTGACAATAATGCGCTGTGCTGCGATTCACTAAGATCGTGCGCCACAATTTAGCTTCTTTTCCAACACTCACAACTTTCTTCTTAGTTGCTCAATTTGGGCGCAGCTCTTCAATTTTTTTTGGTACAATTTTTGGTGCAAAATAAAACCAACTAAAAGCAAGTCTACCAGATTCTAAACTGCTTTATAAATTGTTTTATGTTGGACCCTTTCCTTGTTTTTAGGGATTTATTGTATTATTTTATTTTGTAGGTTTATTACTACCAATGTTATATTATAATTGGCGTGATGATTGGGGGCCAAGGATAGTGTAATTTATCTGATATGTTGGCTACAGGGACATAGGGGGATATTCGTCAATGCTTGTACGCCAGTTTTTGGTTAAACCCTGAATGAGGCAATACCAGGAATTGTGATTATTTCCCCATTTACACGACTTTCATGTCAAATGGGTGTGAAGGGGGGGGGGGCACACCAAATGAAAGTCAGAAGGCATGAGGCATTAAAATCAGATACATACCACCCATCAGATACATTAGGAGGCAAGAGCCTTCTTATATATCCAGAGCGCACGAGAGGTAAGGCAACCATCATACTTTGTAGGGTCTGATTTTGCAACAGGACAGTCACAGCTGTAGGTTAGCTGTAGGTTGAAGGAGTGGCACACAAGGATGTAGCTTGAGGGTGCAGTTTAGAGAAAGTGGCGGTCATTTACTAAGGGCCCGAATCGCATTTTTCGGTCGCGTTACCCGAATATTTTCGATTTAGACCAATTTTCCCTGAATTGCCCTGGGATTTTGGCGCACGCGATCCGATTGTGGCGCATCGGCGCCGGCATGCACACAACGTAAATGGGGGGGCGTGGCCGTAAGAAAACCCGACGGATTCGGAAAAACCACCGCATTTAAAAAAAAAGTGTCGCTTGACACGCGCTTACCTGCACCCAGGGTAGGACGGTGAACTTCAGTGAACTCCGATGGAATTCAGAGCAGCAGCGACACCTAGTGGACATCGGGCGCCCTACCTTAGTGAATCCCCTGAATACCTGAATCCCCCACAGAGAACGCACTGCTGGATTGCGACAGGACCGGGTAAGTAAATCTGCCCCAGTGTCTTTTCTCCATATTAGTAAACTAATATGTGAAATAAGACATCTGCTTTAGGTTTTGCTTTAGGGAAGAGCATCACCTCAGACAGGGCCCCAAAGTGCCACTGGCCCTCAAGTATGAAAGATGCTCAATATTAAAGACATGCAATTGGCTGGTGCTTTCTGCTTTGCACAGCAGGGTCTATATAGACTTGAACCTGAAAAGATTCCATGTTTGCCATGCGACTACAGCATTTGAGGAGGGGGCCTCCTTGAGTGCCCAAATGCCCATTGCTCCACTGCGACATTATTGTTGCCAATAGGTTGCTATAGGAGTCGGGTACCTTGTGAAGGCTCTGTGGAGCAATGCTGCAATGATATTTTACCTAAAATGTAACAAGTCCATAATTGCACAATTTTTGGTCCAAAAAATGGTGCAATTACGGACATGCACAATTTATGGCAGAATATTGCGCATTTATAGTCAATAATGGTCCTGTCCCTAGTGTTGCCACAAAAGAGTTCCTATTAGGCCTTGCTAGAAAATGTATTTTTGGCCTTCTCTATCTATTTTTGATCCGGATAAGTTGGTGGGGTTATAACACACTGACCCCATACTGATCAGTTGTACCATTGCCCTCCAGAAAAACCCTTTACAAAGGAAAAACACCAAAATTGAATAAATAATATATAGAAATACATGCAAAATAAATACAATAATACACAATAAATTATATAAGGCTACATCGGCATAATATTTTTTCATTGTATTTATTTTTTTACATTTTATACACTGTTTATATTTTTTGCAAAAGACAAAAAGTATGATAAAAATATAAATTTTGGATAAAAATATTATGTGTCATTCCTATCACACATCGAACACTGTAAAAATAATAGTCCAACAAAATAACAAATTGTGAGATAAAAAAATTAATGGCGCTTGTGAGGGTTGGAAGTGGGACACAGCATTTGAGGAGATTTATCAATGTGTCTATGCCCAAAAACTGGAGTAATTTGCACCTGAAATGCTGTGCGCCACTTTTCTAAAGGTTTTAGACCAAAAAAGGGGCATGTCCTTGGTAAAAGGGGGTGTGTCTGCACCAGAAATAACCTGTTTCCCAGAAAATTTAGTCTGTGCTCCAGAAATTCAATACTATACAATACAATAAAGCTTTATTGATCCCTTAGGAAATTGTGGTGTACATGGTACACAAAAAAAAAATCATGGAAAGTCAGAAACACAGACTGTAACACATGAAATAGTGGTACAATATGGCTTGGGGGGTACTTTTGTTGAAAATGGCAAGTGGGGGTTATTAAGTTGGTTTGGCTGCTCCTTGAATCCATTTATTGTAGAGATCGATGGCCTCTTGGTATAAAGGAGTTTTGAAACCTCATTGTTCGGCAGTTGATCTTCCTGTACCGGTCACATGTTGTGCTCCATTGTTGGAGTAGTACTTGGTGCAATGGGTGTAATGTGTTTCCTGCAATGGAAGCTTGCTTGCTACGACTCCTATCCTGCTGAATGCTGTCAATCGGGCTCAGGCTATCGCCTACAATGCCCTGTGACCTTTTGGTGATTTTGGCCAGCCCATTATATTCCTTCTTTTAATTGACCCTCCCCAGCAGACAATGGCGTAGAATATAATGCTTGCGAGTTAATTCATAAAACATCTTTAGAATTTTGTTACAGATGTTGAGTGACTTAAGTTTCCTGAGGAAGTACATTCTGTCGGAAGCTTTTTTGAGTGCCATGTTGCTGTTCGCCGTCCATTCTAGCTTATCATCAGTTACGACATCAAGATACTTAGAGATATGGACCTGGTCGATGGCTCTACCTTTGATTAAGATAGGATCATGGACTGTTTTTTTCCTCCGTAGGTCTTTGACCATTTCTTTACGTTTTTTCCACATTTAGTAGGAGGTTATTACCTTCACTCCATTCCACAAATTTGTTTATGACTCCCCTGTAGGTTTTTTCCTCACTCTCCCTGATTCCTGTTTTTTTAAGTAAACAGGAATGGAGATAGTACAGTGCCCTGTGGTGCTCCTATGTTACTCTGTTACTGACCAAAGTTTTAGATTTTTCGTGCCCATAAGGATATATTGAGGTCTATCAATCATATAGACTATAGTCATATATCCAGTTAGTGATTGCCTTGTCAGTGCTCAGATTGGACAGTTTATCCCTCAATAGAACTGGGTTGATGGTGTTGAACGCGCTAGAGAAGTCGAAAAAGTAGTACCACTGTTCTCTAGGTATGAGTATGTTTTGTGTAGCAGGAAAAGAATGGCATCATCCGCACTCATCTTCTTATACGCAAACTGTAGCAGATTGACGCTTCCACTCACATATTGTGGCGCCACAAACTAGACCAACCAAAAGGAGGTGCAAAGTACAACTCTCCAGTCTTATACTGCACCAGGCTAATCGTCGGCACCAGACATAGGGACTAATCAGCAGAGAACTGTCTAGTTTTACTCTGCACTGGTCTAATGACCAACATATTAATAAATCTCCCCCATTGACTTGTAATGTATCAGGGGCCATAATCTACATCCCTGATTCTATGTAACACTTCACGCATTGGTGAATAATACTAGTTTTATCCAATAAACATTTGACTTTGAATATAAATTTGAATATTAATAGACTATTCTCCAATTTTAACAGAAAATAATAGAATAATGTAATAATAATCATAAATAATGTACTGTTTCACAAATCATATTTTTATAAATTATATTAAAAATGATTATATAAAATAGATGCAGGTGAATAGTCAGTGCTATGGTCTAGCGCCACATTACAATTCTGCTTATTAGAGATAAAACCAGTCTGCTGACTATTCTACCCTTATCCTCGTGGCTAAGCTCCCATAACAGCTCTGTGTCCTGTAAGGCTTACTACATAGAAATGATTGTTTAATGTATGGTACAAATGAATGTATATTACAAGAGTAAACTGATACGAGCCAAGTGGAGATACTTGCATGTATATTATTTTTAGGATAGAAATATGTGTGACTGATGTTTCAAAAAAGAAATTTTGTTAAATAGTTGAATACTTCAAATGAAAAAAGTTCATAATATATCTTTATCTTATAAGCCCTCTCCGGCTGGCTTGACTATTGCCATTCATAGAAGTCTTTGGAGATGGATAGATGCAAAAAAAAGAAGTGAAAATAAATAGAATCCGACAAGCTTCATGAGGTAATAGTTTAACAGATACCATTCCACAAATTTGTTTATGACTCCCCTGTAGTTTTTTTCCTCACTCTCCCTGATGCAGGCAACGATGACTGAAACATCAGAAAATTTCTGAAGTTGACAGCTGTCAGAGTGATAGTGGAAGCCAGAAGTTTTTTTTTTTTTTTTTAAGTAAACAGGAATGGAGATAGTACAGTGCTCTGTGGTGCTCCTATGTTACTCTGTTACTGACCAAAGTTCTTTGCCCATAAGGATGTATTGATGTTAATCCAGTTAGTGATTGCCTTGTCAGTGTTCCGATTGGACAGTTTATCCCTCATTAGAACTGGGTCAATGGTGTTGAATGCGCTAGAGAAGTTTATAAAGTAGCACCACTGTTCTCTAGGTATGAAAGCAGGAAAAGAAGGTGTAGCATGAAAAGAATGGCATCATCCACACTCTCTTGTTGTAAGCAAACTGTAGAAGATTGATGCTTCCACTCACATATTGTGGCGCCACAAACTAGACCAACCAAAAGGAGGTGCAAAGTACAACTCTCCAGTCTTATACTGCACCAGGTTAATCATCGGCACCAGACATAGGGACTAATCAGCAGAGAACTGTCTAGTTTTACTCTGCACTTGTCTAATGACCAACATATTAATACATCTCCCCCATTAACTTGTAATGTATCAGGGGCCATAATCTACATCCCTGATTCTATATAAGAACACTTCATGCACTAGTGAATAATACTAGTTCTATCCAATAAACATTTGAATTTGAATATCAATTTGAATATCAATAGACTATTCTCCAATTTTAACAGAAAATAATGGAATAATGTATATATAATCATAAATAATGTACTGTTTCACAAATCATATTTTTATAAATTATATTAAAAATGATTATATAAAATAGATGCAGGTGAATAGTCAGTGCTATGGTCTAGCGCCACATTACAATTCTGCTTATTAGAGATAAAACCAGTCTGCTGACTATTCTACCCTTATCCTCGTGGCTAAGCTCCCATAACAGCTCTGTGTCCTGTAAGGCGTACTACATAGAAATGAATGTTTAATGTATGGTACAAATGAATGTATATTACAAGAGTAAACTGATACGAGCCAAGTGGAGATACTTGCATGTATATTATTTTTAGGATAGAAATATGTGTGACTGATGTTTCAAAAAAGAAATTTTGTTAAATAGTTGAATACTTCAAATGAAAAGCTTCAGGAGGTAATAGTTTAACAGATATCTAGATATGCTGCCTCTGACACTGTATTTTGACATCTGTGAAATTATGATATGATGGGGCTTATTTACTTAGGGTCCCGCCGGGAAAGGGATTTAGTAGCGGATTGTGTCGCACGTGATCGGATTTTGGTGCATCGGCACCGGCTTTCATGTGACAGAAATCGGGGGGCGATTTAACTTTAAAATTCTGTCATAAGATCAAGCACTTACATGCACCAGGTAGAAGAAGGGGAGCTCCGGCGGACCTGAGCGGGGAAGCGACACATGCAGGAAATTGGCGCACAATCTTAGTGAATCGCGGCAGAGTTCCTTCTCGTCGGACACTCTTTAATGTTTGGAGGAAAAGAAAATTGTCAATTTTAGTTTTCTTTTTTTTGTATCTTTTGGGGGTCGTACACCGTACACTAAAAATACTATATAATCTTTATTCTATAGATCACTACAATTACGGTGATACATCATTTACCGTATATAGTTTTTATATATTTTTACAATTTTACTGGAAAAAAAACAAATATAAAGAAAATCTCATTTGTTTTTGCATCGCCATTTTTTAAGAGATAAAACTTTAATATTTTTTGGTTGACAGGGCTGGTTTAGGGCTTATTTTTTACGTGTTGAGTTGTCCTTTTCAGTGGTACCATATTGGCGCACATAACTTTTTTTGATCACTTTTTGGAACATTTTTGTGAAGGGATTTTATGAAAAATTTTAATTTTTGGCGAGTTTTTTGGGTTTTGTTTTTACGGCGTTCACCGTACGGGTCCAATAATGTTTCTGACTTATTGTACAGATTGTTAAGGATGCGCGATGCAGGGGGTTTTGGTGATTTTCTGCTTTTTTTTACTTTATTAGATGTGTATAGGGAATGTTTGTTTATGTCAAATGTCGGGAAGGGGTTAAAGGGGTATTCTCATGTATAGAGTTCATGATATGTCCAGACAATATGTCATAAATACATGATAGGTCTGGATTAGAGATGAGCGAGCACTAAAATGCTCGGGTGCTCGTTACTCGAGCCGAACATTTCCAGATGCTCGAGTGCTCGTTTCGAGTAACGAGCCCCATTGAAGTCAATGGGAGACCCGAGCATTTTTCAAAGGGACCATGGTTCAGGAATAAAATGTGTTATTTAATTGAAAAATAATGTCTTCTGAGAATTTGCACTCTGACACTGTATTTTGACATCTGTGAAATTATCATATGATGGGGCTTATTTACTTAGGGTCCCGTCGGGAAAGGGATTTAGAAGGGGATTGTGTCGTACGTGATCGGATTTTGGTGCATCGGCACCGCCTTTCATGTGACAGAAATCGGGGGGCGATTTAACTTTAAAATTCTGTCATAAGATCAAGCACTTACATGCACCAGGTAGAAGAAGGGGAGCTCCGGTGGACCTGAGCGGGGAAGCGACACATGCAGGAAATTGGCGCACAATCTTAGTGAATCGCGGCAGAGTTCCTTCTGGTCGGACACTACGGATCAGAGAACGTGCATTACCGGGTAAATAAATATGCCCTAATGTCATTTTTTAGGTCTACAGCTTAAAAGTATTTTTGCATACACAAAATCAGAATTGGTCAAAAATCCTTCCAAATGGTAACATTTTAAATTAACAAGCAAAATATGTGTTTATAGAGAACTGGTCAATTTAAAAAAAGAAAAATATTTATTATACATATAACTGTACAAAACATACTTGAGAACTACTCTCCCCCGCTCATCCCATCAAAACAATCTAATACCACCCAGGCCCACCTAGTGAAGCATAAGTACAGTAAAATATATCAAGTGCTATGTATATATTTTGGGCATGACCATACATTTTTCATTTTTCCCTACATGACTTGCCTCCTGTGTGAACCATTCTCTATTGATAAGTCTCACAACAAACATCATTCTTTAAAAAGATTTTAGCAGCTTTTTCCCTTTGTCTACACTGATTTTCAAGTCTGAGTCATCACCTAGTTTCCTAGAAAAAGAGATCAGTATTCCCTGTCTATAATGCCTACATTTACAAACTTCCCTCCTATAACTAAAAATCTCATTGAAAGAGTTTTCTGTATTTTAATGACTATAAAAATATGTAGATTTACACTGAAGGCATCAAAACTATGAATTAACACGTGTGGAATTATATGCTTAACAAAAAGTGTGAAACAACTGAAAAAATGTCTTATATTCTAGGTCCTTCAAAGTAGCCACCTTTTAATTTGATTACTGCTTTGCACACGCTTGGCATTCTCTTGATGAGCTTTAAGAGGTAGTCACCTGAAATGGTCTTCCAACTTGACCTGAAGGAGTTCCCAGAGATGCTTAGCACTTGTTGTCCCTTTTGCCTTCACTTTGCAGTCCTGCTCACCCAAACCACCTCGATTTGGTTCAGGTCTGGTCATCTAGTGTCTCCTTCTTGGTCAAATAACCCTCCATCCTGGAGGTGTGTTTGGGGTCATTGTCCTGTTGAAAAAGAAATGATGGTCCAACTAAACGCAAACCGGATGGAATAGCATGCTGCTGCAAGATGCCGTGGTAACCATGCTGTTTCAGTATGCCTTCAATTTTGAATTAATCCCCAACAGTTTCCCCACTAAAAAACTTTAACATATCCAAGTGATTTTGAAATTGTTTTCTCGTGACACATTGTACTTCATGTTAGTTAATGGTATGTTTTGCATTTATTTATGAGAAAATCAGAAATTTGGTGAAAATTTGGAAAAATTCTCAATTTTTGAATTTTTCCACACATAGTCATAACAGCAAAAAACTGTAATAACTAACATTGACCGAATGTCTACTTTATGCCTCTGGGTTTTTTTTATACATACTCTTATTTTTGTAGGATATTATGGGGCTTTGAACATTAGGTGCAATTTTTCACATTTTCATAAAAAACGCAAAATCCTGCTATGGGGGGATCTGCTCAGGTTTCAAGTCACTTTGAGAGACCTAAATAAGAGTAAAACCCCATAAATTACCCCATTATAAAAACTACACCCCTCAGCATGCGTAAAACAACTTTTATGAAGTTTGTTAACCCTTTAAGTGTTTTACAGGGGTTAAAACAAAAATGGGTGCAATTTCGAAATTAACATTTTTTGGGCTAAATGAATGTGCTTTTCATAAAATGTACAAATTCTCAGCAGATAAAATACCAAAACGCTCCACAAAATTTGATACCCAATCTCTCCTGAGTGCAACAATCCCCAATATGTGGTGGTAACCTGCTGTATGGGCACACGCCAGGGCATCGAAGGAAAGCTGCGCCATTCAGAGCAGGAATATGCATTGTCACTTTATAATGGCTATACAATCTTTATTTTTTTGGCAATTTGGACTGTTATGGTTGTCCTTGGTACCATAACATAACTTTTTTTGATCACTTTTTGGAACATTTTTGTGAAGGGATTCTATGAAAAATTTACATTTTTGGCGAGTTTTTTGGGTTTTGTTTTTACGGCGTTCACTGTACAGGTCCGATAATGTTTCTGACTTATTGTACAGATTGTTAAGGATTCACGATGCAGGGGGTTGGTTTTGGTGATTTTCAGCTTTTTTTTTACTTTATTAGATGTGTATAGGGAATGTTTGTGTTTAGGGGACTTTATTTAATTGATTTTTTTTATTAAAAAAGTGTGTTTATTTAGTGTTTTTAACTTTTTTCTTTATTTTTACAGGTTGGCTTGAACAAGCGATCCTCTAGCTATTCTTCACCTAATGCAGTGTAATAGAGCATGCGCAAGCTATTCTTCACCTAATACAGTGTAATACAGCATGTGCATGCTCAGTGTGTTACAGCCAGGTCCTGCTAGAAGGAAGGACCCGTCTCCGGAAGAGGATCGCGCAGCCCTGGTAAGTGCCGCGCGGGGACGGGGTCCAATTTGCAATAAATGCCCCTTACATGTTAGAGGTGGGTGTCGACTATAAGGAGCCGGCGCCAGAAGCATGACGTAATATTACTGCCATGCAGTACTATTATGTCAAATGTCGGGAAGGGGTTAAAGGGGTATTCTCATGTATAGTGTTCATGACATGTCCAGACAATATGTCATAAATACATGATAGGTCTGGATCTTCCTCCAGGTCCCCCTCCCCCCATTATTAACAATGGGGATTTGCTGGTATATGGGGAAACAAAAAGCTCCATAGACTTGTCAGTGGGCTCCCATTTTCCATTATCTATTTTGTCTTTATGACATAACCTGTGGACATGTAATAAATACTATATGTATGAAAACGACTTTAACAAAGAAAGTGACAAGGGAACAACAACAAAGCATAATAACATTGCAAGCTAAGCAATAAATATTGAAAGTTACTTAAAGCATAACTCTGTAGCTATAATGATTCGTACTGGATTGTTATATGTGATTCACCCTTTAAAACGCAAACAATGATGCTATTTTCTTAACAGAGTTATGGTATTTTTCTGTTCTGCTGCTACTTGTCAAAAATCTTTCTCACCAGCAGTGAAATGGGTGAAAACTAACCTCTACCTGCACTGAAGTCCTCAAATTGAGCCTGCCTCACTTCCCATGACACCTTGTGTTCTCTCATTCAGTAATTTAGCAGCAAATTAAGATTCCTAAAACACTAAATACTAAAAATTGTCCTAACAGAATCTACATGCACACTAGCCAGACAGCTTCCAACACATGGAGGAACATGAAGCATGCAATAAATAGTATAAATCCGCAGTGAAACACTGACATGAAGTATACAGTCTGCTTTGTGAGCACTAAAGGTTAATAACTTCTCTGTTGTGCAGAAACAATCTGGCGAACAGGAGGTGGGTTGGCTGCACAGTATGTACAGTGTATGACGCAGCATGAGGAGCAAAAAGATATTGTGAAAGTTTTCAAATCATAGATTTGGAAAGAGTGACTGATAGAGAACAGGGGAGGTCTTTTGCCTCACTATTCTGTGTCCAAAACTTCTACATCAACACATCGGAACATTCTCAGCTCTGCTACTTCTCTCAGCTACACAAAGAGCACTGTCACATGACCTCTCATACCTCTCTCCTGTCTGAACAGGAAGGAGCAGCCCCTCCCCTGTATGAGTCCACATTGCTAAATACTCTACGAAATGATAACAGAAATCAGCACAGACAAAAAATACAGCTGGTGCAGACCCAGGCTAAACTGAGGAGGATAGCGAAGAAACTATACTGAAGGTAATCAATATTATAGGCAAAGTTGTTCTACATCCCAAGAGCTACTGATTTGCGTATAAAGAAAATGTTGTAGTTGTTTAAATACATAATTAAACAATAATAATAATACAATGCAATATAAGTGCAAGAACAAGAATTCCTAAAACAAAAGTAATGGAACTTTCAGCTTACAAATTGCTTGAATCAATCTTGCAGGTGCCAGGTAGCTCTATTTGGGCTGAGGGATGCTGATAACACATGAAAAAACTTTTGGCTTTTCACACCAGGTGCAGTTTAAAATATCACTTTCGATTCTCACATTTTCGAGTAAGAGCGTATCGCATGATCGAAATACATACGTTTTTTTCCACTCGCTTGTTTCCATGCACCTCTTGCTAATGTTAACATTTATAAAGAAGACTGATTAATAAAGATGAATCAAAAGTGCAGAAAGCCAAACATTTTTTGTTTGTTACAAGCAATGCCTCCTCTTTTCCCCTCAGCACAGTCCTAAGCAAAAGAGTAAGACTGAGCTGCATTGCCATGTTGAGGCCTCTATAAACATTTGATCAGTGGGGGTGTTGGGAATGAGA
This sequence comes from Engystomops pustulosus, assembly GCA_019512145.1. NCBI lineage: Eukaryota > Metazoa > Chordata > Amphibia > Anura > Leptodactylidae > Engystomops > Engystomops pustulosus. The sequence continues at coordinate 26,540,026 of CM033649.1, read as the reverse complement.
CCCCCACCAATCTTATATTTATGGCAAGGATTGGTCACCAATATAAACATCATGGAAACCCTCTATTGGTTTCCAGCTGTTACTTCCAGTAACAGAGTAGTATTTCTTTTAGCTGTTAATGTGATTTGTGTGTTTAGTAGCTGAAAAGGGGGAATTTTCCATCTCTGGTCCTTACGATAGTCTAATGATAGTAAGTTACATAATCAATGCAAGAAACTGTCCAATCACTGGACTGGATTCAGTATTTAAAATGCCATTAAGCATAAGCGATCATTCAGCGCTATGTCATTATAGTATAACTGACTGCTGTATGCAAGGTCATGTCAGTAGCGCGAGGCAGATGTTGCTACTACAGACGTCTTCCACAATTACGAGACATTGTCCCTGGATGGCCTCTCTTCATTATTTAAACATTTAGGTCAGTCCTTTAAAGAAGCAGGGCTGTAGTAAAAGCTGCCGTCACTGGATTAATCCGTATTCCTGGCTTGTAGTAGATTTATAGTCAGCAGTTTATTATATACTTGGATGAGATACATCATTGAGTATATAGCGAGAAGGCAAATCATTTACACGGAGATACTGTTATCAAACAAATGTGTCTATATTGGTGAATGGTACTGTACATTTATCACCTTTATAGCTAGACATGACCCTTCCCTACTAAGCCCTGAACCCTTGCCAAAAAGCAAAAGTTAATCTTTGTTGCAGGTAGTGAAAGGTTTGTGTTCCTTAAAGGAGATATCCAATAGATCTAGAAAACTGAGTAGCGAGGGGGGACTTTTGAGAAAATAAACTTGTACTTGCCTCCTCCCGGTGTCCCGCACTGCAATCTCCGTGCTGTTAAGTTTGAAAACATTGGGGCACATTTATTTACCCAGTCTTGTCGCGATCCCCGATTCGGATGGTCTGACGAAGATGAAGTCCGGCACGATTCACCAACATCGTGCGCCCGAGATCCTGAATTTGTTGCTTCCCCGCTGAGGTCCGTCGGAGTTCACCTTCTTCTTCCCGGTGTATGTGAGTGCATGTCTTGCGACATAATTTGCGATGTTTAATCCCGCGTGTTGTCTGAATCCGTTGGATCATCCGACGGCACGGCCCCCGATTTGAGTCGCATGAAAGCCGGCGCTGATGCACCAAAATTCGATCGCGTGCGCCAAAAAACCCTCTTAAATGCAGCGCAACACGGAAATCAGCGGGAAACCCAACGAAAATGCGGTCCGCGGACCCTTAGCAAATGAGCCCCATTGTGTGTTCAGATTTACCAAACATCGTGGTGTGCAACTCCGTGCTTTTCCCCTGTTTGTTTTCAGGAGCATGGACATTGGACCAGTTTCCAGCCGGCCAGACCCACCTGTTTGATAGTCCCTAGGCACATAGCCGTTGGGCTAATGACTGCTCAAAGGTGGCTAGCAGTCTGAATACAATAAAAGGTGTGTGGCCCCTTTAATTGGAGGTTGCTCTACCCTCTCTCATCTTTATTCATCAGAGGGATGTGCTGGGTGCATGGCTAGTAATGTGGGCGGTACAAGAGGTGGGCACATGCTTAAATACTCTGAATAGCAGAGACTTACCCTCTTTTTCATCGGTTTTCCCGCGTGTTCTGTGCTGTCTGAGGATGCGCCGTTGTCTGCAGGCCGAGGGTTCAGCATGGCTGCGTCACTCCTGATGGAAACCACCATGGCTGCTTCCCCCTGCTGTACTGGCTCCTACAACCCTGCTCCAGGCTCTGGTAGGCAGTCACCGCCGAGTCCTCTCTCCTGCAGAGAACACAGGCCCATTGTCCCACCACCTCCCCTGCAGAGACAAGCCATGGCCTGCTCAGTCACACCAGGTATGGCTGTCTCGTGCCACCTCTCCCCTATCATCAGGGCTGTCTGGCAGTAGCTGTAATGAGCTTATCACCTGCCCCTGCCTGTACTACTGTACATGCATCCACATTGTCCTTATAGTGCTTGTACTCACCACATGGTCCCCATAGTCCTGCCAGGGCTTAGCTGTAGTCATCTCCCGGCCCCAGCAGCTGCTTGTACTACTGTACATGCACACACCACATCAGCTCCATAGTGCTGCCAGGCAGGGAGTAGCTCCTTATAGTGCTTGTACTCACCACATGGTCCCCATAGTCCTGCCAGGACTTAGCTGTAGTCATCTCCCAGCCCCAGCAGCTGCTTGTACTACTGTACAAGCACCTACCACATGGTCCCCATAGCCCTGCTAGGGCTTATCTATAGTACATATCCTGTCCTGGCACCATCACTTACAGTGCCCTGAGCAGCACACTGCCCCTCCCCCACCCTCACTGCCCTCTGCTTCTAGCAGCATATTTAACCCTTGAAGCGCACTGCTACCCACTCCTGGGGATTGGCGCAGCTCTTCCATATCTAGGTCTTTAAAATCCGATGGCAGCGCTCTGTCCCGCTGTCATTCCCTCAGCCTCCATAGCCGCCAATCTCACAGCGGCACCTCTAGGTTGTCATGCGGCTTTCCAATACCTCCAGCGCCTCTCGTGGTCCACACGGCTGTGATCAGAGCACTAGTAGCTCCCGCACCTGTTGTGAGTTCCTCTGCTGCAGGTTTGGGGGTCTTCGTCTTAATCTGCAATTTTGTGTCTTGTAGTTCACCTTTGGGGATGGCGTGGGTATGGGGCGAACGCTTTCAAAAGAGAAGTAGTTTGCTGAAGCGTAACATATATTATGGTCACATCTATTATCACCCCTACCAGTCGTAGCATTTAGTGATACTTATTTCTGTGATGTTTCTCCGCTTAGCACTTACCTAACTGATGACACCAGGTCTAGATCCTACATAACCAGCACTTGGACATTTGGTCCTTGTTGTCTCTGGATTTGGTGAGTGCTTACAAGCAGCGCCATTCTCAATGCAATGTCATTAATTAAATCAAAACACCCGAAATTATGGTCATAATTATATTCAAGTTTTACCAGTTTTTGGTTGCGATATTACACAGAAAATGTCCTGATCAGTTTCTCCTAGAGATGAGCGAGCACTAAAATGCTCGGGTACTCGTTATTCGAGAAGAAATGTTGTAAGTGTTTAAATACATATTAACAATAATAATAATAATACAATGCATAATAATGCAAGAACAAGAATTCCTAAAACAAAAGTAATGGAACTTTCAGCTTACAAATTGCTTGAATCATCTTGCAGGTGTGCCAGGTGCTCATTTGGGCTGAGGGATGCTGATAACACATGAAAAAACTTTTGCTTTTCACACCAGGTGCAGTTTAAAATATCACTTTCGATTCTCACATTTTCGAGTAAGAGCGTACCAGACGAATACATCGTTTTTTTCCACCCGCTTGTTTCCATGCACCTCTTGCTAATGTTAACATATAAAGAAACTGATAATAAAGATGAATCAAAGTGCGAAAGCCAAACGTTTTTTGTTGTTACAAGCAATGCCTCCTCTTTTCCCCTCAGCACAGTCCTAAGCAAAAGATTAAGACTGAGCTGCATTGCCATGTTGAGCCTCTATAACACTCTTTCAGTGGGGGTGTTTGGGAATGAGACCCCCACCAATCTTATATTTATGGCAAGGATTGTTACCATACGAACATCATGGAAACCCCTTAAACATATATGGTTTCCAGCTGTTTACTTTCCAGTAACAGAGTAGTATTTCTTTAGCTGTTTAATGTGATTTGTGTGTTTAGTAGCTGAAAAGGGGGAATTTTCCATCTCTGGTCCTTACGATAGTCTAATGTACTAAGTTACATAATCAATGCAAGAAACTGTCCAATCACTGGACTGGATTCAGTATTTAAAATGCCTTAAGCATAAGCGCATTCAGCGCTATGCCATTATAGTATAACTGACTTTGTTGCAAGGTCATGTCAGTGCGCAGGCATGTTTGCTACTACAACGTCTTCCACAATTACGAGACATTGTCCCTGGATGGCCTCTCTTCATTATTTAACATGTAGTCAGTCCTTTAAAAGAAGCAGGGCTGTAGTAAAAGCTTCCGTCACCGGATTAATCCTATTCTGGCTTGTAGTATTTATAGTCAGCAGTTTATTATATACTTGATAAGATACATCATTGAGTATATAGCGTGTGGCAAATCATTTACACGGAGATCTGTTATCAAACAAATGGTCTATATTGTGAATGGTACTGTACATTATCACCTTTATAGCTAGACATGACCCTTCCCTACTAAGCCCTGAACCCTTGCCAAAAAGCAAAGTTAATCTTTGTTGCGTTGAAAGGTTGGTGTGTTCCTTAAAGGAGATATCCAAAGATCTAGAAAACTGAGTAGCGAGGGGGGATTTTGAGAAAATAACACTTGTACTTGCCTCCTCACGGTGTCCCGCACTGCAATCCTCCGTGCTGTTAATTTTGAAAACATTGGGGCACATTTATTTACCCAGTCTTGTCGCGATCCCCGATCGGATGTCTGCACGAAGATGAAGTCGGTTGTGCGCCCGAGTATCCTGAATTTGTGCTTTCCCCGCTGAGGTCCGCCGGAGTTCACCTTCTTCTTCCCGTGTAGGAGTGGGGCATGTCTTGCGACTAATTTGCGATGGTTTAATCCCGCGTGTTGTCTGAATCCGTTGGATCATCCGACGGCACGGCCCCCGATTTGAGTCGCATGAAAGCCGGCGCTGATGCACCAAAATCCGATAGCGTGCGCCAAAAAACCCTGTTAAATGCAGCGCAACACGGAAACCGAACGAAAATGCTGACCCTTAGCAAATGAGCCCCATTGTGTGTTCAAATTTACCAAACATCTGTGTGCAACTCCGTGCTTTTCCCCTGTTTTTTCTCAGGAGCATGGACACTGGACCAGTTTTCCAGCCGGCCAGACCCACCTGTATGATAGTCCCTAGGCACATAGCTCGTTGGGCTATGACTGCTCAAAGGTGGCTAGCGTCCTGAATACAATAAAGGTGTGTGCCCCTTTAATTGGGAGGTTGCTCTACCCCTCTCATCTTTATTCATCAGAGGGATGTGCTGGGGTGCATGGCTAGTAATGTGGGCGGTACAAGAGGTGCACATGCTTAAATACTCTGAATAGCAGAGACTAGGTTTTCCCCGTGTTCTGTGCTGTGTCTGAGATGCGCCGTTGTCTGCAGCAGGCCGAGGGTTTCAGATGGCTGCGTCACTCCTGATGGAAACCACCATTGGCTGCTTCCCCCTGCTGTACTGGCTCCTACAACCCTGCTCCAGGCTCTGGTAGGCCAGTCACCGCCGAGTCCTCTCTCCCTGCAGATGACACAGGCCTCACCCCATTGTCCCCCACCATCCCTGCAATACAAGCATGGCCTGCTCATCACCACCAGGTATGGCTGTCTCTGCCACCTCTCCCCTATCATCAGGGCTGTCTGGCAGTAGCTGTAATTTATCACCTGCCCCTGCCTGTACTACTGTACATGCACTCACCCCATGTCCTTATAGTGCTTGTACTCACCACATGGTCCCCATAGTCCTGCCAGGGCTTACTGTATCATCTCCTCGGCCACAGCACGCTTGTACTGTACATCACCCCACCATCACCTCCATAGTGCTGCCAGGCAGGGAGTAGCTCCTATAGTGCTTGTACTTCACCCATGGTCCCATAGTCCTGCCAGGGCTTAGCTGTAGTCATCTCCCAGCCCCACAGCTGCTTGTACTACTGTACATGGCACACCCCATCATCACCTCCATGTGCTGCCAGGCGGGAGTAGCTCCTGATAGTTGCTTGTACTCCACCACATGTTCCCCATGCTCCTGCCAGGGCTTAGCTGTAGTCATCTCCCAGCCCCCGCAAGCTTGCTTGTACTACTGTCAAGCCCTACCACATGGTCCCCATATCCCTGCTAGGGCTTGCTCTAGGTACATTCCTGTCCCTGGCAAACCATCACTTCAGTGCCCCTGAGTAGCACACCTCTGCCCCTCCCCCACCCTCACTGCCCTCTGCTTCTAGCAGCATATTATCACCCTTAAGTGCACTGCTACCCACATCCTTGGGTGGCTGCAGTCTGGGATTGGGCACTCTTTCATATCTATCTTTTAAAATCCGATGGCCGCGCTCTGTCCCCTGTCCATTCTCCTCAGCCTCCATGCCGCCAACTCGCAGCGGCTCCACTAGGTCGTCATGCAGCGTTCCTTCCTCCAGCCAAGCCTTCTTTTCCACACGGCTGTGATCAGAGCACTAGTTATCCTCCCGCACCTTTGGTGATTTCTCCTGGCTGCAGGTTGGGGGTCTTTTGTCTTACTCGGCTCAATTTGTGTCTTGTAGTTCACCTTGTGGGATGTCGTGGGTATGGGGCAACCGCTTTCAAAAGAAGGTAGTTTTGCTTAAGTCGTAACACTTATTATCGTCACATCTATATACACCCCTAGCAGTAGTAGCGCTGTATGATACTTTATTCTGTGATGTTTCTCCCGCTTAGCATCTTACCTAACTGATGACAACTCAGTCTAATCCGTACATAACCAGCACTTGGACCATTTGGTCCTTTTGTCCTCCTGGATTTGGTGATGCTACACACCATTTCTGATGCAGTGTCATTCTTAAATCAAAACACCCCAAATTATGGTTCATAATTATATTCAATTTTACCAGTTTTTGGTTTGCGTATATAACACCGAGAAATGTCCTGATCAGTTTTTTCTCTCTCCCTCCACGGGGATTTGACTGTCCTGAGATGGGATGTAGGGGAGTGAAAGTCCTGTGTTTGGGTAGGACTAGAGATGAAGCGAGTTATACTCTCGATGTAATACTGCTCGAGTCGAGTATTAGCAGACTCGGACCGGCTCGTTACTCGCGACGAGTATCTCGCCGGCTGAATCGAGCAGTAAATTATAAATAATAATAAAAGTATTTTATTGTAAAAAAAAATATTACACTGTTTGCAGATGTTTTTACATTGTACGAACACATTGAATAATACTAATTCTTCACAGTTTCCAGTGTTCGCGCCCTCCTCTGCGTGTCTCCCTTGCAGTTAGGAGATGTGATGAACTCTGATGTGAAGAATAATTGTTCTTTCAATGTGTTCTGCACATTAAATGGTCCTGTATTCACTGTTTTTTAATGTTTTAATTTTAGCTTTCTTCACTTTGCAGCTGTGCGCGCGTAATCTCCGAACCTATCGAGATAACGCGCGCACACCTGCAATGTAAGAATGATTAAAACATTAAAAACAGTGAATACAGCGACCATTTAAGGGCAGAACACATTTAAATAACACATATTCTTCACTTGCAGCTGTGCGCGCGTAACTTCCGACCTATCGGGAGATACGCGCGCACACCTGCATGTGAAGAATAGAATTAAAAAACATTAAATCACAGTGAATACAACACCATTTAAGGCTAGACACCATTGAAAGAACAATTTCTTCACATTCCGATGTTCGTGCACATCTCCTAACTTAAAGCGGGAGACACGCCTCGAACACCTGCAAAGTGAAGAATAGTGTTATTTCAATGTGTTCTTTACAATAAAACTTCTGCAAACATCTGAATTTTTTTTTTTTTGCACTGTTCTTTTACTGTTCATTTTTATTAAAAAAATCAAATTTCGGGTCTCCCATTTACATTCAATGGAGCTTCGTTATCAGAGAAACATCGAGCATCTGGAAAAGTTCGTCACGATATACCGACATCCAGCATTTAGTGCTCGCTCATCTCTAGTTAGGACATTAGTACTAATAATCAACTCTGTAATTAGCTCTAGCATATTCCATAGTCGCTGTACACTCATGGCGCATAATATACAAGTTCTGAATAATACGTATTTATAGCGCATTGTCATATTCCACATATCATCTACGATCATCTACCTACCTATCGGCAAAATCAGGATGTTTCAGGGTCAGAATACCAATAGGAATAAGGACCTTGCTCACCAGAGCTTACACTACAGCCTTTTTAATACACTTCCAGGTTGTATTTTATACCCTTCATTTAGCAGCTTTATAAATAATAAGACATAACATGAATAATATCGGATACATGAGTGAGCCTGCCCCCAAGAGTCTATGAGGAAGGAGGTTGATGAAGATCGTATGGTGGCTGGTTACAATCATCACAAGACTTATAATCTATGAGGAGTAGGGACACAGGAGTGGCAAGCACTGGTACATGGACACAGGCATTCATTACATGAGATCACATAATCGAAGTAAATATATTCTGGATTATGAGGTTCTGATGTTTGGCTTTGGGCCACGAGTTACCACGTTTGGCCCTTAGTTGGGGCATCTTCTTTGCTTTTCTCTACACCCTGGGGTTTCTCAGGGGGCAGTGCATAGGTCTGCTTTATGCTGTACAGCGGCCACTGTCTATTTACGGTGCCTGTAAGTCTGCCGTGTATAGTACAACTGTTGGGGCAATCATTGCACCATCCAGTGTCCTTGTCCTGTGGCTGCTTCTTCCTGCCCTCAGAGTGGGGTACCCAAAAAAGGGGAGTATTTCATACATAGGGCACGTTTCTCCTAGACGCATTTGTTCCTCATATATTTCTCAGTTTCTTCAGAATTTTTGAAGGTTGCTCTTGGGATTTGTAGAGCAGTTCAGGGTGATCCACCATCCCTCACCTGTGCGGGTCCTAAAAGCATTATGAAGGATCTGGTATTGGTATCTTATGTCTCCCTTGTTAGAGTGTTTAGTGGGTTTACAAGGTGAGTCCAGGGCCCTTATGGCAAATCGGACGCTGAATCTGTCTTATGCTTATTACCTATTCCTGAAGTGTGTCCAGTGATTGGGTTGCCAGCTGGATGATGTCTTATTAGATCTTGTTTACCGGTGGGCGGCTTCATTTGTTGTTAAGTGGTTTTTGGTGGGTCTGGTGGGATAGGGGTCCTCTTCTCTGGTTACTGGTACTCTCATAATTTTCTGTTGTTCCTTGTGACTCTCCTCATTGAAGTTACCTGCTTATTTTCTTTTGTTTCCTTCACTTTGTTTAGGTTGTCCCCCCTTCAGGTGAATCCTATTTTAGTCGTATTGGAAATTTATTTTGGGGACGGTATTACAATGCCTTGCACTGTCTTGTCATCCTGTTTGTGCGTGTCTGAGTTGCTTTTGCAGCGTGGTCAGTCATGGGCCTTCTGGTTTCTGTATGTCAGGTTATGACGATGGGTGGGTTTTTGCTAGTAGGGGCTCCATGTCCACAATGGTTGTAATCTCCCTGCATCAAAGGGTTTGGATCATTAGCGCCATTGAGGTTTTTAGAGCTGTTTTTGTTGATAATAGCGGACAGATGTGTTGTAGGGATGCTGATGCCTGTTCCTGGCCCTGGCTTTATGTGGATGTCATTTTGTCAAGTAACTTGATAAGGGGTATTGGGCTGGCCTTATGGCCTTTTTTGGGGGTGAGACTTGTCATGTTATTGAGGTTTCCTTGTATTTCAAAGTTTGTGTGCGTGGGACTTGGTGTTGCTCCTGCACATCAGTTTCCTGCAAGTTGTTTACAATTTGCTGCGGTTTTATGAAGGGTTTTAGTGAAGTTGGGCTCCTTCATAGGAATGTAGTTCACTCTCTTAAAATTGGCACTGCACATACAGCTAGTGCGTAAGGACTTTTTAGTTTCGGGGGTGGGATGGATAAGGTGTTGGCGTTCTAATTGTTTTATAGGTTATATCACTTTAATTTTGCTTCTTTGCTAATCATTATCTTTTTCAGGTTTTCACTCAAGCATGTGAATACTAGGACACTTGTGTGTCTATTGGGCAGATCAGCGCGTGAATATCCGTCTGGTTGGTGGAACCTTGGGCTTCTATGGTACCAACATCTGTGGGTGAGGTGTCCGGGTACTTGCAAAAAAAAATTCTTAAGGTTACGATAATCGGCCATTATTCAGTAGTCGTCATTTAAGGGGTGTCGTCATCTGCTACATGCGCCTTAGGTGACAGATTACACTAATCCAGCCCGACCTGGAGCGATTGCTGTTTTTCTTCTGCTACCCGTAGTTGGCGTGGTAGGACATAATCATGAGGGCAGTATGGTTCGGGGCTAGCGATGCAGCAATAGTTGATGTGACAATACCTGGGTGTCGCAATTTGTTTGCGCCAGAGGAAGAGTGGTGTATCACATCAGCTGGTGGGCACCAGTAATTGTTTGCTGTTACCTGTTGGCGTCCATCTTTCGGACACCAGGTTGGAATGGAGATGGTATGGTTTTTGGTTGGCTGGGGGTCTGAGGGTCGTGTAGTTATGGATACATGACCTCCTCCGTGGTGATTTTTTAGGGGTAACACTGCCCTACATGCCCTTACATATGGCAGGCATACAGGGTGTTATCTGGTGTTATGTAAAGTGGAATGGTTAAAAGTGTGTATATATTCAAACAAAGAAATGGTTTAATTATCAATGGTTTCAATAAAGCTGTGGCCGACCCACAATTGAGAATGGTTAAGCAATGGTTTCTTTGTGGTTATTTATATTTGGGGTATGCGGTATTAAAGGGGCCAATCCGGCTCCGGGTTAGTAAGTGTTTATTATTTGAGCAGTCCACCATATCCCAGTGCTGGCCTGAAACAGGTCTGAGCACCGCTTCCATGCCCCTGTAAACAAACACAAGGACACGGCACAGAGAGACCACAACACTTTTAAGCAGCCTATGGGTCACATCACTCAGTTTTTTATATCTCTCAGACTATCCCTTTAACAAAAAGTAGGTCAACATAATAGAACCACCGCAAAGCCTTTCTCAAAATGTTTTATTAAAGTTATGCTAGAGCGATAGAAGCTACTGGATTATAAAGTTATCACTTCTTCTGCAAACCCCCTGGAAAGAAAGTGGCGAATATTATTTTCGCTGATTAAGAGTAGGAAATAGTGGATAAAGTTAGAGGAAGTTGTGTGAAATTTGGAGAGTAAAAGAAAACTGGCAACTAAAGAATAATTAATAGGGAACCTCTGCTGGTATAGTAACTATCTGACATCAAATGAAGTCAGAACTTAATCATAAATATTGGATCAGTCTGTTAATAATAATAATTATTATTTTGCACACAGATTACGCAGCGCTGCACAGAGCTTTCCAAATTGGTCCCTATCCCCAATGTCGCTCACAATCTTATCAACCTACCAGTATGTTTTGGAGTGTGGGAGGAAACCGGAGGACACAGTGGAAACCCACGCAAACACAGTGAGAACATACAAACTCTTTGCAGACGGGTGGGACTTGAACCCAGGACCCCTGCGCTGCAAGGCTGTAATGCTAACCACTAAGCCACAGTGCTGCCCAGTCTCTTCAAAATGTATGGGTTGAGACAACAATAATTTAAGGATCAATAATCTAAAGGTTATTCAAAACATCCCATAGGAGTAACAGAAATGGCTTCTTCCGCACCTCTATCATTGGCTCCTAAAAGAGTCTAAATTGTAAACAGTTTTTTAAGTTTCAACCATAGAAATAATCCAATGGTCCAGACAGATTCCAAAGCAACTTCAATCTTTATTTAGTTAAATTCTCACATCCACAGTGTAATTCCTTGTCTCCACCAACGCGTTTCAATCGGCCAAGCCGTTCTTAGTCATGGTCTGTCTGAACCTAGTCGTGTCTGCAAAGTCATACACCCTAGAAATGATCCGCCTGTGTTGAGATGGGTGTGGATCAAGGTGCAAGAAATTTGCATGTACGAGTGTGGTTCAGCAGAAAAATACTATTCAATGCAAGTGCTTACAAATACACATAACATACATCTTTATTACAAAAATGTTATTTAAAGATACATATATAGAGGAAAAGAAACCTCCAATGCCAGGGCAAGAAGGGTGCCATATATAGAGGAAAAGAAACCTCCAATGCCAGGGCAAGAAGGGTGCCGCTTGGGTTGCTCACGTGATGAGATCATCTTGCACCTGAGTGACTGAGCCCGGTTGGACTTGCTTTTTTGGATTCTCTTTATTGCATCGATTGTAATATGATGATATTTATCTTTGGCTTTTAAAACAACATAAAGCTTGTACTTTGTTTTACTAAGAATGTTGCAACTCCTTTTTCTTGTGGTAGTATATTTGTTATATTGAAGTAGTTCTTTAATGTGAAGGTGGGTCTATATACAGCCCCTAGACTATATACAGCCTATACAGTCTATGTACAGGGTACCCCCTGAAGAATCGTGGGCGAAATGCGCGTTGGGGAGTCCGCAGGGCAACTTCACTGTGCGATAAATGGGTAAGACACTTGTCTTTGATTTTTAGATTCACTGCTGATGTGCACACTAGTTACCATTATTATTGTGATAAATTACTGAATTGATACTGTTTTGTGGGTGTGCTCATTGAGAGTTGGGTGACATACCCTTTCTTGCACCTGAGTGACTGAGCCCGGTTGGACTTGCTTTTTTGGATTCTCTTTATTGCATCAATTGTAATATGATGATATTTTTCTTTGGCTTTTAAAATATACATAAAGCTTGTACTTTGTTTTACAAAGAACGTTCCAACTCCTTTTTCTTGTGGTAGTATATTTGTTATATTGAAGTAGATCTTTAATGTGAAGGTGGAAGGCTATATGCCTAGTCCCTTAATGTAGCATAATGAAGATAATGTATTTAACTATATACAGTCCACACAGCCCCCCCCCCCCCCCCATCCACTAGTCTATATGCAGCCCCAATCCCCCAGTCTATATACAGCTCCCTCCCATCCACTAGTATATATACAGTCCCCCATCCACTAGTCTATATACAACCCCCCATCCACCAGTTTATGTACAGCCCCCTCCCATCCACTAATCTACATATACGGCCCCTTCATCCACCAGTCTATGTACAGCTCCCTCCCATCCACTAGTCTATATGCAGCCCCCCATCTCCCAGTCTATACACAGCTCCCTCCCATCCACGAGTATATATACAGTCCCCCATCCACTAGTCTATATACAGCCTCCTTCTATCCACTAGTCTATATACAGCCTCCCATACTATATACAGTGCAGGTACGTAGGCAGCATTTGATGACGTCATCACACGCCGCCTGGGTCCTCCATAGAATACAGAATGGTGCAGACACACATTGCATCTATTGATATGGTGCCGGCTAGACTGTACTCACGGTGGGCGACAAGGTTGGCCGCCTGGAGGCTCATGTGGTCCTGGCTTCGGGCCTTTATTGAATGAGGGCTCTGGGCAATTGCCGTGATTGCCACGGTGAATCGCTGACCCTGATACTACATATATAAACACTTTTTATTGAACAATAAAAATTTTGGCTACGTTCCCATAACATTTATGCCCCCACTTTGTAAGGAAATGGAACAGGGAACAACAATAGCCACCAGTGATTGAATGCTTCCAATATTAAGTGTGTTTCCCCCAGTAAAGTAACTGTCTTTACAAGGACAGTTATATTACTGGGTACCTCCCTGAGAATACGGTCAGCAGGGGCTGGAGATGGATGCATTGCTTTATGTCCCCCTCTAAGCTTATATGTCACACAGCAGGAGGGAAAGACGCACCTTGCTATGTCTTCTAACCTGTGTTTCCCACAGTATGCAATGTACTCAGAGGTGAAAAGGATGAGAGTATAAAACCAGAGTATTCCTTGCGTATGCACTGAGCACATAAAATAAATGAGGTCTGAACAGAGCCTTATACCGTTTTAGTATGTACACAATATCATGGCTCATATGACATGAACTGTAAACCTCACATGATGATGAATCACATCTCATATTGTATTTTACTTGCAAATGACTGTACAAGAGGAAGCTGTGTCATTGTTATAAGATCTCTATAGAAACACTAAATCAATTTGTTCGCTTCCATCCCTTCTGCAGAGAGATACAGAATCCTTTTTTTGTAGAGTTTTTATTAAATATGCAATACATACATTGTATGCCATCGTACTGTAGACACAAAGTGGAGTGTGTGTGTAGGCTGGGGAATTTTACTTTAAAGGGATTATGAAACCAAATAGATTTTTTTTTCCATTTTAATTGTATTTAACACAAAAGAAGTAAAACTTACCTTACTAATCCTCTGTTGGTCTCACGCCAATATTTCCCTAGGCCCATTCAAGCTAATTTTACCAGGCTCCAGCAATGTTATACTGTTACATAACCTCTCCAGCCTACATTTGGCAGCAGCAGTGGTCTTAAGGGTTCTAATTCGTCACCGCTACAGCCGACTGCGTACGTTGTTTGTGAGAACCTTGTGTCATGGCTTAGGCGCAGCAAACAGAGACTGGTGGAAAACCAAAATAAAGATACCATAGGAGTGTAGGGGGTTGGTAAGTTGTGTATTGTTTTTTATAGTATTGTAAACTTTTTCGATGGGGTTTGACAACTACAACAATTATACTTGGTCTTTGCTGAATTTTCGCATTGCTTTCCTTCTGATTGTTCTTTGTATGGGGATAATGAGCGTTAGATCCACATTGAACTGATATTTATGTCTTCTTGTAAACTTCAGTTATTAATATATTTTCAGAAAAGAGGATCAGTCAACCAATGTAATCGTTCTTGGATGTTAAGATGTGGATTGGTTATACTAGCCAAGGCAGTGGTAGCTGTTTATTTAAAAATAAGTACAGTATAGGGGGAATTCATCAAGAGTGGAGCTTTGGATGGCAGCCTTAAATCTCGCACCTGTATCTACTAAGAGTTAAGACCAGGTTTGAAATGACAGCAATTTTGCCTATAGTCTCCGACAGTTTTCAGTAAATGCGGCGGGCCGGGCATTCACACACCTGCCTGCCCTCCACCCACCCGTTCTCGCCCCGCTCTCTGCCCGGAGGGGGCAGGGGGAGATCCATGTGCCTTCTGCTCCAGAAAACTAGTGCAGAAGCATAATAAATCTCCTCCAATGCATTTTTGTCATTTATCTACAGCAGACAAGCTGATTTTTTGCATGATAATTTGCATAACATGAAAGTCTATGTGCAAGTCAATGGGGCACATTTACTTACCCGTCCCGTCGCGATCCATGCTGTGCGTTGTCCGACGAGGATTCGGGTCTGCTGCGATTCACTAAGATCGTGCGCCTTATTTCCTGCATGTGTCACTTCCCCCACTGAGGTCCGCCGGAGTTCATCTTCTTCCGGTGCATGTAAGTGCTGATCTTGCGACACAATTTCGTTTTAAAATTCCGCGGTTTGTCCGAATCAGTCGGGTTGTCCAACGTCCATGCCGCCCGAATTGTGTCGCATGCATGCCGGCGCCGATGCGCCACGATCCGATCGCATGCGCCAAAAACCCGCGGCAATTCAGGGCAAAATGGTCGTGAAGTCGTGAAACCCCACGAAAATGCACTGTTCAGACCCTTAGTAAGTAAATGTGCATGACATCCATAGCAAACTGTATTATTCCCAAAATAATATTAGATCACAGGTGAAACAAATTCATAACAGAAATAATAGAATTTTGCCTGAAAGAAGCGACAAAATTCTGCACAGATTTTGTGCAATTTACCTATGGATTTTTTTGCATAAAAATCTGAACTGTGTGCAGCCTTAGATGCACCAGAACATTTATAGGACACGAGCAGTTGAAAAAGTGGATTTAATAATAATAATCTAAAAATACAGTGCATGATTTTGTGCAGTAAAAACATTGTGCAGTCCAACCCTTCAGCCATACTTTTACTACTTAGAATAGTAGAATAGCAAGATCTAGAGGTGGATAGCAGGTAAAGTGAAGGTTCATAGTAAGCAGAGTTTGTAGTCTGTAACCACGGAGACAAATGTTTTTGCAATGGAGCTTGTTCACAAAATGCTAAGATATTTTTTATACAAACAAATGGCGAGGTGGAATAATAAATACATGCTTAATGGCTTAACAGTCACAGTCATATAGTATAAGTGTAATAAAAACTGTAAGTAAATGCTAACAATTTCAATTTAGATACTGCATATGTTATTACAGCTTCGAAATCTAAGCAGGGAATGATATTTGTAAATTCCTTCTGGAATAGATATATCCCGAATCATGTAATTAGACTTCCTAAAGGTCGTGCTTGATAGTAAGGGTGGGTTGCCAGCTGGATGATGTCTTATTAGATCTTGTTTACCGGTGGTGGCTTCATTTGTTGTTAAGTGGTTTTTAGTAACTTTTTGGTGTGGATCTGGTAGGATAGGTTACTGGTTACTGGTACTCTCACAATTTTCTGTTGGTCCTTGTGACTCTCCTCATTGAAGTTACCTGCTTATTTTCTTTTGTTTCCTTCACTTTGTTTAGGTTGTCCCCCCTTCAGGTGACTCCTATTTTAGTCGTATTGGAAATTTACTTTGGGGACGGTATTTTACCTAAAAGACGGGGACGGTATTACAATGCCTTGCACTGTCTTGTCATCCTGTTTGTGCGTTGCTTTTGAGTTGCTTTTACAGTGTGGTCAGTCTTGGGCCTTCTGGTTTCTGTATGTCAGGTTATGACGATGGGTGGGTTTTTGCTAGTAGGGGCTCCATGTCCACAATGGTTGTAATCTCCCTGCATCAAAGGGTTTGGATCATTAGTGCCATTGAGGTTTTTAGAGCTGTTTTTGTTGATCATAGCTGACAGATGTGTTGTAGGGATGCTAATGCCTGTTCCTGGCCCTGGCTTTATGTGGATGTCATTTTGTCAAGTAACTTGATAAGGGGTATTGGGCTGGCCTTATGGCCTTTTTTTGGGGGTGAGACTTGTCATGTTATTGAGGTTTCCTTGTATTTCAAAGTGTGCGTGAGACTTGGTTTTGCTCCTGCAAATCAGTTTCCTGCACGTTGTTTACAATTTGCTGCGGTTTTATGAAGGTTTTAGTGAAGTTGGGCTCCTTCTTAGGAATGTAGTTCATTCACTTAGAATTGGCACTGCACATACAGCTAGTGCGTAAGGACTTTTTAGTTTCGGGGGTGGTATGGATAAGGTGTTGGCGTTCTAGTTGTTTTGCAGGTTATATCACTTTAATTTTGCTTCTTTGCTAATCATTATCTTTTTCAGGTTTTCACTCAAGCATGTGAATACTAGGACACTTTTGTGTCTATTGGGCAGATCAGCGCATGAATATCCGTCTGGGTGGTGGAACCTTGGGCTTCTATGGTACCAACATCTGTGGGTAAGGTGTCTGGGTGCTTGCAAAAAACATCTTGAGGTTACGATAATTGGCCATTATTCAGTAGTCGTCATTTAAGGGGTGTCGTCATCTGCTACATGCGCCTTAGGTGACAGATTACACTAATCCAGCCCGACCTGGAGTGATTGCCGTTTTTCTTCTGCTACCCGTAGTTGGCGTGGTAGGACATAATCATGAGGGCAGTATGGTACGGGGCTAGAGATGCAGCAATAGTGGATGTGACAATACCCGGGTGTCGCAATTTGTTTGCGCCAGAGGAAGAGTGGTGTATTACATCAGCTGGTGGGAACCAGTGATTGTCAGTGAAATGGTTAAATTATCAATGGTTTCAATAAAGCTGTGGCCGACCCACAATTGAGAATGGTTAAGCAATGGTTTCTTTGTGGTTATTTATATTTGGGTTATGCGGTATTAAAGGGGCCAATCCGGCTCCGGGTTAGTAAGTGTTTATTATTTGAGCAGTCCACCATATCCCAGTGCTGGCCTGAAACAGGTCTGAGCACCACTTCCATGCCCCTGTAAACAAACACAAGGACACGGCACAGAGAGACCACAACACTTTCAAGCAGCCTATGGGTCACATCACTCAGTTTTGTATATCTCTCAGACTATCCCTTTAACAAAAAGTAGTCAACATAATAGAACCACTGCAAAGCCTTTCTCAAAATGTTTTATTAAAGTTATGTTAGAGCGATAGAAGCTACTGCCACCTCCTCCAACCGGATGAGTCGAAAGATGCACCAGAACATTTATAGGACACGAGCAGTTGAAAAAGTGGATCTAATAGTAATCTAAAAATACAGTGCATGATTTTGTGCAGTAAAAACATTGTGCAGTCTGACCCTTCAGCCATACTTTTACTACTTAGAATAGTACATTAGCAAGATCTAGAGGTGGATAGCAGGTAAAGTGAAGGTTCATAGTAAGCAGAGTTTGTAGTCTGTAACCACGGAGACAAATGTTTTTGCAATGGAGCTTGTTCACAAAATGCTAAGATATTCTTTATACAAACAAATGGCGAGGTGGAATAATAAATACATGCTTAATGGCTTAACAGTCACAGTCATATAGTATAAGTGTAATAAAAACTGTAAGTAAAATGCTAACAATTTCAATTTAGATATTGCATATGTTATTACAGCTTCTAAATCTAAGCAGGGAATGATATTTGTAAATTCTTTCTGGAATAGATATATCCCGAATCATGTAATTAGACTTCCTAAAGGTTGTGCTTGATAGTAAGGGGGCTGCCTTAAAAGGTAATAAAAAAGGTGTGGTTTTCCGTGTTTTTGCTAGAAGAAATTATTTACATGTTTCCCAAAATCCCCTAGTGGAGCATCAATGGCTTTAAGTCTGCACACACTTGCAAGGTGGTCTCAATTGGCAGAATCTCCCTACTGAGAACTCTTACATCCTGATATTAGATAGTTACCTAAAATTTGCATATGGGCACATGCATATAGCACAACAGGTGAATAGTACAAAGCCTCACAACATATAAGCATTTCATTGGCTTGCAGTTCCTTAAAGCACAACTCCTAGCTCTTGTGGTATAGGACAACTTTGCCTATCACTTTTATTACCGTATAAGCCGACCCAAGTATAAGCCGAGGCTCCTAATTTTACCACAAAAACCTTGTAAAACCTATATATTTTTTTACTCGAGTATAAGTCGAGTTTGGGGTTAATGCACATTTTTTTGTACAAAAAAGTAGGCTTGAAATTCGAGTATATAAGGTACTTATGTCCTTATGTCCTGCTGTTTATTTGGTATGCTCCTCAACTTAGCTTGGCCCTACAGTAGCTGTCATTCTTGATGGCGCTGCCTATCTATGTGAAACCATCCTTTTCTATACAAGAAATTCTATGACGGGAGGGACTGCTGCCCCCTTCTTACTCCAGATGTGATACTCTCTGGGGGTCATTTACTAAGGGCCCGATTCGCGTTTTCCCGACGTGTTACCCGAATATTTCCGATTTGCGCCGATTGTACCTGAATTGCCCCGATCGGATTGTGGCGCATCGGCGCCGGCATGCATGCAACGGAAATCCGGGGGCGTGGCCGAACGAAAACCCGACGTATTCGGAAAAACCGCCGCATTTAAAAACCGAAAAAGTGTCGCTCGGGAAGCGCTTCCTTCACCTGGTCCGAGGTGGTGCATTCCGGGACGTTGAGATGATTTTCAGCGCAGCAGCGCCACCTGGTGGACGGCAGAGGAACTACCTTAATGAATCCCGGCCGGACCCGAATCCTGTGCAGAGAATGCGCCGCTGGATCGCGAATGGGCCGGGTAAGTAAATGTGCCCCTCTGTGTATAGCTGGAAGAAGAACTGTGGCTGTGCAAATCTGTGGATGCCGAAGTCCCCTGCAAAGCTTAGTGAAGTAGAAGGTCTCCTTTGTTCTCTATCATTTCCTCTATCCAAGCCTGTAACTGAGACATGTTTCCCTGTCTTTCTCTGTACCTCAAGCTCCATACACTCCTTTGCAGCAAACCTCCCCAGAGACTCTGCTCTTCTGACATTGGGGATCATTTACTAAGGGCCCGATTCGCGTTCACCCGACGTGTTACCCGAATATTTCCGATTTGCGCCGATTTCCCCTGAATTACCCCGGGATTTTGGCGCACGCGATCGGATTATGGCGCATCGGCGCTGGTTTTCCATGTCTTTGCTAAAAGAAATTATTTACATGTTTCCCAAAATCCCCTAGTGGAGCATCAATGGCTTTAAGTCTGCACACACTTGCAAGGTGGTCTCAATTGGCAGACTCTCCCTACTGAGAACTCTTTCATCCTGATCTTAGACAGTTACCTAGAATTTGCATATGGGCACATGCATATAGCACAACAGGTGAACAGTACAAAGCCTCACAACATATAAGCATTTCATTGGCTTGCAGTTCCTTAAAGCACAACTCCTAGCTCTTGTGGTATAGGACAACTTTGCCTATCACTTTTATTACCGTATAAGCCGACCCAAGTATAAGCCGAGGCTCCTAATTTTACCACAAACTCGAGTATAAGTCGAGTTTGGGGTTTCAGCACATTTTTTTGTGCTAAAAAGCTAGGCTTATACTCGAGTATATAAGGTACTTATGTCCTTATGTCCTGCTGTTTATTTGGTATGCTCCTCAACTTAGCTTGGCCCTACAGTAGCTGTCATTCTTGATGGCGCTGCCTATCTATGTGAAACCATCCTTTTCTATACAAGAAATTCTATGACGGGAGGGACTGCTGCCCCCTTCTTACTCCAGATGTGATACTCTCTGGGGGTCATTTACTAAGGGCCCGATTCGCGTTTTCCCGACGTGTTACCCGAATATTTCCGATTTGCGCCGATTGTACCTGAATTGCCCCGATCGGATTGTGGCGCATCGGCGCCGGCATGCATGCAACGGAAATCCGGGGGCGTGGCCGAACGAAAACCCGACGTATTCGGAAAAACCGCCGCATTTAAAAACCGAAAAAGTGTCGCTCGGGAAGCGCTTACCTTCACCTGGTCCGAGGTGGTGCATTCCGGGACGTTGAGATGATTTTCAGCGCAGCAGCGCCACCTGGTGGACGGCAGAGGAACTACCTTAATGAATCCCGGCCGGACCCGAATCCTGTGCAGAGAATGCGCCGCTGGATCGCGAATGGGCCGGGTAAGTAAATGTGCCCCTCTGTGTATAGCTGGAAGAAGAACTGTGGCTGTGCAAATCTGTGGATGCCGAAGTCCCCTGCAAAGCTTAGTGAAGTAGAAGGTCTCCTTTGTTCTCTATCATTTCCTCTATCCAAGCCTGTAACTGAGACATGTTTCCCTGTCTTTCTCTGTACCTCAAGCTCCATACACTCCTTTGCAGCAAACCTCCCCAGAGACTCTGCTCTTCTGACATTGGGGATCATTTACTAAGGGCCCGATTCGCGTTCACCCGACGTGTTACCCGAATATTTCCGATTTGCGCCGATTTCCCCTGAATTACCCCGGGATTTTGGCGCACGCGATCGGATTATGGCGCATCGGCGCTGGCATGCACACGATGAAAATTGGGGGGCGTGGCAGAGCAAAAACCCGACGGATTCGGAAAAACTGCCGCATTTAAAAAAAGAAAAGTGTCGCAGAGCTTGCACTTATCTTTACTAGGAATAGGCCGGTGAATTTGAGTGCTTTCCGATGCTCTTCAGCGCAGCAGCGCCACCTGGTGGACGTCGTAGAAACTGCCTTAATGAATCCCGGACGGACCCGAATCCACCGCAGAGAACGCGCCGCTGGATCGCGAATGGACCGGGTAAGTAAATCTGCCCCATTATCTTCACAGCAGGGATGCTATTAACCATTAGTTCTCACACAGCACAGACTATATGTCTGCTATATATTACCATGTAACTACTTCACTGCTGGTTTCTACTACTTTTTCCACACTCCACCATGTCATGGAAGCTGACAGTGTCTATTTAGTCCTGCATGTACACTCTATGCAGTAATCAGTGGTTTACTTTTTGGAATCTCACTGGATTTGTTGATAAACTACTTCATGAGAGAACACTGAGCATCATTGAAAGTGAGAGCAGCTTATTATTGACTCAGCTTTAGTGAGTCCACCCAGGAGGTTTGACTCCGCCCACTTCACTGCTGCTGAGAAGGATTTTTGACAAGTAGCTTCAGGATAGAAAATTCCATAACTCTGGAAAGAAAAATGTGAAAAGGAAAATACAGGCATTGTTGTTTTGTTTCGAAATTATGTGATTTTTTTTGTGCTGTTAAACATGCACAACACAAGGAAGGAGCTTGGTATCTGGATGTGGATTTGGGCTGCCACTATTGGGCCCCATTGATGGGACAGATATAATAGTAGTGAAGAAACAGCTTAGGCTATGATCAGCTGCCCATAACAGATCACTTCCTGAAGTGCATTATCCAACACTTTTGGGTGATAAATAAACGGACTCTTTGTCAATACCTTCCATTGCGTTATGGGCAGCACATCATAAACAAATTTCGTTTTTTTTGTTTTATTGTCTTCTTCACCACTTTGCCACTTTTTAAGTACAAGGCAGAAAAAAGGAACCAGCAATCCTGGCGATCACACATATATCCCATATGCCTATTCTGATTACTTCAAAACATTTGTTATAACACATTTCCATTCTTTTGCTTGGAGGAAATGGTGTCAGCAGTAATGCCCAAAGGAGAACATGAACATGTTATGTGGCAACAACTGTGTCAACATTGTTTATATTTATCTTCCTCTCTGTAACAGGTATATGAATATCTTGAACATACAAAACAAAAGACATTGTGACTCATGAATATTTCATACTCGCTCTAGCTCCTGGCGTTGCCCGGGATAGTAAATAACTGCTCTTAGCTATAACAAAATAGAATGGTTTAACAAAATATATGATATGTATTTATCTCTGTTTCTGTGTCTCTGACTGACTGTCTTTGACTGTCTCGGCCTGTCTCTGACTGCCTCTGCCTATCCCTATTTGTCTCTGACTGTCCTTGTCTCTGATTGTTTCGAACTGTCTCTGTCTACAACTGTCTCTGTGTCTGACCACCTCTGTCAGTGAGAGTCTCAAACTGTATCTGACCTTCTCTGTGTGTCTCTGCTGTCTCTAAGTATCTTTGCCTCTGACTGTCTCTGTCTCTCAGTGTCTCTGACTGTGTCTGTCTGTCTCTATCTCTGACTGTCTCTCACCATTTTTGTCTTTGAGTGTCTCTGTCTGTCTCTGACTGTCTCTGTCTCCGAATGCCTCTCTTTCTGTCTCTGACTGTCTCTATCTGTATCTGACTATCTATGTCTGTCTCTGACTATCTCTGTCTATCTCTGACTGTCCGTGACTCTGGTTGTCTCTAGCTGTCTCTCATTGTCTCTGACTGTCTCTGACTATATCTGTCTCCAACTGTATCTGACCATTTCTGTCTTTGAGTGTCTCTGACTGTCTCTGTCTCTATCTGTCTTTGTCTCCAGCTGTCTGCCTCTGACTGTGACTGTCTCTGTATTTGTCTCTAACTGTCTCTGACTATCTCTGTCTCTAACTGTCTCTGACTGTCTTCGTCTCTGAACATCTTTGTCTGATGGGAGATTCATCAGAAGTGTCTGAGAGCAGCACTGTTCTAGTTGCCTACGACAACCAATCACAGCTCAAGTTTCATTTTTATACAGCTATTTATAAAATTATAGTTGATCTCTAATTGGTTTCCATAGGCAACTGGAAAAGTTTTAACCAATCAAAGATCATAATTAATGACCTGTGGCAAAATATCAACCAATCACAGCTCAGCTTCTAACTCCCACAGTAGCGGACAATGGCTCCTGTATATTGTGGTTAATAAGTGTTTTTTTGGAAGCACAGGGTGAAAATTTTGGGTCAAAACTTAGGCTGTGAAGTTTCCTGAGTCATAGAAAGCAGCTGTGCAAAATTTGGTGATTGTAAACGTGACAATGCAGATTTCGTTAGCGGACATAGATACATACACACATATACTCAGCTTTATTAGATGATGAATCAGATCCACTGAAATGTTATGCCATTGTTGAGCGTTGAACATTTCTGTCTTCGAGTGTCTTTTTCTGTCTCTGTCTCCATCTGTCTCCATCTGTCTCTCACTGTCTCTGCCTGTCTCTGCCTGTCTCTGCCTATCTCTGTATGTCCATGACTATCTATGTCTGTCACTGCCTGTCTCTAATTTTAGTATTCTATGACTCTCTGTTTGCCTCTGACTATTTCTATCTCTAATTGACCCTGACTGTCTCTGTCTCTGACTGTATCTGTCTCCAACTGTCTCTGACTGTTTCTGTCTGAGTGTCTCTGACTATCTCTGTATTTGTCTCTGACTGTCTCTGACTTTCTTTGTTGCTGACTGTCACTTTGTCTGTGGGGAGATCTATCAGAAGTGTCTGAGAGCAGAATTGTTTTAGTTGCCCATGACAACCAATCAGAGTTCAAGTTTCATCTTCCCACAGCTGTTTATAAAATCATAGCTGATCACTGATTGGTTTCCATTGGCAACTGGAATAGTTTTACCTCACTTCTGATAAATCTCCCCCTATCTCTGTATCTCTATCCACCTTACCTCACACATGAGCTTTGTTATACTCATGGCCTGTAGTAACCAATCACAGCTCAGAGCTCATATTAATGACCTGTGACAAAATACCAACCAATCACGGCTAAGCCTCTAACCGCCGCAGCAGCAGACAATTGCCCCTGTATGTGGTGGGTAATAAGTGTATTTTGGAAAGCATGGGGTGAAAATTTTGTGTCTAAACCTGGTCTATGATGTTCCCTGAGTCACAAAAAGCGGCTGTACAAAATTTGTAAACACAAGGCTTCAAATTCCTTTAGGGGACATAGATACACACATACGCTCAGCTTTATTAGATGATGAATCAGATTCGCTGTAATGCAATTGTTTCATGAAAAGAAATTCAAATGGGTGACACAAAGAAACAGCAAATTATGATTATCCATGTTTTCAGGATTTATGAAAAAGTAGATTAAAAACATTAAATAAAAAGCATTGCTTGCCCATTCTTACCGTCATGATGCCTCTCATTATCGCCCATTTGATAAAGTATACCTTGTCTGTTTTTTTAAATTATTTTGTTCCCATCGAAACAACACATGAAACCTGGAGCATCTTATTTTACTCTGGACCCTTCTTTCACATTTCTGTCTAGAATTTTATGAAAAAATTGAAAAAATTAATAGTTGGGGGCGTGACCCTATCTGTGTTGACGGTTTAAGATTATGCAGGAAACATCCCTTTGATATGAGCAATGGTACTAACCAGTTGTCACATAGAAGTACCACAGATTTCTTATTGTATAGCCTATGTTATACACAAGAACTCGCAGAACCTCTTTATTTAATATATATTGGGATAGACTTGATTCTTTTCAGAGAGAGATTTTGGTTAAGTTGATAGTTAAGGAACTTCAATTTTGAATCATAAACATGGGTTTCCATGGCTTTAAGCAGTTGCCTTCTTCTAAGTTCTACTTATGGTCATTGAGTTCTGCTCGTTAGTTAATGATGTATGACTCATATGGCAGACGATGCAGGGTTCTTGTACTTGCTGGAGCTAGCATGTTGTCACGCACATCTGTTCTATGAGGCAGGCAAACTGTGACCCACTCAACCTGAATATTAAGCAGCTACGGATTGAGATCATCACAAGTGCATTCTTTCTAACTCTTCAGAGTGAATCAGAAATAGTATCAATTGTCTGAATTGAGCTATAGGTTTTACCGACTAAATGCTAAGATAATTACCAAACTAATTTAAAGAAGTTAGCTTTCTTGTTGATTGGATTTTGATATTCATGACTTCATTGGTCACCTTTTTCAGCATCTGAACCTATACATCATATGGAGTCATAAGTAGATGGCTCCATACCATCCATGAAGCGAGTTGAGCCTCTTGCTTCAAGCAGCACCACCTGCAGATAGATGGGTGGAAGCATCAGGGGCACAATTATCTGCTTTATAGCAGGACCTGAGATCTAAGAATAGTGTCTCTTCACACCCAATGTTAGCACTGATGTGAGACACTTCATGGAAAACACATTTCCAAAAAATATAACGTGATAAATAACTTTTGGATGAGGCGGAGGGGGCACAATTTCATTACTCGCCTTAGGTAGCAAAGACTTTCGATGCATCCCTGTGAACAACTCCCATTTCAATGAATCTCTGAGCTGTACTGCCATTCCCTCATGCTACCACTACTCAGTGGATAGAGGCTTCTTCTTCCAGAACTGTCTATTGGGTAGGGTCTGGTGTCAGAAAAAGGTGGTTGGGGCCTTGGGTGTCCTTCAAATAGGTCACAGTATCAAAAAACTATAATGCAGTCAGACAGCCATTTAAAAGGGATTTCTTTGTAGCTCCCACTGTTCAGGAGTAATCTATGTCATCAGTTTCAGAACTACAATCAGATGGGAGGAAGAAGGTTCACTGTCTCCCAGGGCTGCCCTTCGGACAGAGAGATCCTACTTATCACATTGAGTACTAAAATTACCCTGAAATTATGCCATAAATACATGATGTTGGGGAGCCCAGTTCTGGAACCCAAACCTATCTAAAATTGGGGCCCATATGGAAGGTGAGCTGTGGATGCGCAGCCACTCGCCATTCAGGTCTATGAGAGTGTTGAAAATCGCAAAGTGCATAGTATCCTATAGATAAGAGTAGAGAGTGGTTACATGCTCCTTTAAGCAGGGCTGTGCAAAGGGTTCCCAATTCTCAAGTCACAGAGGTGGAACTTATAATGCATTTTTGACATATCCGGCGGACAAGCTCTTGATTGTCAGATGGATGGTCCTAGACTGAAGCGGATGCACAGTAACTAGAGTATTCTACAGATTATGTGCATCATTTTTACAGCCCTCGTACAATTATTCATGTTTTACTATGTATGCAGAATGCACCATGTAGACTTCTGCTTACTTTGACTATATTTAAAACTGTTGGCCTTATTCTAGGTCAATGCCAAATCTGTCTTCTCCATAGGGAAATCAGAGACTACAAAAATATTGCATTTCCAAGCAGATCTTGTAATTGGCCAGCTCCGTAAATGAGAATCTCAAAAGAAAAAGTGTACACTCATTGTAAGAGGTCATAACAAGTATATATTACAGTCAGGATGCTGACTCAAAGAGAGTAGTCACCAGGTAATTAACTATTTTTTAATGGGAAAAATAAAGATTTGATACATGATTTTGCAAGTTGACATAGAATCGAGAGGTCAGTAAAAATCTAAAAAAAAAAGCCAGAAAATCACGAAATTATTTTGCTTTATAGCCATGCTGGAAGACCCAGCCACAACTTATCTCCAATGCTCTTATTTAGGAAAGGAGTTTGTTAGCCTAAATCTTGAGATATATGGCCACATCCATCCTACCTTCAATATGATGCAGTTGTCCTGTCCCTTTACAGAAAAGCAACCCTTCTTGAGGTTGTACTCTTCCTTCTTGTTCTTCTTCCAAACATGCCATTTGGATTTGATACCAAAAAGGTTCCGTTTTGGTTTCATAAGTCCACATGACCTTCTCCCATGCCTCCACTGGGTCATCAAGATAGTCACTGCTGAACTTCAAAAGGGCCTATACTTGCGGGGGTGTATGCAGTGGAACCTTACATCCCCTTCATGATTTTAATCCATAATGGCACATTCGGGCACTTTTACTTACCCGTCCCGTCACGATCCCGCCATGCGTTGTCCAACGAGGATTCGTGTCTGCCACGATTGACTGAGATCCTGAATCCAATTTACTGCATGTGTCGCTACCCCCACTGAGGTCCGCCGGAGTTCACCTTCTTCCTCCCAGTGCATGTAAGCGCTGATTTTGCGACATAATTTGCTATTTAAATTCTCCGGTTTGACCGACGTCCACGTTGACGATTTGTGTCCCATGCAAGCCAGGGCCGTTGCGACATAATCCGATTGCGTGCGCCAAAAACACGGAACAATTCAGCGCAAAAAGGATAAAATTGCAAAACCCAACGAAAATGCAGCGTTCGTACCCTAAGTAAATCTGCCCCATTGTGTTTCGTCTTGCAGACAGGGGTTCCCAGCTTGCTGCAGGTCATTGACCAGTCCTCTTGTGCAGTTATGGGATAATTTCTGATCTTTTTAAGAATCATCCTAACCGCAAGGTCAGATCTTGCATTTAGCGCTGGACTGAGGAAGACTGAGACTCTTCTATTTTCGAATAATTGTGCTGACAGTTGTTAGCCACTGACCCAGCTGCTTGTCTATTGTCCTGTAGCCCATCGCAGCCTTGTGCAGGTCTACAATTTTGTACCTGGTGTCCTCACACAACTCTTTGGTCTTGGTCTTGGTGGAGAGGTTGGAGTGTGATTGACAGAGTGTGTCAACAGGTGTATTTTATGCAGGTAAAGAGATCAAACAGAGGCAAACAGGGATCAATAAAGCTTTATTGTACTGTACTGTAATTAGTGCAGGAGTGGGAGGAAATTCTGAAAGAAAAACTAACAGTTCTGAGAAAGACAGAATTCTCATTGAGTCTATTGGGGTCATTTACTAAGGACCCGAATCACGTTTTTCTGTCAGGTTACCCGAATGTTACCGATTTGCGCCGATTTTCCCTGAATTGCCCTGGGTTTTTGGGGCGCGAGATCGGATTGTGGCGCATCGGCGCCGACATGCACGCGACGGAAATCGGGGGTGTGGCCGCCAGAAAACCAGACGGATTTGGAAAAACTGCCGTATTTAAAAAAAAAAAAAGTGTCGCTTCACACACGCTTACCTGCACCCAGCAACGGATCGTGAACTCCAGTGAACTACGACGGACTTCAGCGCAGCAGCGACACCTGGTGGACACCTTAGTGAATTGCCGGAAGACCCGAATCCTCCACAGAGAACACGCCGCTGGATCGCGACAGGACCGGGTAAGTAAATCTGCCCCATAGTGGATCTATGAGTAAGTGACCCTGGTTTATCATGATGGATGGAAGTGCCCCCCCACACTCCAACTGGAATAAGGAATCTGATTGTATGGAGATCTCTGCTTCTGAGGAATGGATTTGTTTCTTCAATAATAAAACAAAAACCTGAATTTTGGCCAGTCACCAGTTATATAATTATTATGTAATGATTATTTGTGTGAACAAACAACTTTTATTCTTTCTTATTTGAATAAAAACATTTTAGATGATTGGATTTGCACAGAATTTGTTGAAGGACACATCTGTTGTTTGAGGGTGAGTGGGTGATTTTTGTGTGTATCTTTTTGACTATACAGGTAGTTGGAACTTTAGTAAGGATTATAACAATGTGACAGAATGTGGAGGGGAGGAACAGTATGACAGATAATTGGTACAAATAAATAAAATCAGTCCTAATGTTGGACTTTTTCCAAAAGCTAAAAGATATTTACAGCACAGTCTACCCTGTACAATAACATTACATTGATTCTTGATCACCATACACTGGAATTATTTACTGTAAGAGCAGTGAGACTATGGAACTCTCTGCCGCAGGAGGTTGTTATGGCCGACTCTATGTACATGTTCAAGAGAGGCCTGGATGCCTTTCTGGAGAGAAAAAATATCACAGGTTATGGGGAAAAAACTTTTTTAATTTTTAAAGTTTGGACTTGATGGACTTTTTCTTTTTCCAGCCTTATATACTATGATACTATGATTTATAATGGTTCCTGTACATAAGAATTGATATGTAAAGTAATCTGACAATGACAGGGTGAGTCAAAAGTCTGAGTGAACCCCTTTATTTCAGAAAAGAACATGCCTAGAACATTGCCATCTTGTAATCCTCCATATGTTTGGCAATGGTGGTCATGTAGTAGATCAAAGAAGAAGAAATCGATTGCTGCAATAAGATTTCCAATCAAAAGTTATCAGCATAGAGATTCTCCATAAAGTCTCATGCGGATTTGGAACCATTGAACGCAGCACCCCGAACCCTGTGGTAAGCACCATTTACCAGTACTGAAGCATAATATACTGTAGGCAGTTGGGACAATAGCCTGAGGCCCAAGCCTTTTAGTGGCCCATGGCCACCTAAATCACCCACCAAATTTTATGCTGAGAAGGACCTTCAGCCAAGAAGTTCTCATACTTCCGTTCCTACTCTCAATACACATGTACACAAGAGCCATTTCAGGACCTTTAAAGGTCCTGAAACTGCAGATAAAGAGCAGGCAGAAGGGACACATCTTCCATTCCCCAAGAAGCTTGTGCAACCCCCTGCCAACGCATAGGCAAGGCATAGGTGGTAGTTGCGAATAGCTCCCTCTCCATGTCCGCAGCTGTTAGCGAGAAGGATCACCTCTCTAGGAAGTCTCTAAGTACTGGAGAACTTATTGATTGCAGCTGTAGCCACTGCCTGTTCTTGTAAAGCTGGAAGCTGAGTGAAGGAGTGCTGTCACCTGGCCAGGGGAGTATATAAACTCCTGGTGGGTTTATGGAGAGACTCCATCTTGGAATCAAGTCTAGTCAGAGTGAGCAGCACATGTCAGTGCTTCACCAGCCAGTGTCCTAATACCAGGAACCACAGGTGCCTCAGGCCGGAGATGGCACCCAGGGAAAGTCAGAAGACTTAAGCCCAAAGCCAAGATCCACCACCCAGACTCAGTTCCATCTCTATCAGCACAGCCTGAAACTACTACCAGGCTGCGTGTAACCTTCCTGTGGACCAGCTCTCCATGACTCTTCCAGCAAGCCAAATTCGCAGCTGAAACCTGCTGTTAATCGTTCGGCCATTGCCTGCTATTGAATAAACAACTGTAAGTTAATTTGCACAATGTTGCCTCTGTCTGATCCCTGGCTGCTTCACCACCATGGGCTTCCCCATCCATCACCCAGGGATTCATCCTACAGATACTCAGGGGTTGCCCAAGGGAGAAACTATTGCATCAGCCTCTCCCTCTATATTCCTTGCACACACCACCTGCTGGAGACCTGCCAGGCTGTAGGTCAGCCCCCCAGTCCGATTCTGGGCCCCATCTGCCTCCAGGCCACAAGAAAAGGCTAGACCCCTGTGGGGGATGTTGCACTTGCTTCTAGTCCCTTATGTAGGAAGTAATTCCATACTTGTAGGCGCTATAATATTCATACAGCCCAGGGCCCATGACGGTCTTACTCCACCCCGTCATGGACACCACATGAAATAGCTGCGCTTCATTCGTTGTTGCTGTAACTTTCTGTGTTGATAACTTCAGAATTTTTGAATCACTGGAGATATTGCATGTCTGATTTTGGCAATCGATTTCCAAGACATTTTTGATCTTCTTTTATATAGCCATGTACATAGGACATAGGCCCGACATCCATTACTGCAGTAGTCAGCATTTTTCATTTTGTTTCTGAAATAAAAGAGTGTTATAAGACCTTTGAATCTCCGTTATATACACCATAGGGGCAAAAGTATTAGGACAAATCTTTTTATCACTGAGTCCAAATGTTTAATTCAGTCCCAAGCCATGTGGCCGGCCTCTACAAACATTTGGGAAATAAGTGTATTGAACTTGATTGGGTTACTATAATAGGAAATCTCCTCCCTACAAGCAAAACCAGTTCTAGCAAAGTATAAGACCTCACAAAGTTACAGAGAGGGATTGGAGAATGTGGTGGAGATGTATTGTCCATAAACCTATTGATGCTCTACAATGTTCCAAACACCCCTGTAGCCTTAACATTAGCAAAATAAACTGTGTGCCAGTAGCTTTGTGGTGGGGGTTGTCATTTCCAAGTAGTTGTATACAGGACTTTCAGGAATTTCCCACAATGAATTTGTCAGGTCTACAGGGCCTGTATATAAAATACCCATGAGGGGTTTGTTGGGATGATAAACAACTGAATATTTTAGGGAACAGGAGACTGTTTTTAGTTTTTGAATTTTTAATGCCGCCATGTGAGTTCACTGCAAAGGGGCCCACTGAGGCTCTGTCACCCAGGGGCCTACTAAAACTTGGAGCCAACCCTGCAGGTCTACAATAAAGTATAAATCCTTGCTATGTGTTAAAAAGCCCTGGAAATAACTTTGCTTGGGCCCCCAGATATACAAAATCCACCCCAGTCACGGGACCATTTAATTCAGTGATTGGCTGCTTTGATCACTAAGGGTGAATGGGTTTATGACTACTTTTATAGTTTTCAACAATTCCTAGCTTTGGGCTAATCTTTAATAGCACATAAGCATATAAGATGTATATGCTCACATTTGCTGCCTGCTTTATAGAAGATTGTGATGATCTCAAGGTATATTACCCACTAATACATTTAATGTAATAGGTTTCTATAGAATGAAATGACTGAAGAACTCAATTATACTTTCGTTTTCAGAAATCGATGCACGTTACGATCGGTAATTACATTACTGTAAATGACCTGTAAGCCTGAACAATCCCGAGCAGTCTGGCGTTTGTGCAGACCCCTGACAGTGGTCTCGGTTGCTTCATTGAAGGACACATAATAAATAAACAATGGCGCATATTTAAGCAGGTGGATGGTGCAGAGCGTAGATCCAGGACACCTGATCTCCATATCGTACAGCTTGGTGACAGACACAATTAGAGGATGGAAAGTAAGCTGAGACCTACACCGTAGTGTAGATGGTAATTTGCCCCGCAGCACACTGAGTCATATTAGGACCTGGAATTGTCAAATGTTTCCGTAATATATATGTATTTAGCATCATTGTGAAAGCTGAAGCTAGAGGAGCTGTCCAAGGTAGGAACCGCAACAACCTCCTCCTACTCTCTATTTCCCTCATTCCTTACAGTTTTATGTCTGGATATACACCCACACAAAAAAGACTAAAATGTGGATGGCATTTCTTAGCATAGGGAACCTCAGCTACGTCTTCTATCTACATAGTTACGGCCCGTGTACTTATGAGGATGTAGAAGTGTAGAGCTTCTTGTGCAATCTCCTAAGTGATTGGAAATATTTAATAGTGTCAAGAGAGTCGAGGTGAAGGTGATGTTTTTCCACTGACTCTTCACCTTCAGTTGATCGGATATCCTCAGTGTTCACTTTAAGGTTGGTACATGAGGACTGCTGAGATACTACTGTAGATTGTTATCTGAACCTTCTCCTAAAGCATCTAATCTCTTGGTTGACATTTCTATTGCTTTTTTACAATGATTGTTGTGTGACCCCCCAACACTAAATTTGTTGTTCCATTTGATGCCAAGAGTTTTTTTCCGTCATCTGGTCTGAATGTTGGTTCCTATCAAAATGAATTAAATGAAACAAAATTAAACACACAAAGAAGATATCCAAGAAGATGTCATAATGTGTTTTAGAATAGTCAGCAAATAACAAGCATTTGTTAATGTGATATATAGCTAGATAGTAAAAGCAATGGATAGATAAGCATAGATAAATAGATGATGTATAGATATATAGGTAAAGTACATACAGCTGGATGGATAGAGAGATGGTAAATTGATAGATGACAAACTATAATGAATAAATAACCAATGTGAACAATCAAGTAAACTTTCTAGATGGAAGGGAAGATGAGTAGTTGTAACACAAGTCTGGAACAGGTTTTCTGAGTAAAAACAAAGTTGGGAAAATGGGCAGGTAAGCACTGCAAAAACCAGAACCATTGGGTTGAAATTCAAAAGTCTTGTCCATCAGTTTTCTGCACGTCACTTTGGGCATGATGGGACAGTAAGGAGTTAGACTTGGATGCAAATGCCCTGGCCTATATTTATTACAGTCTATGCCAGAAAACCAACTATACATCAACTATAGCTGTGCATTGGTGTGGGGGAAGGTGGGGGAGGTGGGGGACATTCATGCTTTAAGCATGGTGCAAAGAAATGCATTGTGATTCCAAACATTCCTTTATTATTACTGTCCATTGTGCAGTTTATGAGAAATTCTCATTTTAGTTTGTATGCTAATGAGGCAGTTGGTGCACCAAGATCAAGTCTTTAACAGGGCACTGCTATAACTTTCTGGACCACATTCCTCTCCGTCAGATGAGCAGGAGACTTGGCTGACACTGGAAAAAGAGGGAGGGGGTTTAGGTGTGAGTCTCTGTTCTCTGGCAACTTAGGACCCAGGTGCACCAACTGCCTCATTAGTGTATGGATTAAACTGGGAATATCTTGGAAATAGCTTAATGGACATCTATAATAAAAGTATGTGGTATATTAATGTGCATTTAACTACAACATGCAGCTAACAGATTGGTGGAGGCGGTTGACTCTTTATTGGTGTATTTCCATTTAGGGCATTTTTTGCACCACTTCAATGTAAGTAATCCTTATGTGATAAGTAATCCTTATTCGTATATGTGGGGTGCCACATTTGAGATCCCACCTTTTCGAATTATAGTTGCTCAGTGACCACTTTTCTCCCCATTTCTGCAGGCTTTAATGAAGATATCAGTCTATTCAGCATACTTGTCAAATTTACATATAGCTCCCGTATAGAAGCAAATAGGATTATCTTCTGGAAGATATGCCAACATCCAAACAGAGATATTAGTACAAAAACACTATAAAAATATGATAAAAAGCCACAGTTGATTACTATGGGTGCAAGTAGAACCCCTACTTTCTGATATTGGTTTTTCTACCACTATCTGCCATGTGTATTTTTATCCCTTTAATTATTTAAGGGTGTTGTTTTAGGAAAATAGCTATCCAGATGCCTTTTCATTAAAAAAAAGAATATAATAATACAAAGAATCCTTTATTTATACAGCTCCATCATTTTCTGTACTGTTTTACAGATTATGAAGGACATGTATAAACTAAATAAGACATTATAGAGTTAGGCCGCTTTGACACAAAAGACATGAAAACGGCTGTATGCAACTGCATCATAACATTGCGGTACGAGCTGCATACTCTCCCATGCCTTTCAATGGGCAATACATCTGTCCATTTTGACTGTACCGTATTGTAACTTCCTACAACGAGATAAGTACAAGCACACGTTGTGTGAAAGACGCCTAAGAGCATGGCCAGATAAAGCCATAGAATGAGAGTCCTGCCAACAAGAGCTTCCAATCTAGGCCCAATTTAGATACTAAAGATGTTATAGAATGGAGTCACCTACTCAGGATTCCCCTCCATTAAAGCTCCTCTTATTCTGGTGTTCCAAATGTGTTCTTATATTATTGAGATGACCATTTACCTTAATGGTCACCGTGTATTTCTACATGTCCCTGGTTGGCTCCTCACAGCTTCCTAAGCAAAGTTATTTTGGAAGAGTTTTTTTCTCATGAGACCCATTTAATACTTCGAGATATCTTACAACGAGACTGGAATTTCACCATATTTAATTAGAGTGCCGGAGATAGCTTTCTACTATCATGACTTACATTTAGCCTTAATAACCTACATGTTAATATGAGTCCTGTAAGTTAGTGCAAAGTCTATTTGTGCATCTAATAAAAGAAAAGAGCTACTTTATTGTTCTGCGCAGCCCTTCTTTATTTGTTACTGTTGATGAACTTTAATAAGAAAGCCTATTATATTTTAATTAAAGGAAGTCCCTGGGGAAGCTTTGAAATGCTGCCGAGAGCCGGAGATCCTACATTGTGTCTCTACTTTGCTGATCAAGGCTTACTTTTTACTGCATTATCTGTAACTATAGAAAAAACGGGTTGCTAGAAAATAGATTCATATAGGATAGCTACGCTAACATAGCATTGATTGCCTGTACCCCCTAAGATAGATAAGGTTATCATTAATGGAATCTACCATCAAGATCCATCATGATAAACCTGGGCACTTACTCATAGAAACATAAAGAATCACATATGCTTTATGCAGTATCAATACATTAATATATACACGTATACCATCCAAAAAGAAGGGGAAAACAAGTAACCCCAGATGGAAAAGGGGCAACCACAGAGTACAAAAGCCACCTGCCCAGTGACCAGCAAATATCTAATGACTCAAAATTCAGAGTCTAAATCAAGAGTAAAGCAGATGGGGGGTGCAGAAATCCATTACTCAATATACCTCCTGACGATGCATCAGCGAAACGTGGGTCGGGGTGTAATCCACTGGCCCCCCTCCCAGGATCGCCCACTGACTGACCATCACAATAATTTTGGGTGAGTTTACTTTGTGCACATGGACCTGTCAAGCCAGAAGGTACCTCCAAGCTTCATTTTTAAGTTATTAGGTTTTAGGTTATTGAGTAATGGATTTCTGTACCACCGTCTGATTTAGACTCTGAATTTTGAGTCATTAGATACAGGCAGTCCCCGGGTTACATACAAGATAGGGACTGTAGGTTTGTTCTTAAGTTGAATTTGTATGCAAGTCGAAACTGTATATTTTATCATTGTAGTTCCCGACAATTTTTTTTTTTGCCCCATTGACAATTGGAGTTTCAAATTTTTTTGCTGTAATAGGACCAAGAATTATCAATAAAGCTTCATTGCAGACAATTTTAAGCTGATTATTGCAATCTGGGACTATTTTAAAGCATCCAGAGAGCTTCACCAGAGGTCACAGTGGGCAGAGGGGTCCGTCTGTAACTATGGGTTGTCTGTAAGTCGGGTGTCCTTAAGTAGGGGACCGCCTGTATTTCCTGGTCTCTGGGCTTTCAGAGCAGGGTGGCTTTTGTACTCTGTGGTTGCCCCTTTTCCATCTGGGGTTACTTGTTTTCCCCTTCTTTTTGGATAGTATCCATGTATATATGAATGTATTGATACTGGAATAAAGTATATATGATTCTTTTCCTTTGTTTAGTAGTAGGTTGCTATTTAAGGGCTGACTGAAATGTACAATAGAATATAGGGGTTTCTTTTTTGGTGTTGCCACTTACTCATAGATCCTGGAACAGTAACTGGTAATCTTCTTATATGTGTTATCCATGTCCTCCTTTCTTCTTTTAAAATTATGTTAATGTTGTTCCCCTCCCAATTTGTACTAAAACTTCCTGGAGTGAGATAACATCAGTAGAAAAAGGGGGTAGTGCTGAGGAAGCAAAGGGGGAGGGAAGATGGTCTGGCAAGCTGTGAAGCTGCACCATGGAGGGGCTCAGGTAACAACCCCTAGAGCCTTTCAGACTCATTAGCATAATTTTAAAGGTTGCTTTTAAAAGAAAGGAGGACATGGATTGATAAAAGAAGATTATCACCATCATGGTGCCTGGATCTATGAGTAAGTGTCCATGGTTTATCTTGCTTGATTTTGATGGTAAATTTCCTTTAAACCTTTTTAGATTAAAATGCACTGTGGTCCTGGACACAAAATATTATATGTCCAGATATGATCTTCATGAACTTTATGTACACCGAAGTCAGTAATTAGTTTACAATAAGTGATGGTTAGTGCTCAGTAGTGATGAGCGGACCCTCTCAGCCGATCGTGGGTTTTATTTCTTTAAATGCTGCCGGTTAATAAATGTGCATGCTCACCTGCAGTTACCTGAGGATCACTGCTCCTTGTGACATCATTGGGGAGTGACAAGATCCAGGAAAATGCGTCTGGGTTTGTGGGGTTCAAACCCATGATGTTCACCACTAGTGGCGGAACAAGGCCCCAGTGGTCTCTGATGTAAACTTAGAATCGGGGCACCCACATACCTAAACAATTGACGCCAACCCCATCCCACACGTTATTCTTCAGAATACATATATGCCATATATACACTCCACAGACAGTATACATGCATAACACACACAGAAACACAGCATCCTCTACACCAGGGGTAGGGAACCTATGGCTCGGGAGCCATATGTGGCTCTTTCGATGGCTGCATCTGGCTCTCAGACAAATCACTGATTAATAGCAATCGCCAGTGTGTACATGTAAGACAAACACAGCGATGATCACTGGATGCAGGCCGGGATGTGTCTACCTATACACTGGGGAGCATGTGCTGTGTCTACCTATCTACTGGGGAACATGTACTGAGGCTACCTATCTACTGGCGGGCATGTGCTGTGGCTACCTATCTACTGGGGTCATGTGCTGTGGCTACCTATCTACTGGGAGGCATGTGCTGGGACTACCTATCTACTGGGAGGCATGGGCTGTGGCTACCTATTTACTAGCAGGCATGCAATTCTGCTACCTATCTACTATAGGGCATGTGACATGATTATTAATATACTGGGGGGGCATGTGCTGTGGCTACCTATTTACTAGCAGGCATGCGATGGTGCTACCTATCTACTATGAGGCATGTGCCGTGATTACTAATATACTGGTGGGGGGGGCCATGTGGTTGGCTACCATCTACTATGGGGCATGTCGTGGGGCTAGCTGCTATTTGGGTTCATGTGCTGGGCTACATATCTACTGGGAACATGTACTGAGGCTACCTATCTACTGGGGTGCATGTGCCGTGGCTACCTATTTACTGGGGTTATTGATGTGGGTACCTATCTACTGGGGTCATGTACTGGGGCTAGCTATCTACTGGGACATGTACTGGGCTAGCTACTCTACTGGCGGCATGTGCTGGGCCTACCTAGTTACTGGACCCATGTGATGGCTCCCTATCTAGTGAGGGGCAGTGCTTTGGCTGCCATTTACTCGGGGGCCATGTTCTGCTGTTACCTATCTACTGAGGGGGCATGTTGCTGTGGCTAACCTCTCTACTGGTGGGCACATGTACTTGGGCTACCTATCTCATAGAGGGGGGAGTGCTGTGCTCTACCTATCTACTGGGGGACATGTCCTGTGGGCTACCTATCCACTGGGGGGAATTTGCATATTGTATGGCTCTCACAGAATTACAGTTTAAAATATGGTGTTCACGGCTCTCTCAGGCCAAAAAGGTTCCTGACCCCTGCTCTTACACACACTATATATATAGTAACACATCAAATATACACACCCTTTAATAAGCACGGAATATAGGTGCACATAAATATTATACCCACACTCATAGCCACATGACATCATAACTAATAATAATGCAGTATGAATACACCGGATACATAATGTTATACCAGCTGCACATATACTGCACATTACTATACACGCACCAAAATTAATACAACACCAGTGCTGCCATAGCAGAGGTAGACATAACTTACTTACAATTACAGTCACTTACAGTTCTAGCTCTAACCGTCAGCCTCTGATCTGCATTGGTCTTCATCTTGGTGGCTCCTCACCATGACAATTCTTCTCTACCATTACAGAACTTTAATAACTCTGGCCGTGGACTTATTACTACCGAATTCACCACGGCAGGCATCTTCAGCTCTGTGAGAATACGTCGAACTGCGTCTAAAAATAACACGGTCACTTACAGAGTCATCTCACATGGAAAAAGATGTCCTTATTATATTTGGCACCCACTTATTTTAATACGTAGAGACTCCTCTTACGATTCATGTTTACTTCCCTTTCACTAATAATTAGCCAAGCAGTACCCCCATTAATTATATGCAACACTGCACCCCTCTTTAATCAAAAAAAGAACAGCACCCCCTCAGCAGTATTGTTAATTATATGTAGCATAGCAGGCCCTCTTAATAGTATTCATACATTTAGCTAATGAACACTGTTCGGCAACCCCCCCCCCCTAAATGACAGTTCAGCAGTCTCCAATTATCCAGCAGTCTCTATTACTATATGGTCACGGAGCCCCTCCTCCACTTATAATATACTGTTAAGGAGTCCCCCCTATAATATACTGTCAGAACACCCCCCCCCCCCCCTAAATATATACTGTCCCAGGACCCCCCCTGAATAGATAACTGTCCAGGAGTCCCCCCCATAATATACTCTCCTAGACCCAATGTAAGAAATAAA
Organism: Engystomops pustulosus; assembly: GCA_019512145.1. Lineage (NCBI taxonomy): Eukaryota > Metazoa > Chordata > Amphibia > Anura > Leptodactylidae > Engystomops > Engystomops pustulosus. The sequence continues at coordinate 26,500,792 of CM033649.1, read as the reverse complement.
CTTGTTACTTTCCTTACCCCCGTGGTCCGCCGCTCCCCTGTTCTATCTTATATTTCTGGACATTGAGTTAATAATATAGAAGGGATGATATGACAATTGGCTAAACTTATTATTAGGGTTCTTAATGCTGTTGATAGCAAGTCTTAGGGCACTTAGGATTGCCAAGTCTGATATATTTTTTCAACTGTAAGAATTGGAAGCCACAATGTATGAAACTACTACTTAGTTGTTACCATGACATCAAATGAATGTAGCGGTAGATTCTAACCTGACAATTACAACCAGGGAACATCAGCAGTGGAGGGACATTGTGATAGAAGCATTTATTATACATAATATCAGGCTCACAGTAATACCATGTCATCCTTTATGATAAAAATGTTATGTTTACGTTTCATATTCGGACCATTTATCAAGGATATCAAATGTACGATGCTCTATATATAGCATATTATGAATTAAGAAACATGAGGGGCACTAGGGAAGATAGATAATGGAATTTTAAAAAGTGATTTGTCCTTAAATTCACAAAGAAAATGAAAAGATCCAAGCAGACTTGTTTGTATTGCGCCATGGAGATCATAGGATGATGTGCGACATATTCTTGTTTAGCACTATGGCTTTAATAATTCTTGTATAAACAAGCATCGGACTAGATCCTTTAAAATTTAACTTTTACTTAGTCACTTTAAAAAACAACAAACACTAAATGCAGTAAACAAATATTAAAAATCGAGCACTCTTACCAGGTGGAGTATCGGGCTGCAGGATGGGTATCCTTGAGAGACCTAAGGGGGGAATAGTTTCTCTCCCTATATACTTAGTTGTCCCTATTGCCCCAATTGCTCCCGTCCTGACAAGAGCCCTCACTAGTTGCCATTTTAAAAAAATTGTACAAAGTGAAACAGAAAAGATTCTAATTCTATTTAGTGTTAGGAAAATGGGAGATTTGTACCATAGTGACATATCGACAAATAGATTTACAGTCTTGGGGTTTGTGGCCGCACAACCATTCTTGGTCTGTGAAAAACCTTACTGGTGGTTTAGTGTTCCAAATCTCCCTATAGCTAGTCCCTCTGTGCCACTGCTAAAAAAACTTTTCTACTTTCCACATTTGGCTGCTCCCACTAACACAGTGAGGCCGGTGTACTATGCCCCGGTTACACTGTGGATGTGTTGGGGGGATATACTGGACTGGACTGCCTGGGGGTCTCTGTCTTGTCGCCACTGCTGGGACTGCCGGGGATTGCCTGTGTCTGCTGTTACTACCTGGGTGGATGGAGGTCCCTCTGTGCCCACCATTCTAACTACCTACCTCCAGGAGTTGGACTGTGACCCGCTGTGCACCGTGCTGGACTGGCCTTGAGGGAAGACATCGGACGTGGGGCCAGAGAAGTTGAAGTATGAACTGGGACCGCCGACGTTTGGACTCAAGGTATGGGGTACCTGTTGGGGGGAGGATGGGCCAATGCCTAAAGATGGGAGGAGGGGATCCCTGCGTCTCAGATTGTCTCCCACTGTGGCCTAACGAATTGAGGAGGGAAATCTCCCAGGGTGATTTGATGATACCAATTGCTGGTGCAGTCAGCCCTGTAATGGGGTCCGGGGGCATTCGGGAATATGGGGTCTTGCAGGTATTCAGAACGTGGAGTTTTGTTCTGCCTCTGTACTTTGTACTGGGGGTGGGCGGAAGTATCCCGCTCTGTTTATGGTCTCTGCTACTGGACCCAGCCCGCTGTTGCCAAGGTCTACCTGGTGAGATATCTCTAAGGGCTGTGGAGAGTCTGGGCTACCTCGATCAGAGGATGGGGGTTCTCCTGTGCTCCATTCAGGGCGGGTGCCTGTCCCGCCCCCCTATGGCCCCGTATTGCGGTCTGAACAGGGCAGCTGATGCTCAATACTTGCCACGGCCTATATCGGAGATCGAGGATATACCTGTGTCTACTGGGGTGACTGACCCCCCCCTGTGTCTGCCCCACCGATTTATGTTCAATGAAAGTAGGAAATCCGGTGGAGGACTGAATATGGGTTTGGGACTGAGGAACCCCAACCCCGGGTTCTATAAAATTGGGGTGGAAAAGGAAAATAAATATATGAATGCCAAGGAGAAGGGCAGAATTAAGTTTACACGTCAAGTACTTTTAGAGATTAAGAAATCTATACCTAGGAGGAATATGATTTGTAAAGATATACCAAAAGAAATTAGGAGACCGTTTCGGGGAACAAGGGCAGGTTTTAAGTGTAAACAGAAGAAGAGGGGGATGAGACCGTTTGTGCCTTCGGTGTTAATTGGAAATGTAAGGTCATTAAGTAACAAAATGGACGAACTACATTCTATGGTTATGAATAATAATGAAATGTTGAAGTGCTGTATTATGTGTTTCACTGAGTCGTGGCTGCATGATATGATCCCGGATAGCCTGATTAGCGTACCAGGTTTCTCCCTGGTCAGGGGAGATAGGGATTGTAGAAGTAGTGGGAAGAAAAAAGGAGGAGGTATTATCATTTATGTAAATCAGGGATGGTGTTTAGCCGAACATATTACAGTGAGAACTAAACATTGCTGTGGCGACGTGGAGATCTTAGCATTGGTGATGAGGCCCTTCTATCTTCCGAGGGAGTTCTCGGCTGTAATCTTGGTTGGTATATATATTCCACCGTCGGCTAATTATGATACGGCACTTGCGGTAACTCAGGATGCGGTTGGTGAACTGCAAGGCAGATATGGTGATGCTTTACTAATCATAACTGGGGATTTCAATCATGTCAGGAAAGCGGGTATATGGTCAAATTTAACACAGTATGTGACTAGGCCAACTAGAGGAGAACATATACTTGATCTATTCTATTCTAACACTAATGATGCTTACAAACCTGTGACACTGCCGCCTTTGGGAAATTCTGACCATAATTTGATCTTTCTTAAACCACGATATCGCCCGGTCCTAAAAAGACTCCCTCCCAAGGAAATAAGGGTACGTAAATGGTCAGGGGCGGTGGAAGAGGAATTGCAATGCTGCTTTGCAACCACGGACTGGGAGTTGTTATGTGGTGAAGCTCAGGGCGACGTAAACCTGGGTGTTAATTTGGTCACTGACTATATCAGATTCTGCGTAGACAGTATAGTGCCAGAAAAAAGGGTCAAAATATTTGCTAATAATAAACCTTGGATGACTGGAGAACTTAAGAAATTGTTGGGGTTGAAGAGGCGAGCTTTTTTGTCTGGGGATGAGGTCTCCTATAGAAGCCTATTAAAGGATGTGAAAAATAAAATCCGGGAGTGCAAAGCTGCATATAAAAAGAGATTAGAAAATAAGCTGTCTGAGCAAAAAACAAAGGAGGTCTGGAAGGGTCTAAAATTAATTACTGGCATACCAACGCGAACTGAAGGGGCAGAAGGGGACAGAGAGAAGGCCAACGAATTGAATAACTTCTTCAATCGGTTTGATGCTATGAGTAATTCCATAGTGTCGGGAAGTAATGTAAGGGATGGTGTAAATCTAGATGTGGTGGGGGAACATTATGTGGGAGGAAAACAGGAGATGATGCCGCCGATTAAAGTTGAGGAAGTGGTACTAGAATTAGGACGAATAAAATCTAGTAAAGCTAGAGGCCCAGACATGTTGGATAATAGGGTCCTGAAATCGTGCTGTAGGGAGTTGGGGGAGGTTTTTACACATTTATTTAATATGAGCCTACAATGTGGAATAGTGCCAACTTTATGGAAAACTTCAGTTATAGTTCCTGTGAATAAAGTCCCTCGACCGAAAACATTAAATGATTACAGACCAATAGCGCTGACCCCGGTAGTCATGAAAATCTTAGAAAGACTGGTTATGCGGCATTTATCCAGTGTAGTGAAGGATTTTGTAGACCCACTACAATTTGCATATCGGTGTGGGCTGGGAGTAGATGATGCATTAATTAATCTGTTACATAGAGTATGTGCTCATCTAGAATCCCCCAAAACAGAGGTACGTTTGACTTTTTTTGACTTCAGCAGTGCATTTAACACGATTATTCCAGCATTGCTAGAATCTAAGCTTCAGGTTATGCAGATTGAACCGATCATGATTAAATGGTTGATGGCTTATCTGCGCTGCAGACCACAGAGGGTTAGGTTGGGTGACATATGGTCTGATGAGGTGGTGTGTAGTACGGGGGCCCCCCAGGGTACTGTCTTAGCTCCCTTCTTGTTTATTTTGTACACCTCTGATTTTAGGAAAAATGATCCGGCCTGTTTTCTTCAGAAATACTCGGATGATTCGGTAATGGTGGGCTGTATCACAGAGGGGGAAGACAGTGACTACCGAGAATCAGTGAATACATTTACAGAATGGTGTAGCTCAAATGGTCTCGTGTTAAACGTGAATAAGACGAAAGAATTGGTTATAGATTTTTCGAGGAAAAGGGGTGTTATGCCGAAACCGCTCACTATAGCAGGGACAGAAGTGGAGCAGGTTGGGAGCTATAAATACTTGGGCGTAATCATTGATAATAAATTAAGCTGGCATGAGCATATTGACAAGGTCTCTAGACGCGCTAATAGTAATCTATTCTTTTTACGCAGACTAAGGGCATTTGACATCCCAAGGACTATGATGGTCGGTTTTTATAATACGGTTATGGTCAGTGCATTTGCATTTGCCCTAGTGGCTTGGGGCAACTGTATTTCTAGTAGGGATTGTCAAAAGATGGATAAAATAATTAAGAAAGCCTCCTCGATAGTAGGTCTGCAATTTGATAGATGGGAGGAGCTTGTACAGTGCGGGATATTAAGGAAATTGGAAAAAATTAGAAATAATAGTGCCCATCCAATGTATGGCGTGCTGCAAGCACAGCTTAGTGGTTTCAGCTCCCGTTTTATTCTCTTGCGTTGCAGGTCGGAGAGATTTAAAAAGACGTTTATACCAGCCGCTCTCGAGCTATCAAATAACTCAATAAGGGGTAAAATAGGAATGTTTTAAAAGTGCGCCTACTGGAAATAGGTATTATTTTGCTATTTTTATAATCTATTTACGTAACTATGTATTGCATAGTTGGTGGAATCTATTTATATCTATGTGTATTAGTGTTTTTATTCTGTTTTATGATATATGTGTTCCTATGTGACCATGTTTTTATGTGAGTATATATATGTGATGTCTTGTCAATTTTATGTACTGCGGAGGTGACACTTTAAGTTCCCGTTTGGGATAATAAAGTATTATTATTATTATTATTATTATTATAGCTTGCTCAATGAACTTGGGATGCTCTGCTCTGGCTTCATTGAATTACCGCACAGGCACGGGGGGCACCAGAGATGGACCTGGTGTGCCTCATCAGACTCCTCTCTAGATAAGTATAAAGGTTTTTTTCTTTATAGTGGGCACCAAAGGTTTCCTTTTTAAAGGAAACCTACCATGAGAAATCTACTATGAGAAGTAGATCTGATGGTAGATTCCTCCTGCTGCCTCTGTCCTAATCTGTAATTTAATTATCCAGGAACCTAATCTAAATTGTTAAAAAAAAACTTTATTTTAGTAATATGCAAGTAAACTGCAGAGGCTACTGGGGCGTGTACTAGCTTGGCCGGGCACTGGGAGTTTAGGCTACTCAACGTCCCAGTAGCCTCTGCAGGTAATTTACTTATTACTTCAATAAAGTTTTAACAAATTAGATTATTAAATTACAGATTATAGCAGAGGCAGACAGAGGGAATCTACAATCAGATGTACTTCTGTAGATTCCTCATGGTAGGTTTCCTTTAAGCCAATCCTATGAGAAAATATCAAAATCTTTCAAAGCGTATTTAAATGATGTAAAAAAAATTTTTTTTGGGGGGGGGCGGGCTTTTTTAGAAAAAACACTTTTTCTAGTTTTTATGCCAAAGTGGACAGTGAATCTATTGGGAAGGGAAAAATATTAGTTATTCATTTTATTTTCCTTTCCTTCTAAATCTACTCTGGCCTGAAAAACAGAAGTTTATTTTTTGCAATTGTTGTGTTTCAAACCACTCACAAGAATATATAAAAATGAAAATGGTTCATATATGTTGTAATGTCATTGGTATAAAAGCAATTCATGTGGATGTTTGAGCCGGTAAGTAATCATGGTCTGGTAGGTATAGATTATAAGAATCAACCATTTTTAATGCCAAATAAATCTGCACTCATTGATGTGTGCCATATGGGACTCCTGGGATTAGGAGAGATGGGTGGGTGGGATCTGGCTCCGAATTACTTGTAGATTTGGGATACCATGTGTCACTTACATAATCACATCATGAGAACAAACACATTTTATACACAATGTACTGTTCGGATAGACCAGACTGCTTAAGTCTGATTTAATCATCATCTGTTAGATTGTATAAACTATTTTCTTAAGAGAATTATTGAAATTTAACAATTTTGAACTGCAGCACCATTGATGTGATTAACCATTTAAACAGTTCTTCTGGATTATAGTTTCCTAACAACCAGGCCCAAATATAGTGTTGGAATTGGGGTGGAATTCTGTAGACGGAAAATAAATCTGACTTTAAATGTTTTTTTTTTTTTCAACAATCGGGGCTCATCTACTAAGGGTCGCGCTGCTCACTTTCGTCGGATTGTGCACTTTTTTCAGGGATTACACGGCTTGCACAAGTATTTAACAAGTGTTTGCACTGGGATTGTGTCCTTTTTTGGCGCAGCTGCGCTGGCTTCCATGCGACGCAAATCAGGGACAGGCCATTGGACGCTTCAACTAATTCGGTCTGAGAGCAGAATTTAACTTTTAAATTGTGTCGCAAGCCCAAGCACTTACATGCAGCGCTAAAAAAACCTCACCTGAGCTGGAAAGCGAAACATGCAGGATATCGGGCGCACATTCTTAGTGATTCTTAGTGAATCACGGCACAGTGCATTATTGTCGGACAGTGCACTTTGAATGAACTACAGCGGGAATACAAGAAACATTGCCCCCAAAAAATGTATGCATTTATGGTACAAGCTGTTACTTTGGAAACAAAGTAATTGTCCAATTATTGTAGCTTCACCATGTAAGGATGAATGGTCAACCTAAAAGTACCATAAACATTGCATGATGATCGCACAAAAGGGTTAATTAGCTGGATCTCTTTTGACCTCAAGGGCTTCCTGGTCGCTCCTCATCAAAAACGGATGTTAGCCACGTTTAAATTTGTTGAACTAATATCTAACTGTGGTCATAGATGGCAAAGTGTCCCCATAAGAAGCATCCAACTTTGCTTTTATCTCCTTGCATTTTTTCCCATCCAAAAACAAAAATCAAATTACCGAACGATACTGCTCTTTTTCCATCTTAGCGAAAATCACAAAACACGTCTTACTCAAATGGGCGCCAAATCCAAACTAACCTATCAATCAGTCTGCAATGTGTTTTGCCGTTGTTTGATAGATGGCAGCACACGATGATAACATCAACTTCCCTCAGGAACGCCCTCTGTCTTTTAAACACGGGTACTTATTGAACCGCCCTCGTAATGACAGAGTATGCATGAAAATATGATTATTACATTCAGCATCAACCCAGATGTGGCAAATCTTTCATTTATTGATGTACAAAACCCATGTTTATGGCAGGAGACCAGTGGATGGCAACAGCAGTCATGTCATGTATAGACAGAAATGTCATGGTCAAGTAAGGTCAATGTGGTGGGACTCGGTAGGCAAGGACATTATAATATTATGCATGAGTCAACTGAAATGGGACCTGTCTCCAACACCAAAATTAACTCTTTAAATCCATTAACAATGCAGTTGAAAAAACCCCCACCATTTATGGGCAATCATTTCAGTTTCAGTACTCAATATGATTATTACCCTATATGTTCAGGTGGGTAATACAGAGCTGTCTCCTCAAACTATGGACCACTTTCCTCCAATAGTGTATTATAATAAAGGCAGATACCCGGGACCCTGGTTTTCTAGGGAACCCATGGCCACCACAACCACCCACCTAATTTTATACTGAAAAGGACCTACACCCATGAAATACTCATTCATCTGTTCCTGCTCTCATTACACAAGTAAACACAAGCCATTTCAGGATCTTTGAATGTCCTGAAATCACAGCTTGAAATTAGGCTGATGGAATTAGGAAAATTAGGAAATTAGGAAAATGGATGCATCCTCCATTACCCAAGAAGCTTGATTATGGTACCATATGCAGTAAGTGAATTCAAGACTTTTAGTGGCTATAATATTCATACTTATACTCATATTCAGCTCAGGGCCGATTCCAATTTTAATCCACTCCTGCTTGTCTCAGTGCAACATATAACATATAATTAGCCAATGGCACCTATTGGGAATGGTGGGACTGGAAAAAAATTTCAACTGCAGCATACCATATATACTCAAGTATAAGCCGACCTGAGTATAAGCCGAGACCCCTAATTTTACACCAAATCTGTGAAAACCTATTGACTCGAGTATAAGCCGATGGTGGGAAATGCATTGGTCACAGTCTCCCAGTAGTATACAGTCAGCAAGCCCCCAGTAGTACACAGCCATCCAGCCCCCAGTAGTATACAGCCAGCCAGCCCCCAGTAGTATACTGCCAGCCAGCCCCAAGTAGTATACAGCCAGCCAGCGCCAAGTGGTATACAGCCAGCCCCCTGTAGTATACAGCCATTCCCCAGTAGTATACAGCCAGTCCCGAGTAGTATACAGCCATCCCCCAGTAGTATACAGCCAGCCAGCCAGCCCCCAGTAGTATACAGCCAGCCAGCCCCCAGTAGTATACAGCCAGCCAGCCCCAAGTAGTATACAGCCAGCCCCCAGTAGTATACAGCCAGCCCCCAGTAGTATACAGCCAGCCCCAAGTAGTATACAGGCAGCCAGCCCCAAGTAGTATACAGCCAGCCAGCGCCAAGTAGTATACGGCCAGCCCCCTGTAGTATACAGCCATTCCCAAGTAGTATACAGCCAGCCAGCCCCCATTAGTATACAGCCATCCCCCAGTAGTATACAGCCAGCCAGCACCCAGTAGTATACAGCCAGGCCCATGTAGTGTACTGCCAGCCAGCACCCAGTAGTATACAGCCAGCCAGCCCCAAGTAGTATACAGCCAGCCCCAAGTAGCATACAGCCAGCCCCTGTCGTATACAGCCACCCGGCCCCAAGTAGTATACAGCCAGCCAGCCCCCAGTAGTATACAGCCAGCCAGCCCCATGTAGTATACTGCCAGCCAGCCCCATGTAGTATAAAGGCCAGACAGCCCCATGTAGTATACAGCCAGACAGCCCCCTGTAGTATACAGCCAGACACTGTAGTATACAGCCAGCCCCCATAAGTATTCAGCAAGCCCCCAGTAGTATACAGCCAGCCAGCCCCAAGTAGTATATAGCCTGCCAGTGCCAAGTGGTATACGGCCAGCCCCCTGTAGTATACAGCCATTCCCAAGTAGTATACAGCCAGCTCCCAGTAGGATACAGCCATCCCCCAGTAGTATACAGCCAACCAGCCCCCACTAGTATACAGCCAGCCAGCCCCCAGTAGTATACAGCCAGCCAGCCCCCTGTAGTACACAGCCAGCCAGCCTGCAGTAGTAGACAGCCACCCAGCCCCCAGTAGTATACAGCCACCCAGCCCCAAGTAGTATACAGCCAGCCAGCATCAAATGGTATACAACCAGCTCCCTGTAGTACACAGCCATTCCCAAGTAGTATACAGCCAGCCAGCCCCCAGTAGTATACAGCCAGCCAGCCCCATGTAGTATACTGCCAGCTCCATGTAGTATACAGCCAGCCCCCAGTAGTATACTGCCAGCCCCATGTAGTATACAGACAGCCCCCAGTAGTATAAAGCCAGCCAGCCCCAAGTAGTATACAGTCAGCCAGCCCCAAGTAGTAAACAGCCAGCCAGCCCCAAGTAGTATACAGCCAGCCACATGCCAAGCACATACTGACCCTCCGTGGCCCCGATCCTCCGCGTGACTCCTGGCGGCTCCTCTTCTGTCTTTCTTCTGCTGTATTATCCAGCAGAGACGCGTCCACGTGATCTGTCGGCCGACGCACACTATGATGTCATCAGTGGCATCATAGTGTGCGGCAGCCGGCAGATCGCATGGAAGCGTCTCTGCCGGCTAATACAGCTGAAGGAAGACCAAAGAGGAGCCGCCACTAGGCGGGAGCCGAACCAGGAGCCAAGCCAGGATTCGTTTATAAGCCGAGGTGAGGTTTTTCAGCAAATTCTCGGCTATCAGCTGAAAAACTCGGCTTATACACGAGTATATACGGTAATCATTGGTGCACACTAGAAATGAGGGAATAATTCAAGATTTACTTTGCTGAAGCTTCAAAAAATTTTTCAGAGGGTTTAAATCAGGTCAGAATCTATTCGGTCCAAACCCACATTGCTGGGAAAAAATATCTTCATTTTGTCCAGTTTTTTTTCAAGTTGTTTAATTTCAGTTACCACAAAACCGATAATAACAGAAGACTTAGGCACCTTTCACACAAAAGTATTTAAATGGCCGTGTGCTACCCTTACCGTACCATGCATATACGGCTAATTATGGCACTGAGGGTGTAGCTTGAGGGGGTGCAAAAGGTGCTGTTGAAACTGGTCCATAAGGTGTCACTTTCCCCTATGAGAAGACTAGTACTATAAACCATACATTAGTCGGGGGCCTGGAACAGACTTTGTGCTGGGGCCCATCAGCTTCTAATTACAACTCTGGGCACAGAAATACATGACTGAAAAAAGTATATGTTCATGTGAAAGGGGCCTAACAGGGGTTCAAACAGACAGCAGCAGAAGCCATCAAGAGTCCATTGAAATCAATAAACATTTTAATGGATCAGATGCACTTTCATTACTAATGTATGTACAGGCAGTCCCCGGGTTATGTACAAAATAGGTTCTGTAGGTTTGGTCTTAAATTGAATTTGTATGTAAGTCGGGGCTGTATATTTCATAATTGGGACCAAAAAAAATTTGTCTGAAGGTACAGAGACAGTTGAATTTTCAAAATTTTTTGCTGTAATGGGAACAAGAATTATCAATAAAACTTCATTACAGACACTTTACAGCCGATCATTACTCCATGGGACTATAGTAACATCCAGAGAGCTTCACCAGAGGGTCCGTCTGTAACTAGGGGTCGTCTGTAATTCGGGTGGCCTTAAGTAGGGGGAGATTTGATTGAGTGCCTAAAAAAATACCAGATTTGTATCAAAACTTCAAATTAGGCAATAGTTTCAATTGTCTCTAATGGACACTGATCAGAGGATGAAAAGTGTGAGAGTTGGTGAAGGAGGTGAAATATTCATCTTCAATAATAGGTCTTCAATAATCTGGCGCCCCCAGCACGGCTCGGGAAGTGTGCACCATCTTTTTTTGGTGCAGCTTTAACATATAGGGTGCAAAACAATTTTGTCAAGTCGCAATAATAAATATTTTGCACGGTCCAACTCTGCACCAGAACGCCCATTTAAGTGCAGGATTTTATGCTGCAGTGGACACACAAAACTGGCGCAGACACATTATAAATATACGTACACGCAGTCTGCACATTCTTTCTAGGGCAAAGTCAGACAGAAAAACAGCGCAAGCGATTTAATAAATGTGGACCTATGTAGCTCAAGAAAGTATTTGGGAGAAAACAAAGGAAAGAATCTCTAATATTAAACACCGATGCAGCTTGTTAACCGATTGAAGTAAATGATGGTTACATTTGTATTTGAAGTAACTATGGGAACAATTCTCATGGTATCTATATTGAACCATAGATGAAACATATCACTATGACTCACATAATCAGTAAGTATTGATTATTGTAACTTGAAAACTACATCACTGTTATCTTCTCCTGAACCAATAATGGATGGAGAATAAATGTGGATAGTTGTAATACCCCTTAAAAGCTTCTATTGTTGATGTTTTTGTGCCCCTTTAAGAGTTTTGTTAAAAACATGCTTTTTGTTAATATGGTTTTATGGGTAACAGAGATTAGAGAATTTGGCCAAAGACTCCAGTTATAATAAAGCATAATGTAAGTAAAGCATAATGTAAGCACCTGAATAGAAAGCTCATTACAGAGTATCCAAAATCAGGTTTTGTATCCATCAGTATTTGATGCTCAGAGGCTCCATTAGCAAAATTTATATCTGGGTCCTTAAATACCATAACCCTTGCCACTGCCTGCACAGCACACATACTTGAGAATACTCATAGGGCAGTGATGGCGAACCTTTTAGAGCCTTAGTGCCCAAACTTAAACCATAAGCCACTTATTTATTGCAAAGTGCCAGCACAGCAATTTAAGCAGTAATGTATTTCTCCTTGTTCATTGACAACTTTCAATCCTTCAGCCTCCTATAGACATCAATGCCGTTGAAAGGAGGAGGGTAAATTCATCTATCATTGTAGGAAGATTCTGCAGGCAGATTCTTTGAGTTCTGTCTGGTGAACTTCATGCTGGGGTGATGGCCTGGGTGCCCACAGAAAGGGCTCCAAGTGCCGCCTCTGGCACCAGTGCCATAGGTTTGCCACCACTGTCATAGGAGGTCTTTTATCTTAGAATTATCTTTTTTTTCACTCTTTTTTTTGCGACTTTTTCTGGCACATTTGATATGTTTGCGTTAAATTTGCAACTTTTCCACTCACCTAGCAAAGTTAGCCGTGCAAATATTTTTCATGGATGGCCTGATAAATATTTAAAATCCAGATGTTGATGTAAAAATAATGATGCAATTTGGGTGCAAAGCGCAGTTAAAGAATTGCAAATAAACTTAAGTAGTGGTTTCAGAAGGCTTTGCGACTTTTGTACGGCTTTCTAATAAAAAAAATTGCAAAAACCTCACAGACTCAGCTGCCTGATAAAACAAGACAAATCAAACAATTCCAAAACCTAGAAAATCCAAGAAAAGACACATACAAATGTCCTGACTAAAGATAAATGACCACCATACTGCATACCAGCATACCACATAGACGCTACACACACATTATATAACAAGATACATATAGCAAAGATATCACTAAGTGGTAAGATCCGTCACAGCCGCTGCATTCTCCCCATGTGCCGACCTGGTCCACCCTGGTCTTCATCCAGGTGGGCTCCTCACAGGTGACAATTCTGCATTGGGTATATATCCTCAGTAAATAAAACACTGTAGTATCTGTGTCAGCATCATTCTATGTCTGCGGCTGAGGAGGTACCGATTTTACCTCTTGTAATACTGTGTGTGAATATGGTGTAAAGCACACCCATTTCTCTCCTTCAGCCCAGCTTTGGAACAGCTAAGCCATAGTTATTGACAGCAACTCACAGCTATCGCCTGCACCCTGTTTGCGTTGGGACATTGAGATCACATATATGACCTTCCTGCTGTTAAACAAGTTCCTTATCAGCTTCACATCTTCCTTGCTATTTCTACCTTTGATCTTAATTCATATACAGGCGGTCCCCTACTTAAGGACACCCGACTTACAGACAACTCATAGTTACAGACGGACCCCTCTGCCCACTGTGACCTCTGGTGAAGCTCTCTGGAGGCTTTACTATAGTCCAAGACTGCAATGATCAGCTGTAAGATGTCTGTAATGAAGCTTTATTGATAATTCTTGGTCCAATTACACCAAAAATTTTGAAACTCCAATTGTCACTGGGGAAAAAGAAAAAAAATTGTCTAGAACTTCCATTATAAAATATACAGTTTCGACTTACATACAAATTCAACTTAAGAACAAACCTCCAGACCCTATCTTGTATGTAACCCGGGGACTGCCTGTACAGGAAGCACTGTTATTAATTCATGTTCCCCTCAGATTCCCCTCATTTAATCAAATGCAGCACCAGCACCCCCACATAAACTCATATGCAGCACCAGCACCCCCACATTAACTCATATGCAGCCAGCGCCCCATTCATTAATTATGTAGCACAGCAGCAGTCCCTAATAAAAAAGTAACACAGCAGCACCCACTCACTGATAAATATCATAGAAACAATCTTTCACTAATATATGTAGTCCCCCTCATTAATATGTATAAGAGCTACAACACCTCCTTATGCACATGCACTTGGTTGTTTTATGAAATGGCTATTGCCGGTGATGCCGCCTCCTTAAGTGGTGGAGGGAGCCGGCGTCCATGTTTCTTTCATAACCCAGTGTGGAGGCATCATCCCGAAAATCCACTTTGAAGTGAGCCAAGTTCTCCTTAAAGGGCATCTACCAGTAGCTAACTAGTGGTAGAGTGCCCTAATTAGGTTACTCTAGGGGATTGGGGGACTGTTTTTGGCTGTTTTTTTGTTTTGTTTTTGACTGTTTTTGTCTTTTAAGAATTTCCTCTTCATTGTAACTCATTTATACTCTTATAATGTACTTACTGAGTATGGTATCTTCGTTCATATACTGCTTTTATTAAACCCTGGAATGGGCCTATTTTCACAAAAAAACAAGCTTACATTCCTGAGCACCTCTTGGTGGCTGATAAGTTATGCACACCCCCACTGTTTTTTATACAGCAGGGTCCTGCCTTAAGATCCTTCAGATTAATGGTGACGTCGGCCGACAGTCTGAAAATCTTGTAGAGGCTTTCCTTGCTTGTATCCGACTCCGGCTGCGTAAGGAAGGTCTCAGCGCGCATGCGCAAGATTTTCGGAAACATGATCTAGAAAGTGTTATCTGCTTCGCAACATACTGGTTTATTTGGTCAGTTTCTGCTGGCAGGTTGTCTAAAATCAATAACATATTTCCTATCCAAAGGTTTGTATAGAATGACATGTCTGCTTCTGAGGTTTCCATTGCTGGGACCTTTCTCCCCCATTTGTATGTACATTTCAACCCAATGCAGCACCAAACGCAATACTTGTTTATGCCCCGTGATTGAAGTGGCAATACTGTCGTGCCAGTCAGACATAGGACTCCTGTTCCTACCGACTTCTGCCTGTTAATTCTTGAAGATGTAACGTTCACTACCCGGGGGTGACTGTGTAATAATTACAGATCTGAGCTGTGGTAAAAGATCAATTAAATGTTAATATCACATTGGGCATGCAGATAAAATAACACTTAAGCAAATTAAACTAAAATCTATGACATGGCTGTGGATGCAACGTGAAGAATGAAACAATTGTACTTACTACTTATACTACTTACAGGGATACAATTGTTACAGCCTCCCCTATATTATCCCTCTCCCCGTCCATCCCTCTTATTATCCTCTATAAAAAACATCCAATCTACAGCAAAGACCTGATATGATTCACCCAGTCATGTACGGCTGATGCCCTATTAAGTTAAATTGCCTTGGTGAATAAGGTCTAATTATTATACGTAAGTGAGCAGCTCATTTGCATAGCCTTTCATCCCTATATCAATGATGTATGGAATCTTAATATTATATTGGTTTTCAAATTAATCTTACTTAACCTGACATTAAGAAGCTTAGTGAATCGCTTGCAGACTGTAATGATACAATGAGGGTTTTTTATTTTTCCATATCCCAATGACCTCTACTGGATTTTTTTATGTGTTATTTCTTCTCAAGTGTTGATTGATCCTACACCAAACCATGTTTCTTATTAATCATCATCTACCTCTATTCTACCCTAAGAAATAAAAAAAAAATGGAAATGTACTAAATGTAGACTTTATTCCAGATAATAAATATCAAACTGAAGAAGTGTAGTTCTGATACCATTGAGCAACTTTTAGGTCAGGAAGGGATTCATTCTCCTTATAGAAACCCTACTTTGGTCAACTTTTTAAGGGAAATTTAGAATGTTGATAAAGTAAAAAACATCTACATATACTCACCTACCATCCGAACCCTGCTCCTATCTTCTTTAGGATCACCTAGAAAAAGAGTTATAAAAAGCAGCATGGAGCGCAAGGACAAGATGTCCGTTGCTGCGGGCTGCTAATCATGCACACCCCCTTTGTCACCTCCCTCTACACTGCGCTCTGGGCTGATTTTTATAAGTCTCTTTTCTAGGTGATCCCGGCATGTCAAGCTTAGAGCAGACAAGCGCCGTAGGTAAGTATATGTAGGTTTTGTTTTTTTTTTAAATGCTAGATTTCCTTTAAGCATACAGAGTCTTAATGCTCTGCCGGAGATTCTAGGTGAGGAATATACCAGTACATTTTCCAGAATAGGAAAAAGAAAACTATGCCTCCAGTGCTACGTTAAAGGAAGTCTACCACCAAGACGAAGGTTTGTAAACTAAGCAAACTTGGGGTTCTGGCTCCATAGCTTTTCCTTGATCCTGGAGTCCCTCAGACTTATTTGCATAATTTTTAAAGCCTTTTTTCTTTTTGGAAATAGAAGGGCATCAGAAGCTAAGAGAAGAGTGACTCCAGTGAGGGGGCTCATGTAAGTATCCTTGGTTCACTATACTTCCTTCTGGTGGTAGATTTCCTTTAAAGAAGACCACTCCCACTAAATCAATGTCTGACTTTGAAGACCCCTAGTGACATGACATGGGAGAATATCCAAACCAGTAGGTCTCATCCAAAAGGAATAAACGCTCAATTGTACCACTGAATCAATGTTTGAACATCTCATCAATGCAGCATAGGGAATAGGTTTTACTAGGTGAGAGGCCATAGATATAGATCTAATTCCCTTTACAGGTCCCTTTTTGGGTTGTACAGACTCTTAGTGGAAATGCATGCTGAGCTGGGGATTCTGGGTAACGAATGTGCAAATAAATTTCTCTGGTGTATAAAAGGGAATTACAGGATGATTTATCATATTTTTGCGCATCATGCAACAGTATATGACCGAAATCCCACTTACCGCCTCAGGCCCACAATTAAAGTTCAGTTCACTGCCGGTTATACTTTATCTTTACCTGTCCCATATCTTGTAAGTGAGACTGATTCATTTCTGGTATTTTAATCTTGGCTCCTGTTTAGACCTCTCTTCTGCTTTTGTGATTGTGTACTTTGTTGCTAGCTCTGTTGTGACCCAGGTTGTTAACTTTTCTTCTATGTTTGTGCTGTTTGGGCATAGGGAGGGAATGACACCCAGTTACTAGCCACCATTTAGGGGAGAATGAGTAAGCAAGTAGGGCTTGTTTTGGGGGCTCAGTATCAGGGCTCTCTCTCCATGTCTGTTATCCTCCTATTATGTCCTGTTAATTTCTAAAGGAGATGATCAAGAGACCCTCTTGCTTACCTCATACGTCCCCTTTAAGATTATACAAAGGTCTTTTGAGACTAACATTTACTAATAATAGTTTTATGTTGTGGCCTGCGTAGCTTTAGATTAGAATCACATCAATGTACATATCACATAAATAAGTTTGTTAGATGGCCTTACTGTATGTTACCCTAATATTCAGCCCCCAATTGAGTTTGTCTGTGGGGGGGGGAGCAGTATTTTCTCACTAAAGAAACTCATCCCATTTCCATGGATTGGGAATATGTGCTAACTTGCTGGAGCTCACAACTTTACGACCCTCGGAAATCAGGAGAATGAGGGTCTGCAAGTCCATCATCCAAAGGGAGCCCTGGTTCATATGAGAAAGCAGTGCTCCTTCATTGTTATCCTATGGCAGACAGATGTCAACAGGAAAGCAGGACATTCACTTCTTCTTCTTCTAAGAGTCCTGTTAGGATCTATTCAGAACTCCTACTCCAAATCATATAAACATGTTCAATCTATCAAACAGCCCAGCTTCCCCTCCTCTATCAAATCCTGCGCTCAGAGGGAGCAGAGAAATCCCCTTACAGGTTCACCTAAACTGGATCATCAGCAGAACCATTGAATGAACCCATGTTCACATGCTAGAGGCTGTGATTGATCATATTTCCCACATTTGATACTTGGACATCATGCATCAGAGACCACATTGCAGTGAAAATAAAGCAACAATTTGCTGTTTTTGTGTGGCAGAAAAATCTATTAAGTGCTTGAAAGAATGAGATGAATATGAGCCGGTCCACAGAGAACAAGTACAAATATGTAGGCGTTCTTATAATTGGCAAAAGGCTGCTGTAGAGCAATATGCTTATTTATTAAGTATCCTCTATAGACACATAGAAACCTTCTGATATACTAGAAGTCACCGATAAAATCTAGAATTCTGAAATTATAATATAGCAAAAACATACCGGAAAGTGTCATTCTGCCTACAACCATATAAGTTATTATAAAACTGTAAAATTAGGCATTCTGTAACGTACAGATATCACGGAATCAGTCACAACAGTCTGGTTACACTCATTGAGAACAGTCTATACTGTAGGTGCCCAACTATAAATACCAGTATAAAAATCCAAAGTTAACAAAAATTTACTTTGAAATTATAAGACATAGAGGCTTATTAACTGAGGGTCGCGGATCGCACTTTCGTCGGACTGTTCACGATTTTTGGGATTGTGTTGCACGCGATCGGATTGTGGAGCAGCTGAAATGAAAATAAGTGGACTTATGCTATCCGTTATTATATGGTCTTTGCGTCATATTCCCTCAGGTGTAGTATGTAACAATTAACACGTTTCATGTTTTTCTCATAAAACTAATGTTACAAAATCCAGACTAACCCCCTTTTAATGATATCCCAATGTATGATAATGAAAAAAGGAGTTCCTTATGCCTTATATGCCTATTTTTAAAAGATGACATATGGAAAAGCAGCACCGCCATCTTTTATTTCCTATCAAATATTTTTTATTTATTTTAAGATTTTTAATAATTAAAAAATACACACACACAACTCAACATCCCAGAACGGCAGTGTGCGCCCCTCCTGTACCCTAAGTTTGTGTAAATGTAGACAGATATAGTTGCAGTGGTTTTCCAGGAAATTTTAAAAACTTTGTGGAGGAAGGATCAGGGGTAGCAAAAAAGAAGTCACAGTTTCTCTGCTCATGCTTCCGGTGTAGGCCCTGGACACAGACAAAAGTTCAGAGGATCTTAAGATCAACTTTGGCCAATGAATGGTCTCAATGGGTGCCATGGGTGCGACCATGAGATGTCAGAAGAAGCCACTTATTGGTCAAAATTTCTAACCGGGCACAGGACCAAAATAATCCAGAAGTACTGGGGTGATGTGAGAACCGGGAACTGCACTTTCTTTTTTTGCCACCTTTGCCACAGCCTCTGATGGTTTTCCAGAATTCCAGGAAAACCTCTATAAGTAACCTTAGAATAGGCCATAGCAGATTGGTGATAGTCTCACTGCCATCATCTCCTCTGCTCACCTGATTACAGGAGAAGGTAGACTTGCACTAACCAGCTATTGCCACTACAAAGTTGATGGTGCTGTGCTTCAAGCAGGACATTGTGCAGGACGGGCAGGAACAGGACACACACTGATGAGATCCTAAACAGGGAAAAACTAGTTACCAATACATATCCTTATGTTTACCCTGAATGCGGTGAGTAGCAAGATTATTCACTTCTTTACCTGAAAAAAGCCCTGCATTCTGCTGATAACATTGGAAGTAGAACCTCTAGGAGTTTTTCAACTCTTGGAACCGTACTTACAGACAACCGCTGCCTTGAACTGTGCACAGGTCTGCCACCTGCTGGTCATTCATCTTTATAATCCGGTGCGCCTTATATATGAACCGTACTTACAGATAACAGCTGCCTTGAACTGTGTACAGGTCTGCCACCTGCTGGTCATTCATCCTTATAATCAGGTGCGCCTTATAATCCGGTGCACCTTATATATGAACCTTGATGTTTTAGCAGGCATTTATTGTTGGTGCGCCTTATACTCCGGTGCGCATTATAGTCCAAAAAATACTGTAATGAAACATGGAATTTTACAAACCCCCATCTAGCTGAACGGAGCAATAAATACTGAAACATCTGCCACATTTGAACATCATTTAAAGGTTTGTATGAAATGGAAAAATATTTGCTAGCTGCCAGGGGGAGCCTATGAAATAAATATGGAACCTAAATGCATCGCTCTTCACACCTCTGTTCCAGTACTGCAGCTCCCCTTTCCACTTTCTATATGTGAATGGGAACTATTGTGCTGGAATGGAAGGGAAATAAGAGACACAAATTTTTTTTTTTTTATTTTATAGCTTCCGCTGCAACTGGGAAAAGTTTTTAACCCCGTACAATAATTATGAATGTTATGCTTCAATAACAGGCTGATAATATATTAGTTAAATTAAAATATATCTAAATATTTAAATAGATCTAAATAGATAGATCTATTATTGATTGATAATAGAACATATTATTTGTTCTTCATGTTTCAGTGTGCAGTTCTTTTCTATATTCCAGAAAATTGATGTGTTAATTGATCTATAATTGTCTCCGTAGACCGGCACGTCGGGTACATTTGAGTGGCACAGAGCTGGCAGTGTTTTCTAAACCCATCCCTCAGCACGTGCATCCTGTGGTCCCTTTAAGCAGGCATCTCTACACGAGCGGTTGCCATGGAGATGTTGATCCGTAATAGCCGCGCTCCACTTTGTCTGTGCATCGCTGCAAACCCTAAAGCTCTTGTAACATTTAAGACGGTTCACCACAATCAATGTCATCATTAATTCTCTTCTCACATTTTATTGCTTGTTCTAGCAATTCATTTTTTAGACAATTTATTTATGTTGATGCGGCCGTCACCATGAAATGTCATGTCTGTTATCTGACATCCGGCCGGGGATAAGAGGCCATTTTATCTACAATGGTCTTTTGCCACCTGGTGGTAGAAATTAGGTATAGCAAGTTGTGCCTGTGGATTCATGGACTCTTTCATTGACTGCTTTTGCATTATACAGTCAATAGATTCATATGTTCATTGATTTCTGGACAAAATGTGCCTCTAAAAGAAGAAAAAAAAAATAAATTTTAGACTGTAAAGAAGAGAAAGAGGCTGTGAATTGATGTATACGTGCGTAACAATATGATGCTCTGTTTGCCATCAAATACATTGAGCTGCCATTAAGAGGAAATAACATTCTATAATTTATAAATGGGAAAGGGGAATTCTGTCCAAACCAGTTCAAAAACCATACAAAAATGAATAAAGCAAGCTAAAATTTATGTAAAAAATTTTTGGAGGGGGATATTAATCTAAATAACTTGCTGTACTGTATAGTAACTCATATTATATAAGGCATATAAGGCAGCAGTCACCAGAACTTATTCTCCAGGACTAGACTACCTCTCCCGGCGCTACCTGCGGCTCTATACCACCGCCACCCAGAGGAAAGGGCTCATTGGCTGAGAAGGGAATTGTGGGACAAGGCTCTGGAAGAAGACTGAGAGACAACAGGTCCAGCAGATTATATTGAGGAAGAATGGAAGCTGACATGGGGGCACATGTATCATAGTTTCATCTAGGCAAATTGTCTTGTTTTTTTGCGACTTTTCTCGTTTTAGTGACTTTTTTTTGCAACTTTTGTTGGCGCTCTTCAAGTGCACCTCAGTCTGCACCTTTTGCAGTGTGCCTCATGTACCTTTGTTTTCCAGATGTTCCATGCGACATTTTGCCTTTTTTGCGCCTTTTTTCACCGTGTCCAAAGGAAGTTTTTTTTCATGTACCCAATTTTAAAATGTAAATTGGAATTATTTCACATGCTTTAACTGTTTAACATTTTGCACAGTAACCTCTTTTGTCAAAATTCTGACATTTTTGCATTTTTTTTATTGGTTACTTCTAAGGGTGAAGTCACACATAGCGGTTTAATGGCATTTTTAATGCATTTTGAAACTAATTACAACAGCTGAGGAGAGGTGATTTGCCTTATTTCATTACTGTTAACATTTGCCCAACGTGTAGTGCTTTTCCTTGATTATGTTTCCATTCTCCCCCCGCTGTACACATATTAATCAGATCTCTGCGTATCTATAACACAAGCCTGACCTGTATTATCACCATAGTTAATGAAAAAGAAACCTCTGCCCGACCATTATTAACATTTACTTCCACACATTTAAAGCCTAAAAGGCCCCCAATTCGTAAGATGTAGTTTTCACCAACAAGCATTGTTACAACCATAATGCCTATGAAAAAATTAATGACAACTGGATATTATCCAACATGACACTTTGAGGATAC
Organism: Engystomops pustulosus; assembly: GCA_019512145.1. NCBI lineage: Eukaryota > Metazoa > Chordata > Amphibia > Anura > Leptodactylidae > Engystomops > Engystomops pustulosus. The sequence continues at coordinate 26,478,796 of CM033649.1, read as the reverse complement.
CTGGAGTTTCAAAATTCTAACAAAGTAATTTTTCGTATAACAGCAAAAATGTAAGCATGGGGGCCTAAGGCCCGCAATAGCGTGTCTAGGGTTAAACATTGAGAGAGAGAGCGCTGTACATCATTGGCAGTTCTGTCATTGACCGGTGATTCATCTAAGGTCCTTTACCCGTTAGATTTGCAACCTCTATCCCCATGTAGTTATCTGATTCTAAAAAATAAAATCGAATGTACCTGTGTTCTTATAATATTAATTGTCATAGCCAGTGGTTTGTCGATGGTGATGTGGGGGGTAGAAGCAATATGGTGCTATCTAGTTGACACACGGTTTCCAGGGTCGAAACTCGCGGCAACGTTTCTACCTTGTACAATAATTATCTTCATTTCCCCTCTTATATAAGCGTGGAAACCAGTGACTCCTAAAATAAGTGCTTTTTATTAGTGAGGCGGATGTGTCGCTCGATTACTTGAATATATTTTATGCTCAGCAAAACATGAATAAAGCGTGTCTGAGAATGTTTCTCCCCAGTGTTTTCTGTCCATATAATTGGCAAACAGTTAAGATGACACATTCCATTCTGGAACGCGCAAACCTGTTTGCTTCAATCTTGTTTGCTAGTTTCTGTCAACTCCTGTAAATGTTGTTTTTTTTCCCAGATCCCCACTGAAATTTCATATTTGTCAGACTCATTTTATTCTGAAATAACTTTGCTGAACTAACAAGGGGAAGATGTATATATAATATATATATCTATATATATATATCTATATATATATACACTCACTGTCCCCTTTATTAGTAAACCATGCTAGTAATGGGTTGGACCCCCTTTGGCCTTCAGAACTGCCTCAATTCTTGTGTGGCATAGATTCAACAAGGTGCGGGAAGCATTCCTCAGAGATTTTGGTCCTATTGACATGATGGCATCAAAAGATGCTGCGAGTTTGTCGGCTGCACATCCATGATGCCATCTGATGTTAAGTACTTGTGGTACAAGGGATGAGGTCAGCAACAATACTCAGTAGGCTGTGGCGTTGCAAACGATGCTCAATTGGTACCAAGGGGCCCAAAGAGTGCAAGAAAATATTCCCCACCCTGACACTACCACACACCACCACAGCCTGAACCGTTGATACAAGCAGGATGGATCCATGCTTTCATGTGTGTTACGCCAAATTCTGACCCTACCATCCAAATGTCGCAGGCAAATCGGACTCATCAGACCAGGCAATGTTTTTCCTGTCTTCTCTGTCCAATTTCGATGAGCTTGTGCAAATTGTAGCCTCAGTTTCCTGTTCTTAGCTGAAAGAAGTGGCACTATCTGCCTCAAATGTTCGACTGCGTGCGTGTCAGAGATGCTCTCTCTGCCTACCTTGGTTGTAACGGTGGCGATTTGAGTCACTGTTGCCTTTCTATCAGCTCGAGCCAGTCTGGCCATTCTCTCTCTTGACCTCTGGCATCAACAAGCATTTCCGCCCACAGAACTGCCGCTCACATGATTTTTTTTCTTTTTCGGACCATTCTCTGTAAACCCTAGAAATGGTTGTGCGTGAAAATCCTAGTAGATAGCGTTTCTGAAATACTCGACAAGCCCTTCTGGCACAACAACCATGCCACGTTCAAAGGCACCTTTCTTCCCCATACTGATGCTCGGTTTGAACTGCAGGAGATTGTCTTGACCTTGTCTACATGCCTAATGCACATGATTTGCCGCCATGTGATTTGCTGATTAGAATTGAATGTTAACGAGCAGTTGGACAGGGGTACCTAATAAAGTGGCCGGTGAGTGTATATATATATATATATATGTGTGTGTGTTTTTGATGAAGTCACAAGCACAAAGGGATTTTTTCTATGTTTTACTTTATTAGGCTTCTTATGCAGATTTCCTCCTAATCTCGAAAAATCCCTTTGTGCTTGTGATCTTCATCCAAAAACACACACACATAAAAATCCCTTTGTGCTTGTGATCTTCATCCAAAAACACACACACATATATATATATATATATACACTCACCGGCCACTTTATTAGGTACCCATGTCCAACTGCTCGTTAACACTTCAATTCTAATCAGCCAATCACATGGCGGCAACTCATGTGCATTTAGGCATGTAGACATGGTCAAGACAATCTCCTGCAGTTCAAACCGAGCATCAGTATGGGGAAGAAAGGTGATTTGAGTGCCTTTGAACGTGGCATGGTTGTTGGTGCCAGAAGGGCTGGTCTGAGTATTTCAGAAACTGCTGATCTACTGGGATTTTCACACACAACCATCTCTAGGGTTTACAGAGAATGGTCCGAAAAAGAAAAAACATCCAGTGAGCGGCAGTTCTGTGGGCGGAAATGCCTTGTTGATGCCAGAGGTCAGAGGAGAATGGGCAGACTGGTTCGAGCTGATAGAAAGGCAACAGTGACTCAAATCGCCACCCGTTACAACCAAGGTAGGCAGAAGAGCATCTCTGAACGCACAGCACGTCGAACTTTGAGGCAGATAGTGCCACTTCTTTCAGCTAAGAACAGGAAACTGAGGCTACAATTTGCACAAGCTCATCGAAATTGGACAGTAGAAGACAGGAAAAACATTGCCTGGTCTGATGAGTCTCGATTTCTGCTGCGACATTTGGATGGTAGGGTCAGAATTTGGCGTCAACAACATGAAAGCATGGATCCATCCTGCCTTGTATCAACGGTTCAGGCTGGTGGTGGTGGTGTCATGGTGTGGGGAATATTTTCTTGGCACTCTTTGGGCCCCTTGGTACCAATTGAGCATCGTTGCAACGCCACAGCCTACCTGAGTATTGTTGCTGACCATGTCCATCCCTTTATTACCACAATGTACTTAACATCAGATGGCATCATGGATGTGCAGCCGACAAATCTGCAGCATCTTTATGATGCCATCATGTCAATATGGACCAAAATCTCTGAGGAATGCTTCCAGCACCTTGTTGAATCTATGCCAACCCCTCACATGGCTTGTATCCTCTCCTGTATATAACCCCTCACATGGCTTGTATCCTCTCCTGTATATAACCTCTCACATGGCTTGTGTCCTCTCCTGTATATAACCCCTCACATGGCTTGTATCCTCTCCTGTGTATAACCCCTCACATGGCTTCACATGGCTTGTGTCCTCTCCTGTATATAACCCCCTCACATGGCTTGTATCCTCTCACTAGACAATAAAATACACAGAAGAGATTATAAATACAGTTGACAATGTCAATTGTAAGTGGAGTGCAACAAATCTAAGCAATCCAATGAAAGTTAATTATCTTGTGCTACACTAATGGGGATGGCAATGCTATAACTTTCAGATCTTCCTGCCTTGATGTTGTGATCTGGTGTTTTAATAATTTCCCTGGACAAGAGCAATGGCCAAGGGGGCTGATTTAGTTTTATAAGTGGTGTAGACACACCCTCCTTCCTCCTCTCCTCCTACCTGGACCAGATCCAGGACCTCGGATAATTTCAAACTTCTCAACGAGAGGTCATAAGACTATGGTCCCCATGCCATGAGACCAGTCCAAATCTCCAGTATCTATTGAGACTGAACATGAGCCACTTACTATGCTTCTATTGAGAGTTTTGCATATCTTCGCATTCAATGCCATTTGCCCCACTGCCCCGATCCCAGAAATGTATTTGGCATATGGCTGAGATGGCCCATAATTCCATAAGGCCATATATTCTTGGAACTTTTGGAGGGAAAAGACCCGTGCCAATGAGTCTGCTGCTGGGAAGTCCCACTTTAAAGCTGAATCCTCTGGGTTTTTTTTCATTGCCCAATTCTAGATAAGGCTTGGGGAGGTGGGGTAATAGTTATGACATGTGTAATGCTATGATGTATATGAAAAGACCTGACATGTGCCCCCTTTCTGTAGACTTCTATATTTTCATCATAGAGGTCATACAATCCATACATGCAGGACATAACACTTACTTTATGATTCAGACCACGATCATGTCAGCCCCCAGGCCCAATTCTGTAAATCTCATTATTAAAACCAAATAAACCCTCAATCTCTGCCTCCTATTCCTCAGTCCCTCTCCGCCTCTCGCTTCTTTTATATATTCAGGCTCCTTAAGGTTTATAAATAAGGATGGTGTAAATTCTTAATGAGCCAAAATCTAAATGGACCTTGTGAATCATTTCTAGAATCTGCGCAGATTTGCTGTTCCCTTAATAATAAGGATTCCAATATTTTACAGCTAATTATGATTTTCACTCTCTTTTTTTGTGTATTTTCAGCAAATACAAAGCTCAGCTCTAAGCAATATTAATGAAAAGTAAAAAAAGAGCTGTTTTTGCATTTTGGAGGCAAACAACATGATTTCAGTAATTTTATCCACTCGTGAAGCTTTCAGATGTTATGTCACTACAGAGCTCGATTGTTTTATGCCATCTCTATCACAAATGATTTCATTTTATCCTTTCAGCAGTCCGTGCCATCTCCAGAAGTGCCCTCTTGTGGTTTTTCAGGCTGTACATTGAAGCGTGCAATATGCTCTATTTAGGGCCATATCCATTTTCCCTCTCAACGGCTGCTCATGTTTTATATCAAAACTCATCCCAGGAGTCTCGCGTGAAGCATCTGCTTCATTTTGTTCACATTTTTTTTTATTGATAAATAAAAAATTCTGAGTTTAAAATGTCCTTCTGTTATTGTTGGATGGTAAAAGTATATAACATTATATCACTGCACATATTGTGACATTTTGAGGTTAAATGATGTCCATTTTGTTAAAGGGGTTGTCCACTTTCAGCAAATATGTGATATGGTCTGTGTAAAGAAAATCTTCCAATATACTTTCTGTATCAATTCCTAACGGTTTTCTAGATCTCTGCTTGCTGGCATTCTATAGGAAGTTTTAATGTTTACTTCCAATGGATAGAAATACGTCCCTGGTCATGTGAAGGACACACAGGTGCCCAAGCTTTTAGTGTCACACGGCTTTGATTACTCTTTGTGATACTATGGCTCTTGCACCTGTGTGACATCACATGACCATGGACAGATTTCTATCCACCGGAGTAAACATAGAAGCTCTCTATAGCAGAACAGCAAGCAGAGATCTAGAAAACCATGAGGAATTGATACAGAAAGTACAGTATATTGACAAATTGGTTAAATTTTCATTACAAAAACAATAGGAACAAGAAAAAACCAATGTGGCTAACTAGTCTTGTAAGGAAAGCAATAAGCGAGAAATATAAGGCGTTTAAGGTGCTAAAACGTGACGGTAGAGAGGAGGCATTACAGGATTATACAGAGAAAAATAAATCCTGTAAAAAGCAGATACAGGCCGCCAAAATAGAGATTGAGAGAAAAATTGCCAGGGAGAGCAAAAATAATACCACATTATTTTTCAAGTATATAAATGAAACTAAAAACTGAGAGTGTGGGCCCCCTTAGGAATAATATGGGGGTCATGGAGGAAGGAGATAAGGAAAGGGCCAATCTACTGAATGTCGCCTTCACAACTGTCTTTACCCATGAAAATTTGGGGGGATTTATCATCATGTTGTCTGGTTTTTAGAACTTATTTATGAGACATTTTGACTACATTTAGAAACAAAACTTAACTTTACTTACCCGCTCCTGTCGCGATCCCGCGGTGCATTGTCCAACGAGGATTCGGGTCCGGCACGATACACCAACATCGTCCGCCCGAGTTCCTGCATCCGTCGCTTCTGCCCCGAGGTCCGCCAGAGTTCACCTTCTTCTTCCCGGTGCTTGTAAGTGCGTGTCTTGCGACACAATTTTAAATGTTAAATCACGCGCGTTGTCCGAATCCAACGGGTTGTCCAACGGCCCCCCCCCCCCATTTCTGTCGCCTGCAAGCCGGCACCGATGCGACACAACAGATCGTGTACGCCAAAATTCCGGGGCAATTTGGCGCAAAATGGAAATCATCGGGAAACCCAAAGAAAATGTGTCCGACGGACCCTTAGTAAATGAGTCCCTATGTGTTGATAACATCAAACCTTTATTTTTGAGATCAACTTCAAGGACTCCCCAAACACCAAACTGCCATAGCACTTCCCTACGCTTAACCCACTACTTTCTCCACACCTCTTCATGGCAGCCTCGCTGCTTTTCCTAAGCTTTTTTGTTGTTGGTTTTACATTCTAATGAATTCCTTTCCCAGAAGCCTCTACAAATGTGAAATTAGAGAAATGGTGGTGGTGATGATAACTGCATTATTCATTCTGTGTTGATTACAATCACTATAGCCTACAGATAGTCGGCAACAGGCAGTACATGGAATGGAAGGATAAAAACATTTCCCTCCAAAACTATTCAAACTAAAAAGTCTAAGGGCGATATTTACTGTATTTTTGCTTTTCTGTAAAAATTTCTTCCCCCTTACTTAAAGGGGACGGGGCACTGTGGCGCATTCCAGTACCGTGCCTGCGCACTAGCTATAGCTAGGAACTGCCGCAGCAACTTGAATCAGGAACTGTCGCAGGTTATAGCGCATATCCACTGCAGGCTTGACCTAACATACAATTGCCTGGGGGCATACCAGCCTCCGGAAAAGCCAGGAGGCCAGAGCTTCTAGATATATCTGGACCCAGTGGGTTGGGCAGTGGGAACAACATGTGCTGGTTCACCATGTGTCAACAGCTAATACATCCCACCATCCCTACCCAACATGTCCTTTACCAGCATGATCTTAAATAATCTTTTTTTATATTTTAATGCTACCTGTAAATTGTGTAAGTATGCAGATATATGCATATTTATTTTAGTTCCAAGGGGACATTTATCATAAACTTGCATATAATGTAACCCCTGCCCCTCCACTGCGCCTTCTCCTGATGGACCTTGTGGCCGGTTGCGTTGGCGTACAATTTTGCTTTTTTATTTAAGGCTGAAAAGGCACCTGCACGTTCATCAGAGGCTGTTATAGTGACATACAGAACATTCCTTTGGGAAGATTTATCAGGGCTTATACGCCATTTTTCTGTTTTCTGTGGAGCCAGTGGGGCCCAGAAATGCTGAACTGATCCCTTTTTATTACCATTAGAACATGAAATAATCAGATCCCCCTGTCTGCAGCCAAATCCATAGCAGTCATTTAGATCCTTACTGAAGCAAAAGGCAGAATATAAAGGGGGTTTTAACTACTTAACTGCCTCTGTTGTAATTACACTTTCTATTTTTAGCATTCTGCCCATTTAACCCTTTCGGGCCAAGTTTTTGCATTTCCTTTTTCCCATTCTGCGAGCCATATATTTTTTTCCACGTATAGAGCCACATGAGGGTTGGTTATCTGTGGGATGAATGTACTTCCTGGTGGCACCAATTTATCTTCAGTCCAAGTACCGAGAAGCTGAAAAAAAAATCTGAATGTGTTGGAATTGGCGGATTTGTGTTCCCCTTTATTCTATGGGCCAGTGTAATAGAGATACTGAACTTTTAAAGTTTGATTATGTCTTCAAAAGGAGTTGTCTAGGCTCAGAAAATAAATGTTATTATTTATATATTGAAAAGTTATGTATCAGTTCCTTGTGGTTTTCTAGATCTCTTCTTACTGTTGTTCTATTGAAATATTCACTGATTACTTCCTGTTTATAGAAATTGTTCCCTGATCACACCTTTGTGACATCACATGACCAGGGACAGTTTCTATCAGCTGGAATCAAACATTGAAGCTCCACGTAGAATGACAGCAAGCAGAGTTAAAGAAAACCATGAGGGTGTGTTGACGCATGGCGTTTGCATTGCATTTACAAACACAATGCAAATGCCCGGGGCAGAGCTCAGCCCAATCACATCTGTGTGAAGCGCATGTGTTCACTAACCACCAAGTGCTTGATGTTTTAAATTCAATGCACACGCCACATGTGAATTCACCCTCAGGAATTGATACAGAAGGAATTTGGAACTTTGTACAACTTTTCAAAAAATTGATACAAAGAATAACAATTATTTGTTGACACTGGAACACAGCTATAGCCGACATTTTAAATGATACAATTTTGATAACTGTATGACCTTTCAGTTACTTTTTGGTTTTAACTATTCAGACCCTCTAGGGTGCTTGAAACAAGAAAACACTTAACCCCCTCTTGCATTCAAGTCCAGTGTAAATGACGTCACAACCACAGCGGCAGCTACTGCCGGTCCTGGTAGTGGTCCATGTAACGCTTACACAGGCCGCAGATAGAGGCTACAGAGGGAGCGGGCTGTGCTCCTGCCATCACTGCTGCCCCCAGTAGCCAGTGCTGTTTCCTTTTCCCTGTAGTCACAGTGATGACCCAGTGCTGATTGAAGTCGTCAGCCAGTCCTGGGTCAGTTTCGGCCATAGGCCTTTGACCCAGTGTAGGCTGACATAATACATTGCCTATACCACAATCACATAGACTGCAGGCTCCTGATCTGCGTGATTGATAGCGAGCAGCGGGAAACGGGAGCTGGATCCCACCCCCATGGCAGTGTTCAGGTTGCAATTTTAATTTTTTTTTTATTAAAAAAACATTTCCTTCCCTCTCAGCAGCCCCCTGTCTGCCCACCCTAGGCACCATGCCTCCAGTGCCCAGGCATAAATATGGGCCTGCAGACACCTGCCCTGTATGGAGAAGTCTCCGCCCATTAATCCTCTCCATACACCCTTCACATCTGTTTGGGAAATGGTTAAAAAAGTTATTTGCTTGCACCCCAGAATTTCATTGAATAATGAGACCCATCCTGCCAAAAACAAGCCCACATTTATAGAGCATCAATAACGAGTGGAGATGGTGGAGTTATTTGCTAGGGGTCATAATTTGGCTACTTCATTATGTCCACCACAGTAACCTAACAGACTAACAGACCCCCTTATAGTCTATAGAGCCTGTTGGGTAACCTATTTTCAGTTTTTATAACAGCAGTAAATAGAAGCATGGTAGAGGAACTTAGCTGTATGGCCATTACAAATACTTAGGGAAGGGAAAACACAACATGTTTTCCATCAAGAAAATGCAGGTATTTTCTTGCCGGTGAATTTCAGGCTTTCCTTATAAATGCTGCTTTGGAGTTCTAAAAAGTACAAATGTAAAAGGGCATCAATTGACAAAGTCACTGTGCAAAAAGCATTTACTCTGCAGGTAAATGATGTCGTTATAATGGCTGCGGTACTGAGAATACCCCCTAAAACAGCAGAAACTGTGTTTTCTCCTCCGCAGGTTCCAAGAAATCTGATTTCCCAAACAATAGAAAACCACAATTACAAGAAATTGAGTGAGAAAAATAGCAGGTGGTTCTCTGCCAGAGAAATAATGGCGGCCTGGTGTGAGCTCAGCCATTCACTGGATGCTCAACTGTAAAGGAAGAAAATTCACTGACAAAATGACACTAAAGCTTCATCTAGACAAAGTTGTTCAATCTTAGAAACTCCAACTGCCGGTATATTCTTCCCATTATACCGTATATGCAGTTCATTACATTACATTACATTTATTCTTAGTTCTATGTTAGCATTGGAGAACAGGCAGTCCCCAGGTTACGTACAACCCATAGGTTTGTTCTTAAGTTGAATTTGTAAGTTGAAACTGTATATTTTATAACTGTAATTCCAGACAAAAAAATTTTAGTTTCAAAAGTTTTTGCTGTAATAAGACTAAGGATTATCAATAAAGCTTCATTACAGACACCTTACAGCTGATCATTTGAGTCTGGGACTATAGTAAAGCATCCAGAGAGCTTCACCAGAGGTTACAGCGAGCAGAGGGGTCTGTCTTTAAGTAGGGGTCATCTGTAAGTCGGGTGTCCATAAGAAGCTATTAGAGCTATTTAACGGCTTCTGCAAGAGAACATTGAGCATCATTGTGAAAATAGTAATGAGTAGTGTGACCACCAAATATTATTGTGGCAGCCCTTACTGATCAATTTTATTATGTACTTTATTAATTTGGATGCAGAGTGGCACTGGAAGGGTGCGATCATTTTCAGTGGGATGTAAGTCTGTGGCACAAGGGATTAATGATTTGGGGCACAAATAAATAGGATCAGAACTGTCTCCCCATTCAGGAAGAAGAAATGGACCTCCCTACAACAGATATTGGCAGCATTTTTGTGCCAAATCAGTCAGAAAAAAGAAGCGCAAGAAAAGTGTTGGATTCTTAAGCGGCAACAAAATTTTGCAATAAAGAGAACAAGTTATGAGTGTGGGAATACCAACAAAATTGTGGTGCTGACCATTCATAAATAGGGCACTAGAGGCTCGGCAAGGGTAAAAAAAATTCTACCAGTTTTCTGTTTGAAAGTCAATAAAAAATGCCCCTATCCATGTTTTATTAGAAAAAAAAATTGGTGGGAGATTTGAATGGCAATGGGCCCCCTAGAAGGCTTGAGCCCGGGCTACCACCCAAACCACCTCTATTATAATCGACTACTGTGGCCCATGTCTACTACCAAGGTACCTTACTTTGAAGGAACTGTTCAGCTGTCTCTTCCGGTGTTGGGTTCTGGCCTAATTCTTCTGTTCCCTCTGGCTGCACCCATTCTGCTGCTGTTGGGTTTTGGCCTTGTTTTATGGTGATTTGGCTGCATGCATTCCATTGTTCGGCTTTTCGGTTTTGGCCTTGTTCGGCTGTGTTCTGGCCTCATGCATTCTGCTGCTGCTGCTGGGTTTTGCCCTTGTTTTATGGTGTTCTGGCCTCATGCATTCTGCTGTTGTTGATTTTTGGCTTTGTCCTTTTGTGTTTTGGCCTTATGCATTTTACTGTTGTTGGGTTTTGGCCTTGTTCCTCTGTAGTCTGGCCCTGTGCATTCTGCTCCTGTTTTGTTTTGGCCTTGTTTTATGGTGTTCTGGCCTCATGCATTCTCCTACTGTTGGAGTTTGTTCTATGGTGTCTTGGCTAAATGCATTCTGCTGCTGTTGGGTTCCAGCCTTGTTACTTAGTGTTTTGGTGACCTGCATTAAGAGAGGTGTCTGAGGACTGTGGTTCCCTGCAAAAATTTGCTGTCTCTCTAGTTTCCGGATTTCTGTATGTCTCTTCTCCAAGACTATGGTACTTATTCTGTTGGTGATCTCCACCTGATTCTGATTTGAATCTGCCTGTCCTGACATATGTCCTGTATCCTGCCTGCTGCCTGCTCTGATCTATGGCTTGTATTCTGGATTGCCCTGACCCATGGTGCCTCGCATCTGTGCAAAGTCCAGCCCCCTGTATGGGGTAAAAGGGTGAAAGCCCACATTGGTAAGGTGACTGGTATTGGTGAGTGGGTCCACAAACTTCTGGCTCGCTTCAGAGACCAATCAAATAATGTGTTCCAACACGTTATTTTTGCTAAAAAATAGAAAAGGTGCTACTTCAGTGTAGCCATGGAATAAAGATAGTCCTTTGCTTTTTTACGCGACTCATAGAGATAGATCTATCTATCTCATAATAGACAGATATGAGATAGATAGATAAATAGATAGATATAAGATAGATAGATTAATAGATAGATTGATTGATAGGTATGAGATAGATAATCACATAGGTCAATAATGATAATATTCAGTGCATTTCATAGTTAGAGTAGATACAGAATTAGCTAAGTGAAAACAACTTCAGTGAAATGTTCCCATTGTGGCCAAGTAAATTACTTTTCTTCATAATAAAATAAAATACTTGTTTTTCGCACCTATTGGGTTTACGCTACCATAAAGAGGTTAATACCTCTGCTGCTACTGAACACTCTACAACATTTCCATATTAATGGCCACTTTTACAATGTTGTGTTCCCTGGGAGACATTCCTATAGTGATAGAATTTCTTTCCTCTTAACTGTAAATACAATAGATATTTCGAATTTCTCAGTATGTAATTAACATTTATGATGAAATCATTGGCCCATATTTATCAAAAGCAGTGCAGTCTGTACTAGGTGCAGTTTGCCTGTGTAGTGTGCAGGGGACGCCAGATTCAGGAATTGTGCCACACGGTCTTTATGAATCTGGTGCCCCCTGCACAGCCCCAACACCAGTTCACCACCATTTTTTGGTGCATCTTTAATATGGGTCGTGCGACACACATCTGTCAGACTCTACATGATAAATCTGGTGCACGGTCTAACCGTACACCGGAACACCCATTTTTGTGCAGAAATTTGTGTCACATCAAATATAGTGCAGCCATGACACAAAACGGTCAGGTGTGACACAAATGTGGCGCAGACACTTCTTAAATACCTGTGCACAAAGTACCACAAAGCTTGTTGCCGCTTGTAACTGCAAGGCTTGTTGGCCTGGTATGTTTCTCTACAGCAATGTAAAGTTACTGTTATGAGACAGGTGGAAATTTGAAGTAAATCCCCCTATTAGGCTACTCTGAAAATCAGCATTAGACTATTCAATTGGTGCTATCGTGAAAACTGCTTATAGAAGATTTTACAGCCATACTAGGAAAGACCAAACAGGAATATTAGCATTTACTGCATCATCCAGCAAGATCTTTGTTGCATTCAGCTTCAGTCTGAAAAATCATACATTGTTGAAATCATATATTGCTTTTAAATTTGCTCCTGTCAGTGAATAGCATGCACGAATACTTGGATTATAAAAGTACTCTTCTCCGTGATCAGCATGCAATAATATGTGTATCATAAAAGTGTTGTTGTGTAGTGCACAGTAATATGTAGATTATAAAAGTTTCCTGTCAATTAATAGCAAAAGTTTCTGGGATAAGCACTTCTATCTTGTCCTAATTCAATGATTTTCTCCTCTAGCTGTATGTTAAAAATACTACAGTGTATTTGAAGGACACCACCATTTAGTTAGTGGAAAATTTGAAATGGGAAGAACATTGGATACTAGGAAGACTTATTGTCATTGTACACCAATAATAATCACAGTCAAGGCAACAAACAGTGAGACAAACAACACTATAAACAAATACAAAGAGGCAGAAGAACTTATAAAATTTTAGAGAGAAAATAATTATCATTATATTTTATTGCTATATCTTTGTTTATATTTTATGAGCTTATTTTAAGTACTTTTCCTAGTACATTGTGGGTAGAGTAACTTCTCTGTTATTCTCACCATTAAAAGACATGTCTAAAAGACATGGCACACACATTCAATGACTTCATTATAAGTGTTAGTTACATACTGAGAAAATGGAAAAACCTATTGTATTTCATTTAAAAAGAAAGAAATTCTATTACTATGGGAATGTCTCCCAAGGGACACAACATTGTAAAAGTGGCTATTAATATGGAGATGTTGTAGAGTTTTCAGTAGCCAAAAAATGTACCAATCAATGGAAAAAATTAAAATTTAGTTTTATTAGGAAGAAAAGTAAATTACTTTTGTGGTCTAGATTATCCTTATTACTAGAGAGGGGATTTTTAAAAACCCAGATCCACACACACAGGACCATTTCCATACACAATAATAATTCCTTTATTTAATAATATTTCCATTATAAATATAGTGCACACAGATTACACAGTGCTACACACAACTTGCCACATAGGTCCCTGTACCCAATGGGGCTCACAATGTAATCAACCTATTAGTATGTTTTGGAGTGTGGGAGGAAACCAGAGGACCTAGAAGAACCCCACACAAACACGGAGAGAACATACAAACTCTTTGCAGATGTTGACCCTGGGACTTGTACCCAGGTCCCCAGCGCTGGGGCAGCAATACTACCCCACTGAGCGCCTTGTGCATTATTTTATAAAACCCTACAATAGCCTTAAAAGGAAACTTTAATTAGCAATTGGCTTAATAAACCACTACCAGTATACTGTCAAGCAGCGTAACACCATCTAGTTTTTGTTTCTTTCATGGTCCAGAAATCAACTTTGAAGCGAGATGTAAATTGTTTTTATAAAGTCAAAGGGGCAGAGAGTTTAACACTGAAGTCATGGTGGGGAGCTCTAAATGTTTCCTCCTCTGTTATTGACATCATTCTTCAGACTTCAGGATGTCCGTTAAGTGATGTTTTTGGATGCTGGGCCCTCAATCACAGTGAAAGGTGCTTTCTGAGGAAGAGAGAGCTTGACTTCAGTGTTAAAATCTCCACCTCCATGACTTTATGCAACCAGTTTACATCTCATTTTAAAGTTGATTTTCTGGATGCTGCCACTAAACTTGGTCATGAAAGAAACACAATTTGGAAGGTGTTCATCTGCTTCGCAACATACTGGTAGTAGTTTATAAGGTCAATTTCTGCTGACAGATTCCCTTTAAAGGAAATCTACCATCAAAATCCATCATGATAAACCAGGGGCACTTATTTATAGATTCACACACAGTGACAGTGTCACGGGTGGTTCCGCGACCCATATCGCGGGCTCACCCGTGCCTCTCTCTCCCCCCAGGCGCAGCGCCAGCGTGCCATACCTCTCCCCGCTCCCGAGTCCCGGCCTAGCTCCATGTGTTCGCATTCCCGTGCTTTAGGGCGCGCACACAGCAACTTCCAAAAATTTATAGGGCCAGCACGTCATTAATTGCCGCTGGCCATTTCCCATGAGGCTATTTATATCTGCCTCTCCCATCTAACCCTGCCGGATTTTTGTGCCTCACAGCCTTAGAGAAAGCTCTGTTGCGATTTGCCTGCGTTCCAGTGTCTCCTGCGTTCCAGTGTCTCCTGCGTTCCTGTGTCTCCTGCGTTCCTGACTCCCTCCATGTTCCTGTGTTACCTGACCTCCTCCGTGTTCCCGTGTACCAGTGTTCCTCCGTGCTGCTGTCGTGTGTGCTGTGTTCCCTTACCCTTCTGCTTGGACCTCCCGTTACTGACCCCGGATTGGACTGCAGTTCTTGTACCTCAACCTTGGCCGCCACTGCAGACAAGTCACGCCTGAGGAACAACCGAGTGGTACCACGCCGCAGCTTGTCTAACCCGCTTTGCGGCGGGCTCTGGTGAAAATCGGGTTTCATTTAGACTCCGGTCCCAGGTAGTGGCTTGAGTCATCGTCTGCAGTGGTCTAGAGGATCCACATCCCGTAAGCCTGACAGACAGTAGTAATCGTCTTATATTTTTTATCCATTAATATAGAGAAAAAAGAAAAAACAGGGACAAAAACAAGAGGACAGCGCCCCGTGTATTATTGTGGCACAGAGGATGAAAATAACCATGTATCAGCGAGATACGTATGTTGGGGAAGGATATAGGTTATACCCTCCTAAAAACATGCTCACCTTGGGTAAGTAAAATCAGGCGTATATCTCCTACCAAGCTGCCCTTCAACTTACTGGTGTTGTCCCTCGGAAGGGTCTCAACCAGTGTTTGAAAATGTGCAAGAAGTTTTCAGGAAACCGAGAAAAAGTAGCCGGCACGGAGCTGATTAAGGGAGAGGGTCGTCAAGTCGATTTTGATTTTTATTATTCTATTATTTTATTTATTGGAATAATAAAAATAAAAATGGACTTGATGGCCCTCTCCCTTAATCAGCGCCGTGCCAGCTATTTTTTCTCGGTTTCCTGAAACCTTCTTGCACATTTGTTATCCATGACCTCCTTCCTTTTAAATCAACTTTAAATTTGACAGAACCCCTCAGTGCTGCAACTTCACAGGCTGTTACACTTTTTCCTCCATCTACTTAATGCCCCTGTAGCAAAGGAAGCTTTAACACAAAATGGGAGGAGGGACAATGTAACAGTCTGTGAATCTGCGGCATGAAGGGGCTCTGGGGGCATTATATGGTAATTGCCCCTGAGCCCTTCTGACTCATCAACATCTTTTAAAACTTGATTTTAGAAAGAAAGGATAACAAATTTAAGAAAAATAAGTCACAGTAGCTGGATCCAGGGGCTTAACTACAGGGGTAGTAGTCGTAGAAGCCTCTATGGGGCACATGGTGTCAGGGGGCTCCTTCATCTGACCTGACACTAAAGAATGGAAGATGTGCACCATTATATACATATTATGCTGCACATTGTACAGAAAAATGTTTATAACATATATATGATGTATATGTGTGTATTTGTGATGTATATAAGTGTATTAATGTGTGTAATTGTAACTCACATGTGCGAATATGCAAATATCTATATTTTTAAGCAGTTGAGGGGCCCCATTCAGAAGTCTGCTATGGGGGCCTGGCCCTCCTAGTTATGCCATAGTTATGGTAGATTTCTTTTAAATTTGTTGTATGAAGTCAAAGAGTTGAAAAGTTTAACACTGAAGTCAAGCTCTCCCCTCCTCAAAACATCCTGTCTACTGTGATTGAAATCATTCACTAAACTTCAGGAGACCTGGTTTCTTATGTCCCTGGATGTAGAGGGTTCAATTACACCAAAGGGACCATTCTTAGGCGGAGAGAGCTTGACTTCAGTGTTAAACTCTCCACTTCCCTAACTTTATACAACCACTTTACAACTCACTATAAAGTAGATTTTATGGATGAAGCCACTGCACTCTAAAAAAAGTATCAAACTAAAAAAAAATATCAAACTAATCTGCTTTTATTATTTGTAAAAAAATTGTGATAGATGAAAGGTGATGTGTCTGCGTGTTCTCCATGGTTTATTTGCTGTAAGCTTATAATAATTCTTTTTTGAAAAACAGACTTTTTTCTACAGTGTAACAGCTTGTCATTGGCCCTGCTGGGCGTCAGAGTCTCGCTTTTATCTATACATCTCCCCTCCCTTCTGAAGAGGTTATGACTGTAATAACACGCCAGTGAGAGCCTCACACTTGCACTGTTATCAGCCTGTGCCTTGCAGCTGGAATAAGATTTAGGTCTGAGAGTCCAAATAAGGACACTGGCAAAGCAGCTTCTGTGCACCATCTGCGATAGGGAGGGCACAAGATAAGCCAAGAGAAAACACAATGGGGGCGTCACTGACTCATTTATTTATTTTCTTGAAATGTTGGAGCCGTTCTAGTTCCATTGATTAAATTATAATACTGAAATTCTGTAGCTGTGGAGTCGGCGCTGTCACACTATATATAGTATTTCACACCTGCAAGGAACACTGCCGACTACTCTCATCAGGAACACATCCTGGTGACATGTTGTGCAGAACATTGTGGCTTCAAATCCAAGATTCCTTGTTTTTCCAAGAAAGCAAATACACTGCTTATTTACAGAATGTATTGTATTGAATACAATAATCCAAAAGTTTGTCTTATTTCGGTTTCTACAAGGTGCACAAGAAATATAGGAGCACATTTACTAAGGGTCGCACTGCGCACTTTCGTCTGACGGTGCACGTTCTTCATGGCTAAAACGGCACTGGTATTTAAGAAGAGTCTACGCCGCTATTGTGTTGCATGCAAACCTTTTGTGGTGCAGCTTCGCTTGACTCCATGGGACACAAATTAGGGGGCGGATCGTGCCTACGATATCCTGCATGTGTCGCTTCCCCTCTCAGGTCCGACAAAGTTCACCGTCTTTTTACTGGTGCATCTGAGTGCTAGGGGTTGCGACACAATTTGAAAGTTAAATCCCACGCTCAGTCTCAGGGCCGGCTCCAGGTTTCAGTAGGCCCCTGGGTGACAGCGCCACAGTGGGCCCCTTTGCAGAGAACTCACGTGCCAGCATTAAAAATTCAAAAAAAAAAAAATGTCTCCTGATCCCTGAAATATTCCCCAGTTTATCATCCCAAACAGCCGTGTCACGGTCAGGGCAGTTTTGAGGTCATTTAACCAACAGGGCGAACCTAAAAATGTGTACCCCTCCTCTCTGCCACGTAATAAAACTTCAACTCAGCTGCTGCGGAACCTCATAATACACACCAGAGCTGCTGTGGAACCTCATAATACACACCTGAGCTGCTGCGGAACCTTATAATACACACCTGAGCTGCTGCGGAACCTCATAATACACACCTGAGCTGCTCCGGAACCTCATAATACACACCTGAGCTGCTGTGTAACCTCATAATACACACATGAGCTGCTGCGGAACCTCATAATACACACCTGAGCTGCTGTGTAACCTCATAATACACATCGCTGCTTACACAGAACCCTCTCTGCTTCTCATGTACATTTGAGATGATTAATATCATTCACACATCCACACATGCAGCAAGTCATATATACAGGCAGATACATGCATACAGCTACATGTACATGCATACAGCTACAGAGACATGCATAAAGATAGACAAGCATGGAGGCAAACACACACACACTGACAGACAGATACATGCAGATACACATGCAGGCAAACACATCATCACACATACCATACACTCACTATATACACATCCATACATGTCACATACCATCACACACCCTGTGGTGTCTGCAGCAGCCCTGGCATCACACAGAGGAGTCTTCAGGCTTCTCCTCCTCCTCCACCTCTTCGTCCCGATTTCTGAGCTGCCAGATTTCAGCATTACTGCAACTCCTTGTGAAGAGGTGATAGGGGGGAGGGTTAACCCCTGATGTTCTGCATCACACAGGCAGCTCTGTAGCCTCTACCTGTGCTGTGTCTGTCCGAGTGGGGGGGGGGGGGGGCAGTGCAGGACACAGCTCCTCATCACAGGAAGTGAAGATATGCACAGCGTGTGTGTGGGCCCCCGGCAGCTCTCTGGGAGCCGGCACTTTCCCAGGTATGCTGGGTGCTGGGGCCGGGCCTGCTCAGTCTGAATCAGTCAGATCATCCAACGGCACGGCCCCTGATTTGTGTCGTGTGGACACCTGTTAAATACCTGTACAAGCCGGACAATCCCTGAAAAAGGTGAACAGTCCGACAAATGTGAGCAGACCCTTAGTAAATGATCCCCTACGTACAATCAGCTCAGACCCCTGCTCTGTAACCTGCTACCTAAATATAAGGCAGTATTTACAATCTGCTCAGCTCTTTCTGCTCTTCAACATGCTGCCTGCAGATAGGACACTATTTACAATCTGCTCAGCCCCACTGGCTCTGTAACATGTTTTCTGCAGGTAGGACACTATGTAAAATCTTCACTGCTCTGCCATCCCAACACATCCAGCGGCAACGCCATGATACAATTTTACAAAAGGCCCTGTATGAAATAGAATTGCCCTTTAACCAGCGCCTATTCAGACCTGGATGCAGGCTATAACTAGTGCACAGGTGGCACTACACACCCTAAATACCACTTCACACCCTGTGAAACGGGTAAGGACGAAGATAATCACAATTCTTTTAGCACTGCAGAAAACGGGTGTATAAACCTTGACAAATAACCCACTTAGTACAATCTGTTCAGTTCCAGCTGCTTTATAACATGCTACCTGCAGAGAATCCGCTATGGCAAATCTGCTCCATGTCATACTAACTACACAAAGGACACTGACCCACATGTACTAAAAACAGTGCAGTCTGTACTATGTGCAGTTTGCCTGTGTATAATGCAGGGGGCGCCAGAGTCAAATTTTTGGCGCCCGTTCTTCATGAATCTGGCGTCCCTTGTACTCCTCCGGCAGCGGCCAACACCTGCTTTTTGGTGCACCTTTAACATGGGCGGGTAGGCACCACAATTGTCTCCTGTGCGCCATTTTTCTCAGACACTTTATAAATGCATGCACAAGCAGTTTGCACATGAAAGAATGTACAATGTCCGACAGAAAACTGGTGCAGGGACTTTAGTAAATCTGGGCCACTGTGTATAATTTGCTCATACCCCCCTGCTCTATAATATGCTGCCTGCAGACACTTTACACAGTGCACACAGCTCCTTGGGAATTAAATCTGCAGCTTGGACACTTTGGCCCACATTTAGTGCAGATTGCCTCACTTAACTGGTGATGGTAAAGGGCATGCGCCACAATTAGTCAGGACTTCAGAAATAAATGTGACAGCCGCTGCGAATTGCCACCGGAACACCCTTTATGGTGCACAGTTTTCCCGACACGTTGCAGCCGCAAATCTGGCACAAGCGCTTCATACATACATGAGCAACAATTTTGCACATCTACTTATGTGCAAATTGCACCTGAAAACTGTCACGGTCAGTTTGATAAATGTGGGCCTCAACTACTCCTGCTCTATAACAATCTGTCTAAGAATTAGACACTTTTTGTGAAATCTTCTCTTCTCTATAACATACTGCCTGCACACTGCAGTACATGTAGACTCTGACAGGTTCCCTTTAAGGAGACAGCCTACAATGAACTTGACAAATCTAATTTATTTCCCTGCATTAATTCTTCTGAAGCGCTTCATCAAGTTTGGAGTCCTATCTAATCTCATCACAGCTATTTATGCTTTATGTACACAGTTCCAAGTTTATTTTTAGCTAAATTATGCATCAGTAGCTGGAAATACAAAGTACGCCTGACAGTTACCCATCTAATGACCCATCTAATTTGAGAATTCTGTTAATTGCTGGTTAATTCCCAAAAAGAAGTGTAAATGTTTGGAGTAGATCCGTCCTAGAAGGAGCAGGATACATCTGAATCATCCATGAATGACAACTTTATTCATAGGCTCGGGCTTTGTTTTCATTCTTAAAGTGAACGTCAATGTTATGTTATTTTAGGTTTACATTTGGTGTCCAGATTCTGCCACTATTTACCTACCTGAAAAAAACTGCTATGTTACACAGGGCTATGCCCGCAAACTCCATCAGTTTTTACGGTCAGACTGCTCTTTCCCCAAACGGCACTTTAGAAATACGCAAATGAGGCTGAAGTGCTTCAAGTTGCGTTAGCAAACCACGTCAGGGCTCCAGCTCCACATCAATAACAATACCCCCTTTACTTCCACTGCCAGAGGCGAACCTAAGCTTTCTGCTACCTGAAGCGAGCAATACACTAGTAAAAGTGTAACAATAGTAATAGATCAGAATGATTTTTATTGGGTTCTCCAAGCAGTGTATCACACCCATCCTGACATCGGATTTGAAGAGACATTATTTTGAACGTTAAGTCCTTCTTTGTAGCAGGTAACAGCACCCCTGATGCTGTCCCCATCTTGCTGCAGTTGGTGCTGCCTGAGGCAAGAGGCTCAACTCGCCTCATGGCTGGTGCACCCCTGTCCAACATCTGGTGTCTTCACTCATCCTTCCCCCTTAAGCTATGTTACTTCTAAATTTAGTAATATGTGTAGCTGGAGCCTTGCATGGCACCTAATTAGCATATTTCTAATGAAGTTTTGGCATAAACGGAGCAGCCAAAAAAAAAAAAAGGTATGGGGTGGCTTGTGTGGGCATAGTCCTATGTAACATAGCAGTTAGTTTGGGTAGGTGAATTGTGGTAGCGGATTCATTTTTACCATTTTACTATTTGTTTTTATGCATTATGAACTAAACATATCGGGGCAGATTTACTTACCCGGTCCGTTCGCGATCCAGCGGCGCGTTCTTGGGTCCGGCCGGGATTTAATAAGGCAGTTCCTCCGCCGTCCACCAGGTGGCGCTGGGTGCTGCGCTGAAAAGCATCGGAAAGTGCTGGAGTTCACCGGCTCGGGCTGAGTCAAGGTAAGCGCGTCCCAATCGACACATTTCTTTTTTTAAATGCGGCGTTTTTTTCCGAATCCGTCGGATTTTTGCTCGGCCACGCCCCCCGATTTCCGTCGCGTGCATGCCGGCGCCGATGCGCCACAATCCGATCGCGTGCGCCAAAATCCTGGGGCAATTCAGGGGAAATCGGCGCAAATCGGAAATATTCGGGTAACACGTCGGGAAACCGCGAATCGGGCCCTTAGTAAATGACCCCCATCTTGTTTAATCCCTGATCCAAGTGGTTCTTCTCAAACAACAATTATAAAATTCAGGACCTTGGGAAAGCTGGCTGCAGACTAACACATTACACAGAGCTTCCTGAACTGTCCAGACAGGACTAATCAACCTGAGTTGGATGACTCATATACAGCAGCTGGGGGATGGTGCAGCAATTGATTACTTCTGCCTGTCAGAGACAACACAGTGATTACATCATTCTCTGAAGTGCATAATTAGGGTAAGAGGAGGGGCACCGGGGCAGCCACAGGAGCGACAAAGCCTCATTATCAGAATTTTATAATTGTTTTTTTTAACAAACTACTCAGTTCAGGGATTAAACAAGATATGTTTCTGCTTCAGTGGAGCTACAGGTTTCTCAAGGTATGTTAGGTTCATAATGCATGAAATCAAGTGGTAGATTTCCTTTAAGTTGCTCTTGTGTTATTATACTATAACTTTGAACTGTCATGAATACATTTTGTTTTGAAATGAAACGCTTGTGAAAAGTCCACTTTCTGTATAAAAAGACTTATTTCTATCATCACTTTTCTTACACCCTGACAAATACTTCCCGGTTGATTTTAATGCAAGTTGTTATATTTCCAGATAAGAATGCTAAGGCCAATACGAGGAGAGACAAGAAGAAATTACACCATCATTCACTGCTTTTTCTTTGTGGAGGTAGGTACTGTGTGGTATCTGCAGGGTTTATGTATTCCATTGTTTTTTGTTTGTTATTTATGTGTTTAATATATATCGTTTCAAAATGTGAAAACGCCCCATAGCAAACTTCTGAATGGGGCACCTTCCCGCTTAATATACATACTAACATATATATATATATATATATATATATATATATATATACAGACAACACATCACAGAGGTATCAGAATACTTTATACAATCAATGACTCAGAACAGCCTCCTTCTTGCATTTCACACTGTACTGATTTCTGTAGAGCCTGTTGCAAAAGTAAAATATGCTCAATGTTGTCTTTTATTTTCTATATGCAAACTGAAAACCAAAATAAAAAACAGAGATGCTATAGACTGAGCTCAGCCGGCTGCCTCCTCCCCATGGCTGTGCTGAAGCTGGTGGTGCCTTTGCAGTAATGACTGGATAAGGAGGCAGGAGAAGAGGAGTAAAGAAGTAGGCAAATCGTGATGTCGGCAATCTCTGGTGGCCTCAGACCCAGCTGTCACTACATAAATCCAGTTGGTGGCTAAAGAGATGTAACGGCCCTACCCATGCTTACTTGTCCACATATCAGTTGTGATGTGCAGCTTGTGACTAATGGCACTGCATAGAGCACACCTTATTTTCTTGCTGGGAATAATATATTGTGGGACTGCTGCCGCCATCAGACGTTTAAAGATGGAATGGGAGCTTTTCAAAGGCCAGCAACTTTGTATTGCTACTAAGACCTCTCCGGGGCTTGTGGGTGAGATAGGCCAAATCTTCTCTTTTTCTCCATTGCTTGAGTGATAAAATGCTGAACGCTTCCCTGGGATCGTGTGGACAGGCTTGGTGGTGATGTTGT
The DNA here is from genome assembly GCA_019512145.1 of Engystomops pustulosus. NCBI lineage: Eukaryota > Metazoa > Chordata > Amphibia > Anura > Leptodactylidae > Engystomops > Engystomops pustulosus. The sequence goes on along the minus strand of CM033649.1, from coordinate 26,455,673 downwards.
CAAATTCTCCCATAGTAGGGAGACAGGTGGCCTTGTCACTCAGGAGAGATTACAGAAGCCACAGAGGTGGCAACAGTTGTTTCCATGGTTTTCTTTGTGGTGTCATCTACTGCGGCTCACGTTTTGTTTTCGGGGCCTGGTCATACATGTGGTGCTTAAATTGTTGTTGCTTCTGAGATTGGCGGCACAGTGTGCAAATGTGTCATGTTTTGTCTTTTTGACATTGCTTGAAATAATGGAGATCTTCTGGGCAGGCCTTTGTGCGCTCATCCATGGGCATTGTGGGTGTTAGCATGCCACGTTGTGACCATGGCCACCTGATGCACCTTTACATATTTCCACATCTTCTGATGGTTACCTAGGGATTTGTTAGCACCACCTCTTCCTTCAAACTATCATTGCCTTTGAGCCATGTTGAGTTTAGGATATTGTCATCACCCCTCTGATCTTTATCCACCAAGTCCTCACCACTGACCTCCTTCTCAGTCTTCACATTGCAGAAAGCCACATCAGTTGGCACTTGGGTTTCATCGTCATTACAGAAGATCTCCTGCGATGGTCCGCTCTCCACATACTCATCCTCCAACTAAAGTTGTTTGGTATTTAAGAACTCTGTCTCATCCATGACGTATGGCTGACATGTCCTTGCTGTTTTGAACAGAGAGTGAGATTAAGGGATGTGCATCACCAGAGGTGGAGCAGGTTGAAGACAATCCGATGAGGCACTCCTTGCAATATAATTCACCAGTGCCTCAAAATCATCTGTCCTCTCCATTCTGGGAACACTATTGTGGCCTACTAGAATGTGAAAACCCTGGAGCCAGCTTGCACCAGAAGACTTTGTAGTAGACACAGGTGTGGCACGTCATCTCCCTACAGCACTAGCACCAACAGCAGCACCACAGCCACAGTTCATTACACTGCACTATAAGATGTTATCAGTATCCACCCACAGTTACTGTCACTACTCTATAAGAAGGTATGGGATACACACCCAGTACTTCACACTGCCCTAAAAAGGTCAATTATTAAAAATTTCTGGCTCCCCTTCACTGTCATTATAGCTGCCGCCTCTCCCACGGGCAGTGCTAGTCGCTGGTCGCATGTTTGCATTGCATTTCCAATTTGCTTTTAACAACACACAAAAAGGTTACACACGTCTCCGGAGCTAATACCAGACATTTGGGCAGATTTACTTACCCGGCCCATTCGCGATCCAGCGGCGCGTTCTCTGTGCTCGATTCGGGTCCGGACGGGATTCACTAAGGTAGTTCCTCCGCCATCCACCAGGTGGCGATGTTGTGCTGAAGAGCATCGGAACGTACTGGAATACACCGAGCCGGGCTGAGTGAAGGTAAGTGCAATTTTCGTGACACATTTTTTTTTAAATGTGCCGGTTTTTCCGAATCCGTCGGGTTTTCGTTTGGCCACGCCCCCCGATTTCCGTTGCGTGCATGCCGGCGCCGATGCGCCACAATCCGATCGTGTGCGCCAATATCCCAGGGCAATTCAGGGGAAATCGGCGCAAATTGGAAAAATTCGGGTAACACGCCGGGAAAACGCGAATCGGGCCCTTAGTAAATGACCCCCAATGTCCACAAACCTGACTGTGTCTTGAAGTCTGTCTTCCTTGGCCATTGCCCATCCAACTATGATTCCAACTTGTTTATCTACTGCACTATCTATAATCCTATAATTCCATCAATTAACAAAGAGCACAAATAAAAAGACAGTTATTTTCAGTATAAATGAGGGTCACTTAAATAAAGCGGTGTCCATCTATGATGGGGTGGACTCTCTTACTACCACTAAGCAATCCTTGGTCTTGGACGTGTACATGGGATGAACATTGGCCTCTTGTTGTGTTGCTTGTGATTGGCTTTGTCAGTGTTACTCTGTTCTATAATTTGTTTGTAAGCACATTTACCATCATTGGTGGTTGTTCTGTGCCGCTCCGCTGCTAACATAGTGCCAGTTATTTAATTAGAGCACTTTACATTACTTCTAGTCAATTAAAGGGGAAAGTGTCAAGGGTGTTTCTCAAGGGAAAGAAGACAAATTAATCTATTTCCTGCCGAATCACATCTATTTGTGTGATCTAGAGTCCCCCAGCTGTGACAGCTCTACACTCGGTTCCTTTCAGTGGTGATTATTCAGGTCTGTCTGAGTTTGCTATAAGCAGCCATGATTTATTGAAAGGTAGTGTAATGAGTCAAGCAAATTACCGCAAACGTCTCTGACTTTGGATTTAGTGACTACTTACAGCCCTTTAGGTTTCTTTGGCCAGAATTTTGTCTCTTCTTTTTTAAAACAAATCGTTAAATCCGATCACAATGTACACATTTTGTATGAATCATCAAGTTTTCCTAACGGCCAAATCATACAATAATTTATAACTTTCAGGGGCTTGTTTTATTTTTTTTTACCGAAAACTACAGTGTTTTTTCCTGGTTAGCTTAGTTATACCTTAATAAAGTGAAAGAGACTCTAAGCGTCTCAGGTGACCCTCATGTACAGATTTGTCGCTCCTACCTGCCCTTAAATGGGCAAATAAGATCAGAAGGAAAGTCTCTTCTACCAAAGGACAACTGTGCAGATAAGAGAGTGTTTTGCATCTTTTTAGAGCGTCTTTGGATGTCTTTTCAGATCATAAAGTGATTTAGAAAGCTTAATGACAGCTTCAAATGTTGCATATAGGTCTTTAATGTGTTTACTAGATATAACTCAAAAGTCGTAAAGTTGTCACAATTAATTCCCTGCATTATTGTTTTTCCTACCACTCTGCAGGACTGAATTGGATTTGCGCCTATTTCCAACTGTTACATGTCATAAATTTTAAAGATAACTTCGGAGTAATTTGTCTGACGTGAAAAAGGGAAGTGGATAGGCAAAAAGAAGCAAAAAGTTGTGAAAAATTGGCTAAAATGTTAGATTGTGAGACATTTTGAAGACAGAAAACTGACGTTATCACAACTATACATCCCCCCTAATGTGTCAGAGAAGGTGGTGGGCACATTCCACATTTCGTTACACTTTACTGTAGTTGAGCGGACCTAAACTTCCTGTCCGGTTTTGGGTGACCCAGATGTATTGCAGGATTGGCCGTCGAACAGCCATATGGCATATTAACGCCCCTAACTACTGCCAATGGCTTTGAGTGGGCAGGGGTGTTAATTTACCAACGTTAATTTTCCGTGTAGGTTGTTTGGCAGCCAATCCAGCAATACATTCGGGTTGTGCAGAGAATATATATAGAGAATACAGTCTGCAATCTACAGCCAAAATAATAACGGTGCCAGCAATCTCTGAGAATTCAGTGCAGCAACCTTATGTATAGGGAGTCTGCAACATTATCACTCCTTACTCTCACTTACTAGAACTAGGACTTGTCCCTTGAGGGGTACAGCCAAATGGGGATGCGCTGACAGTCCCCTATGAGGACTGAATGTAATCTCAGCCCACCATCCCTCCCATACAGACACAAAGTACTGGAGGGAGTGTTCCCGCCCTCCTGTATGATGTCACGTCTTGTGATTGGTGGTCTAGCAAGTCTTGTTCTGATGGGGGTGGGGCATGTTCTTTATATATCTTTGCTATCAGCAGGTGCGCTGACATCTGAGTGCTGCTAGACACTAGGCCCGATCAACCCCTGATTAGCCAGATTTAAAAAACTGGCAAAACATGTAGGGGCAGGGAGAATGTTTAGATACTGTTATGATATAGACAGTATTGGGAATGGAGCTGGGGGATGAGGATTTAAATAGTGGGAGACGTGTAAAACAAATGGAATGGACGGCAATCCGTATTTTCTGGTGCACTAGGGAACAGTCTTGGGCTCAATCCAAAATGCAAATATTATCCCAGCACGTATTTGTCAGCTCCTTTTCTTATTCTTTCTTATCATTGCGTCGTAGTAGGATTCAGTAGTAAAACGTGTTTCGGCTCCTCAAGCCTTTCCCAACTATAACCATTAGCTCAAACACATAATATAGGATATACATAATACTCTTTCTGCTGTGTGACGTAGTGTTCTTTGGGTCTGTGTGGTCATGGGGATAACAAATTTATATAGGTTTTATAATGTTTTCATACATTTACAAAAATGAAAACTATACATTTTTTTATTTTGCCATCTTCTGGCACGTGGGTGATGTAATTTTTGTGACTTTTCACAACTAGAGATGAGCGAACATACTCGAGCATTAGCGTACTCGAAACTGCTCGTTGCTCGGATGAATACTTCGCCCGCTCGAGAAAATGGCATCTCCCGCCGTTGTGATTTTTGGCGGCCAGAAACAGAGCCAATCACAAGCCAGGAGACTCTGCACTCCACCCAGCATGACGTGGTACCCTTACACGTCGATAGCAGTGGTTGGCTGGCCAGATCAGGTGACCCTGGAATAGACTAGCCCCTGCCCGCGTTGCTCGGATCATTCTCTGTCTGGATGCCGCTAGGGAGAGAGCTGCTGCTGGTCAGGGACAGCGTTAGGGTGTTCTATTAGAATAGTGTTAGGCAGGAGTGATTCTACACGAACCCAACAGTCCTTCTTAGGGCTACAATAACGTTTTATTTTACTTTTTTTTGGTTTGCCTGTGGCTGGGCTTGCTGCCATTAGTAGTGCAGCTAGTACCATATTGTGAGTAATTTGCAGGGAGACTTGCTACCGTTGTGTTTAGCTCTTAGTGACACACATATCCACCTTAAACACCGAAGTGGGACAATTTATTAGGGGTTTGATTAGAATTAGGCAGAGTCTTCTGATTTATTTTTTTTTTACGTTTATTTCTTTTTATAACTCAAAGTAATCTGGCAAAGCAGTGTGCTTTCAGTGTAGGCTAGAAAATAGCCATAGGAGAACCCCAACGGCTTACTTAGGCCTACAATAGCGTTATATTTTCCTTTTTTTTGTTTGCTTGTGGCTGGGCTTGCTGGCATTAGTAGTGCAGCTAGTACCATATTGTGAGGAATTTGAAGGGGCATTCTTATAAGTTTGGGATATGGCGGGTGAGGGGAATGTAAACAGCATCGCAAGAAGCGCTGAAATAATATCGGTAAAAGATAAGTAAAGAGGTGTCGGACGATGAGGAGACACGGTTGTCAGACAGTGGTGAAGTTGTTGTCAGGGCAGGAAGTCCGAGGGGGGAGCAGACTGAGGGATCGGAGGATGATGAGGTGACAGACCCAAACTGGGTTGATTATTGACGTAGTGGAAGAAGTGTGTAAAGACACACTTCTTCCACTACGTCAATAATGTCATCATCACCCACAGACTGTGCTTCTGAGACGGAGGCGAGTCCTATAGCAGAACAGGTTGGAAGAAGCAGTGGTGGGGCCAGACGGAGAGGCAGGGCCAGAGCTGGTGCATCAGCGCCAAATGTTGCCCGTAGTCAAGCTCCCGTGGCGAGGGCTAGATTTTCAGAAGTCTGGAGGTTCTTTAAAGAAACACCGGATGACCGACGGACTGTGGTGTGCAACCTTTGCCAAACCAGGATCAGCAGGGGTTCCACCACTACTAGCTTAACTACCACCAGTATGCGCAGGCATAAGAATGCTAAACACCCCACTCAATGGCACCAAGCCCGTTCACCTCCGGCCGGGCACACCACTGCTCCTTCCCCTGTGTCATCTGCTAGTCAGCCCCCTGCCCAGGACCATGGCCCAAACACCTCCCGTGCAAAAACGCCATCTTCGCCTCCACGATCCTCCACAGCATCCACCAGCGTTCAGCTCTCCATACCCCAGACGCTGGAGCGCAAAAGGAAGTATAGCGCAACCCACCCACACGCCCAAGCCCTCAACGTCCACATCTCCAAGTTGCTTAGCCTGGAGATGCTGCCCTACAGGCTGGTAGAGACCGAGGCCTTTCGAAACCTCATGGCGGCGGCCGCCCCTCGGTATTCGGTCCCCAGCCGCCACTACTTTCCCCGATGTGCCGTCCCAGCCCTGCACAAGCACGTGTCAGAGAACATCATCCGTGCCCTGACCAACGCCGTTTCTGACAAGGTCCACCTGACCACGGACACGTGGATGAGTGCTGCCGGGCAGGGCCACTATATATCGCTGACGGCACATTGGGTTAACTTGGTGGAGGCTGGGACCGAGTCTGACCCTGGGGCTGCTAATATACTGCCGACGCAGAGGATTGCGGGGCCTACCTCGGTCCAGGTCTCAAAGGCCCACTATGCCTCCTCCTCCTCCCACCACTCCTCCACCTCCTCCTCCGAATTACCATCCGTGGGCATAGCGCCATCAGTCGGTAGCTCTAGGCACAGCAGCAGTGCCGTCGCTAAGCGACAGCAGGCGGTGCTCAAACTGCTGAGCCTAGGTGATTCACCAAGAACCTTACTGTTAGGCAGGAGTGATTCTACAAGAACCCTTGTTAGGGCTACATTAGCGTTTTTCAAAAGTTAAAGTGACAGTCACAGCACAAAATCCTTTTGTGTGCTGTCAGTGTTGGTTAGAAACTAGCCATAGCAATCATCTTCTGTGGTTGCTGTCTGATTTCTTCTGCACATTTTGTTCTATAAAAAAAAAAATTACAGTTTATATTTCTGTTTTGTCTATAAAATAGACTTTAATTTTGAAAATGTTGAACCCGAGGGCTAGGGGTAGAGGACGAGGGCGTGGGCATCCAATTACTGCAGGGGTAAGAGGCCGTGGTCCTGGGCGGGGTGAGACACCACCTGCTGATGAGGGAGCAGGGGAACGCCGCAGAGCTACACTAACCCTAGCTTCATGTCTGAAGTTACTGGGACTCGTGGTAGAGCACTGTTGAGGCCAGAACAGTGCAAACAGGTGATGTCGTGGAATGCGGACAATGCTTCAACTAATTTGTCCACCAGTCAGTCTGCCACGCAGTCCACCCATGTTACCAAAGTGAGCACTCCTCCACCTCAACCTCCTTCCCCCCAGTCTGCCCCCTCCCAGGAAAATTTGGCATTTGAGCCAGCATACTCTGAGGAACTGTTTTCTGGACCCTTCCCAGAGTCACAAACCACTTCTCAGGTTGCTGCTGAGCTCTTTCCCGATGCCCAGGTTTTCCACCGGTCACAGTCTGTGGGTGATGATGACATTGTTGACGTAGTGGAAGAAGTGTGTAAAGTGGTGTTGGACGATGAGACACAGTTGTCAGACAGTGGTGAAGTTGTTGTCAGGGCAGGAAGTCCGAGGGGGGAGCAGACTGAGGGATCGGAGGATGATGAGGTGACAGACCCAAGCTGGGTTGATAGGCCGGGTGAAGACAGTGCTTCTGAGACGGAGGCGAGTCCTATACGAGAACAGGTTGGGAGAGGCAGTGGTAGGGCCAGACGGAGAGGCAGGGCCAGAGCTGGTGCATCAGCGCCAAATGTTTCACGTAGTGAAGCTCCCGTGGAGAGGGCTAGATGTTCTCAAGTTTGGAGGTTCTTTAAAGAAACACTGGATGACCAACAGACTGTGGTGTGCAACCTGTGCCACACCAGGATCAGCAGGGGTTCCACCATTACTAGCTTAACCACCACCAGTATACGCAGGCATAGGAGTGCTAAACACCCCACTCAATGGTCCTTCCCCTGTGTCATCTGCTGCCTCTGCTAATCAGCCACACCTTCACCTCCACGATCCTCCACAGCGTCCACCAATGTCTCCATGCGCATTGTTCAGCTGTCTATACCCCACTGCTGTGCCTAGAGATACCGACTGATGGCGCCATGCCCACGGATGGTAATTCGGTGGAGGAGGGTTGGCAGGAGGAGGTGGCATAGTAGGCCTGAGAGACCCGTGACCGAGGTAGGCCCTGCAATCCTCGGCGTCGGCAGTATAAGAGTCGACCACAGATGCTGCCACTCTCAGGGCTGCGCAGCGCCGCCTCCAACTGCCCGCTCACCGACTGTGCCCACTAGGTGGAGTTCCACATTAACCATGTTGTCTAGAGTTTACCAGCAGCGCAGAGCGATTGTAGACTGCCAGATGTCAACTTCCGCCAGAACTGGTAGTCAGGTCAGTCAGCTTCCTCAAGTCTACAATGAGGAGTGGACGTGGATGTCTGATATCTGTCAGGTGCTGAGTAACTTTGAGGAGTCAACACAGATGGTCAGTGGCGATGCCACCATCATCAGCCTCACCATCCCGCTGCTTGGCCTGTTGAAAAACTCTCTGGTCAGCATGAAGTCAGAAGCTTTGCGCTCGTCACAAGAGACGGGGGAAGAAGATTCCCTTGTTGATAGCCAGAGCACCCTTCGGTCTGTTTCTCAGCGCATATCGGAGGAGGTGGAGGAGGAAATATGGATGCCCCATACTGTCGCTCTTAATCATGGAACCATTTCCGTAAAAACAATTAAAAATAGAACCACTATGCTATTCCATTATTCCTAGGTGAAATATTCAAACGACCCGGCCTGCTTTGAAAATTATAATTTTTTCAAAGTAAACGCTTCTGGCCCCCAGGCCCATTTTGGGTGGGGAGGAGCCGAGAGACAGGGGCTTGGACAGGCGAAAGCTCGCCTGGCAGTGGACCGCCAGCTCCATCCCAAGATTAGGCAGCCTCAGAGGCATTCATGCATGCTGCCCCTGCTGTTTCCTGTCCATTTTGCCTCCACGATCCTCCACAGCATCCACCAATGTCTAATTTCAACTCTCTATACCCCAGACGCTGGAGCACGAGAGGATATGCAGCACATCATCCCCTTATCAAACGAGCTGTGTCAGGCAGAATTTTCAGGTGTTTCACCAGATACATAGTGGAACTCGGCCCATCTGTCGCCGCCATGCTGGAGACCTGAAGTTGCAATCATAGCAGCGCAATATGAATGCCCCATACTGTCGCTCTTAATCATGGAAGTCGTCTCCATGGCTGCCTCCACATGTCGTCCCCTTATCAAAAGAGCTGTGTCAGGCTCATTTTTCGGGTGTTTCACCAGATACGTTATGGAACTTGGTCACTATGTCGCCACCATGCTGTGTTATCGACTAAATATACCGTCAACCTTTTGTTCACATAGGAAATCATTTCAGCGCTTCTTGCTCACCTCCTTTGGTTCCTCTCTGCCACCCTTTGGTTTGAAGCCTGAGTCCATTTAGGGTATGTCGCCATGACACTCTCTAGCCTGCCGCTGCTGCTGCTGCCTCTGCATGCCGTCCCCTATATTGTCAGGGTCAATTATTGCATGTTTTAGATGCTATCTAGCCTCATTCGGTCACTCTGTCATGGCCATGCTGTTGCCCATAATTTTTGCATAATGGTGCGATTAAGCAGCCTCAGAGGCATCCATGCATGCTGCCCCTGCTGTTTCCTGTCCATTTCCGTGGTGTTTCTATCCTTTTCTGAGGTTCCCAGGTGTTTGGCCAAGCTGCCCTGTGCAGACTCTTGGTCCCCTTGAAAAATGCTCGAGTCTCCCATTGACTTCAATGGGGCTCATTATTCGAGACGAGCACTCGAGCATCGGGAAAAGTTCGTCTCGAATAACGAGTACCCGAGCATTTTAGTGCTCGCTCATCTCTATTCACAACATTTTCAATGCTTCTATTTTAAGGACTGTACGACCTTTTGATCACTTTTTATAGAATTTTTAACATTTTCAAAATGGCAAAAAAGTGCCTTTTTTGACTTTGGGAGCTATTTTCTGTTACACAGTAAAAAAGTGTTATTATATTTTGATAGATCAGGCATTTTCAGATGCATTAATACCTAATGTGTTTTGGATTTTTATTGTTTATTTGCATTTACATGACTTCTAGGAACAGGGGGGTGATTCGAATTTTTACTTTTTTTAATATTTTTTTTTCTCTTTTTTTTATTGTTACTATTTTTCAGATCCCCTAGGGTACTTTGACCCTAGGTTGTCTGATTGATCCTAAAATATACTGCCATATGTAATTTCACTTTTCGCCTCAAGCAGCAAAAAGGCTAGACTCAACCCTGCCTATACATAGTGACAAGTGGGTCAAGCTCACTTGGTTCGGCCTAACCTCGAAAAAAGGTTTGGTTCAGGTTTCTTAACTGGTGACATCTGGTGACACCGCTACAGTATTTTTTCGTACTACAAGGTACACCGGATTATAAGGCACACCATCAATAAATGCATGCTAAAACTTCTAGGTTCATATATAAGGTGCACCGGATTATAAGGTGCACCGGATTATAAGGATGAATGACCAGCAGGTGGCAGACCTGTGCACAGCTCAAGGTAGCAGTTGTCTGTAAGTATAGTTCATATATAAGGCGCACTGGACTATAAGGCGCAACTTTGATTTCTGAGAAAATCAAAGGATTTTTTGTGCGCCTTATAGTCCGAAAAATACTGGGTGTCTCTAGCTAAAAGGAAGGGTTAGTCAGTGCCAAAAAAGCTAATCGAATCTTGTCTTCACTGCCGAACAAAAAGGAAGAAATATTGGCCTCAATCCACCATAAGCCCTGGTAATTTAACCCAGTGGAGTAACCCATCCATACTCATGAGTAAACCAGGAGGAAGAACAAGTGACTCTGCTTAAAAACATAGCTTGAACTACTGTGGCCTATGGTGGATGGAAGGATGATTCACTTTTAATGTTCTCCATTGTGGAGTATAAAGAAGAATTTTAGAGACTACTATATAGGACACATTTATTGAAGTGCCTTATTCTACATTCATTCATAGGGGGTTATTGATCTTTGTTTTTTCTCTGCGTTTTTGGCGTAAAAAAGTCTTAAAACAGTCACATTGAAGTTTTTTGGGATTTTTCACGGCTAAAATGTCTCACAGGGCTATTTCTGCCACGTCATTAATTTGGCGTAAACATATGAGTAAAAGCCAAAAGTTGATGTACCAATGCTCTAATAAATATGGCCAACATTTATATAGCAGACAAATGTTAAAAACATTTAAAAACATCAAGTTCAGTCAGTAGTCCAAAATCAAACGGACTCAGAACTGTGCCTATCCCCTAAGGCTGGTATAGCCTCATCTGGTATTAGTTATATAGATACATATAAAAACACCATACCCTAAGTAAGTACCATTGTAGTTGTTTCACGAAACAAGCAGCTTCGAGTCCAGCACACAGCAATAGGTAGAAAAATATCACTTCTTTATTATCCAAGGGGTAAAAACATGTTTAGGAAACAAACAGCTAGCGTCACAGACCGACGCGTTTCAACACGGCAGTGTCTTTGTCAAGGTCTAAATAAAATACGAGAGGACTAACTATTTGAAGTGGCCGCGTACGGGAAGCTCCACCCCACATGATGGGGAAAACCCGTCACGTGATCAGAGCCACCCAAGGTTTTCCCTGTCATGTGGGGTGGAGCTTCCCGTACGCGGCCACTTCAAATAGTCTGTCCGCTCGTATTTTATTTAGACCTTGACAAAGACACTGCCGTGTCGAAACGCATCTGTCTGTGACGCTAGCTGTTTGTTCCTAAACATGTTTTTACCGCTTGGATAATAAAGAAGTGATATTTTTCTATCCATCGCTGTGTGCTGGACTCGAAGCTGCTTGTTTCGTGAAATTTGTATCCATATGGTTGGGCTCCGGACCAGTCCGTGCACTCCAGTGAAAGAGGTATTGTCCAAAAATTTGTGGTGAGAGCCGGGATCGGAGGCACTCTGCCTACCGGACTTTTTTGTGTTTTCAATTGTAGGGATCATCACAGGTCTCAAATATCTCTGTTCTCTGAGTCATAAACATAGAACTACTGATAGGGCAAAGCCAGATTCATATGATGAGACAAAAAGTCCCATAAAAAGTCTCATAGTTATTCCATTCCCCTGCTGGTGTATGTGCTGGGACTTTATATGCATTTTGAAACTTTTTTCAAAATGCATATAATCCCACACTGAAAGTAGATAATAAAAACTTTTATGAAAGGGGCAAAGACACTTTAATGAATCTGATGGGCAGCGGAGCTTGAAAAACTTACTAAAGGGGGGGGGGGTTATAATTGTTTTTTCTGGACTTATTTGGCATACAAAAATCTCCAAAAAAGTTTTTTTCTGACTTTTCACTGCTGAAAAGTCTTACATACAATTACTATTGTAAGTTACTATTTACAACTCTTCATTAATCTGGTATAAACATAGAACTACTGCTAGACCAACAAGGTGCAAAGCCAGATCCATGACTTGGGTCTTTTGCAAAAAGTCCCATAAAAAGTCTCATATTTACTCTAGTCCCCTGTTCTACGAGCTGGGACTTTTAACTGGGGAATTTAAAAAAAAATCCCACACGGAAAGAACATTTGCTAAAGGGCCAAAGCCACAATGAATCTGGTGGGCAGCGGATCTCCAAAAATAATCATAGTATGTGTTGCAACTGGAAATACATATGGAAAGAGTTAATTTTCTCCTTTAAATCTCATTAGCAGATAGCAGGATTTGTTTTCCTGTCATGCTTTGGTGACTCTTGAAATAGAATTTGCCTTGCATATTATTCTATCGCCGTGGTCTACTAAACGGGCATCTATTTTTTTTGGCAGTGCGTGTGGTGGATTTGCAGGCTGCCGAGAAGAGACAGAGCAGATGACTCGCTGTCAGAAAAGCTAAATGTTAATAAATATATCTTTCACTGTATAGCAAATTAAGCGTCATGGCTGTCAAAAGATATAAAAAATCACATCAATCTGAGCAATCCTGAAACCATATGTCTTGCTCTGGATATGTGAAAAGGTTCAGATAACAAGATACCTTTAAATATCCACTTGTCAGACTAACGGGAATAAAAGTAACAAAGGGAAACCTGTCAGTAGCTCTGACCTTCCTCAACAACTATTACTGATGGAAAAAGAGGTTTAAAGGGGTTGTACGAGACTAACTATTCAATTTTGGGGCTTCAACAAAGTGTAGCCCTTTACACTATTACCTTATCTCCCATCCATCAGTTTATATCCATCAATTTGTGCATATAAAAAAGGAAACAAACCAAGGGATCATGGGAGTCAGACTCGTTTTTACCCTAAAGATAGGCCATACTGTCAGGATCGGTGGAAGTGGATCCTCTGGACCACCGTGGACGATGACGTAAGCCGGGGACCGGAGAAACCTGGGACCGGAGTCTAAGTGTTACACGGTTTTCACTAGAGCCGCCGGAGTTCAACATCTTCTTCCTGGTATATGTAAGTTCATTGGATGCAACACAATTTGAATATTAAATCAGACGCTCAGTCCAAATCAGTCAGATCACCCGACAGCCCGCCCCCGATTTCTGTCGCAAGAAAGCCGGTGCAGCTGGGTCAAAATCTGATCACGTGCGTCACAATTCCCTCCTAAATAGCTGTCACAGCAGCGCATATCCCGAAAATTTTCCAAAATCCAACAAAAGTGGACCCTTAGTAAATAAGCCCATTGGTTTGGCTTTAATCCTACATCATGATTGATGTATAGGGAGCTGCCTTTCAAGTACCTCTGAGGCAAAATTTTCCTAAACCCATCTTGCCATTTTCTTGTATTTTGGTGATGGTAATGGAAGGGAGAAGACTAAAGGGAATTATTTTTCAATTTGTGGTACAGCAATTTTTTATACAAGAATGTAGAAAATATAAGGAAAGTTGGCGTTACTGTACCTATTAATGAAATTCTGCGCCTGTGGTTATATTTGTTTTCTGCTTTATTATTCCTGGCAACCCCTAAGTCATTATAATTAGATTTTTATTTTCATTCAAAGTTTTTCTTGTGCCTATGTAAATATGTTTTACTTTATTAGGCTTCTTATGCAGATTTCCTCCTAATCTCTACTACAGGGCAAGGGGGTGGCCCCCTTTTCCTTCAGAACTGCCTCAATTCTTTGGCGCAGCCGACAAATCTGCGGCAACTGTATGATGCCATCATGTCAATATGGACCAAAATCTCTGAGGAATGCTTCCAGCACCTTGTTGAATCTATGCCACAAAGAATTGAGGCAGTTCTGAAGGCAAAACGGGGTCCAACCCGTTACTAGCATGGTGTACCTAATAAAATGGCTGGTGAGTGTATATATATAGATATATATACAGTCAGTCCCCAGGTTACGAACAAGATAGGTTCCTTGGGTTTGTACGTGAGGTGAATTTGTATGTAAGTCGGATCTGGTATATTTTATAATTGTAGCTCCTGACAATTTTCTTTTGTCCCATTGACAATTGGATTTTTAATATTTTTTTGCTGTAATGTAGGGACACAAGCTCCATCAGCTTTTGTGGGCCGGCTGCTGCCAACCCACGCTTGAGCCGATGAGGGCAGGAGAGAGAACGTGTGATTTGTCGAGGACCACCTCTCTCTACATCTGTGCTGGGGTGCGTCATCTGGTTGTAGCACTTCCGGACAAGATGGATAAGTCATGCATTTGGGAAAGCGTGGGGGTCATTTTTCTGAGAAGCCCACTGAGTGGACGCGGCTGGAGCGAACTTGAATGGTTGACCCAAAGACGAGCCAAGAAAGGCATTCTTACGCCTTTAGTGGGGTCTCCCCTGGTACTTACGGGCCTACGTGTCACTCAGGTCGTAGTAAGCCTTCTGGACTCGCCGGTCAGGAACGGTGCCAGGACATCTGCCCACGGCTCAGCGGTAACTCCTTCGCTCAGCTACTCGCTTCGAAACACTGTGAGATACGCTCCACGTCGTCGGTGTCGCAATTTTTGGTAAAGCCTCTTGTACTGGCAGCCCGTGAGGAACGCGGGACAACAGGGTACCCTTTGTAGACCAGTATGGGACCCTGTTCAGTAGTCGTTCGTAGACTTGATGTGCTGCCATGCCATATGCCAGAAACACTTCTTCCATCAATCAGCTGGAACATGGCTCGGGCACCTCTTCTGCTGGCTGTGGGACCTCTCCTCCGCAGCTGGAACATGGCTGCTGCTGGCGGGGACCTCTCCTCTGCTGCTGGAGCATGGCTGCGCAGCTGCCGATTAGCCATGGGATCTTCCTGCTGTGCTGCCGATTAGCTCTGGCCTCTCTTGCAGGTATTTAATAAAAGTCCGCCATAGTTGGAATTGATCATGCACTTTCACCCAGGGCCATGCAAAGGTTGCAGGTTTGTAGCAAGGCCCTCAGCTGTAGGTCTTTTTGGAAATGCCCGCAATCCGAGAGCACCATATGTTGGAAGATTTGGCCCGGGTAGAGGGACCGTTGTTAGCTGGGGTGCGGTAATGCAGTTCAAGACAGTGACACCAGGATACCAGTCAAAACAGTCTGCCTTGCGTTTATTGCAGCAAAATAAAAACCAGCCCTTACATTCAGGTATTTGATAAACAAACAAAAACCTACCCGTCAGGGTTGTGTTAACTATAACAAGTAGTCCAGAACTCACACTATACAGAGATACGTGGATGCTCCAGACAAGAGGTCGGGCTATGTCCTCTCAGACCTCCTCCACAGAGAGAGACAACAAACTCAACTCTGCTGAGTCATGTATGCAGCTCTATTAGTCTGCACACCCATCACTGTGTCCAAGGTGTGGACAAACACCACCTCAGCACTAAGGCCTTGCATAGGAAGCAAAACCTAGGAAACATACCGCCCATCCACAGTTAACCCCTCAGTGTCGCACAAGGCTGACACTGAGAATATTCGGCAATAAATCAGTATTGCAGAATATTATCCTGAAATAGAATAAGATGATTGCTTGTTCATGTCCCATGGTATAAAAGTGAAACAGTAAAAAAAAAAAGTGATTCAATAAAAAAAATAAAGGTCATAAATCACTAAAAATGGCCCCCAAACCCCCAAAACATATAAAGAGACAGATTACTCAAAAAAAAAAAGTCTTAACTCATAACACAAAACCCACATATCTAGTTATCACAGGTCCGTAACAACCCGTTAGGATTAGTTATAGAATTAGATAGCATAAAAGTTAAATCTTATTGAACCCCCACGCTAAACGCCGTAAAAAAACACTGTTACTAAACCCTCCCAAAAATTATGATTTACCTTTTCAAGTCCACAAAAATGCTTATAAAATGTGATCAAAAAAACCCCATATGTACTCCGACATGATATGGTGCAAAGAGTACACATGCCCACAAAAATACAAGCCATTCAACCAGCTCCGTAGCCAAAAAGTAACAATGTTTATGCCACTTGGAAGACGGCAATACATAAATGATCGATTTTTCCCCACATTAGGGTCTTCTTGTTTGACAAATTTAGTAAAACGTAAGAAAAGATATCAGGTGGTATCCGACGTAATCGTTAGGCAACACAAGAGAATAAAGATAAACGATGTTAGTCTATAGGTGAACACCAAAAAAAAAAAGCTTAAAAAATCCAGCAGTACAGAATTGATGCTTTTCTACTCTGTCCCTAAAAAAAAGTCCTAAATTTTCAACAATAGGTGATACCAACACCAAAATGCGTAAAACAAGGAAAAAGCTCTCACCCCGAAAAAAAATGGGCATCAATCGGCCCCCCCAATAATGAAAAAGCGAAAATTTATAGACTTCAAAAGGGGCCCACTTGAGGAAACTAAAATCCTGGCAGCAGCGGCAGGCCCTCTTCCCTTCTGCACTCGCTGTGCACCCATAATAACAAAGTCCAGCCACAGTGGGGGCTTTGTACTCAGGAGAAATTGCAGAGAACAAATTGAGGTGGTTTCTCTGTTTTATATTTTGGACAAGGTGTACATTTTCGGGACTAATAGAACGTATAAGGGAACAATTATGGACAATTCGAAATTTCACCTCCATTTTGATTCAATTACTATGAAGATCTCAAGGGCGGTTTGTGTTAACAATCTTTGTTAAAAGCTGTTTCTGATATGCTTGAGGGGTGCAGATTTGAAAATGGGTTGGTTATATTAGGGGGGTTTTTGATGGCTAAATATGTTAAAATTCATTCCAAAACTGTATTTCCCCAAATAGTCAATTCATGAAAAATCCGGAAAAAAGAAAAAGGAAAAGAAAGCTTGGTATTCTATTGGTAAGCCGCGTGCGTGACATCAAAATACCTTATCCAAAACATTTCAGAAACTTCTGAAAATGTTGAAAGTAGGACAAATGGGAAATGTTATTCAGAAACCTTATTTAGCGTGGGTAAATCTCTCTGCCTTGAAAACGCATGATTTGCAATTTCGGAAAATGGCAAAATTTTTCAAAAAATTTACATATGTTCTTTTTTTTTGTTGTAAAATAAACGCAAAACTTAATGCCCAAAATTACCACTAAAATGAAAGTAAAAAGGTGGGGAAAAAAAAAAAAAAAACAATCTCGAATCGCTTTGAAAGTAACAGTGTTCAAAAGTTTTTATAACCATCTATAAAGCCGAAGCAAAGTCAGAATACAAAAAAGTGGGCTGAGCCTTAAGCTCACAAAATGGCTGCGTCCTTAAGGAGTTAATAAAGTCAGATGAAAGTGAGCAGCACAACCCTTAGTAAATAAGCACCAACATGTAAAAAAAAAACATCTGTGTGAACACACCTTTATAGTGGAGCACTGTAGGATCACATTATGGGTGACTCTAATAGACATGGCCACACCACATTCATGGACTTCCCATTATAATGGGTAGTACATACTGAGAAAATGGAAAAACCTATTGTATTATTTAAAAAGAAAGAAGAAATTCTAGTACTATGGGAATGTCTCCAAGGGACACAACATTGTTAAAAGTGGCTATTATATGGGAGAGGTGTAGAGTTTTCAGTAGCCAAAAAATTACCAATTCAATGGGAAAAAATTAAAATTAGTTTTATTAGGAAGAAGAAAAAGTAAAATTACTTTTGGGTTAGATTATCGTATTACTAGAGAGGGGGAGATTTTTAAAAAACCCAGATCCACAACACACAGGACCTTTCCATTACACAATAATAATTACCTTTTATTAATTAAATTTCCATTATAAAGTATTGCACACAGATTACACAGTGCCTACTACACCCAAATTGGCAACATAGGTCCCTGGACCAATGGGGGATCACAGGCCTCACAATGTAATCAACTAACTAGTAGGTTTTGGAGTGTGGGAGGAAACAAGAGGACCTTAGAGGAACAAAATAGCCAAAAAACGGAAGATAGAACAATAAATAAAAAGCGGGGAAGAGTAGACCATGGTGACTTGCTCCCCAGCCTCGGGTGAACAGCGCTTGGGGCAGCAATACTACCCCAATGAGCAGCCTTGTGATTATTTTATAAAACCCTACAAAGCCTTAAAAGGAAAACTTGAATTAGCAATTGGCTCTTATAAAAAACATTACCAAGTTATATGTCAAGCAGCGTAAAAACCATTTAGTTTTTGTTTCTTTCATGGTCCAGAAATCCACTTTGATAGCGAGATGTAATTGTTGTTATAAAGCAAAGGGCGCAGAGAGTTTAACACGAAGCACATGGTGGGGAGCTCTAAATGTTCCTCCTCTGTATTTGACATTCATTCTTCGACTTCAGGAGTCCGTTTTTATTAAGTGATGTTTTTGGATGCTGGGCCCGCAATCACAGTGGGGTGAAAAGGTGCTTTATGCGGAGAGAGAGCTTGACTTCGTGTTAAATCTCAACCTCCATGACTTATGGCAACAGTTTACATCTCATTTTAACGGTTGGATTTTCTGGATGCTGCCACTAAAATTGGTCATGAAAGAAGATAGAAACACAATTTGGAAGGGGTTATCTGCCCTTCGCAACTACTGGTAGTCGTTTAAGGTTCAATTTTGATGATCAGATTCCTTTAAAAGAAACTTACCATCAAAATCACCACCCAGCATGATAAACCAGGGACTTATTTAAGATGCACACACAGTGGACAGGTCACGGGGGGTGGTTCCGCGACCCATATCGCGGGCCACCAGAGTGTCACTCTCTGTCCCCCCACGGCGCAAGGGAGCGCCAGCGTGGCCATACCTCTCCCGCTCCAGAGTCCCGGCCTAGCTCACATGTGTTCGCTATTCTCGTGCTTTAGGGCGCGCCACACAGCCAACTTCCAAAAATTTATAGGCCAGCAGTCATTTAATGCCGCTGGCCATTTCCATGAGGCTATTTATATTCTGCCTCTCCCATCTAACCTGCCGGATTTGTTGTGCCTCACAGCATTAGGAGAAAGCTCTGTTGCCGATTGCCTTGCGTTCCAGTGTCTCCTGCGTTACAGGTCTCCTGAGTCTGTGTCTCTGCGTTCCTGACTCCCTCCATGTGCCGTGTTACCTGCACATCCTCCGTGTTCCCGTTGTACCAGTGTCCTCCGTTGCTGATGTCGGTGTGTGCTGTTGTTCCTACCCTTCTGCCTTGGACCTCCCGTTATGACCCGGATTGGGGACTGCAGTTCTACCTCAACCTGGCCCGCCACTGCAGACAAGTCACGCCGGTAGGAACAAACCGAGTGGTACCACGCCGGCCGCGTGTCTACCCGCTTTGCGTGGGGCTATGGTGATGTAAAACGGGTTCATTTAGACTCCGGGTCCCAGGGTAGTGGCTTGAGTCATCTCTGCAGTGGTCTCTAGAGGATCCACATCCCGGAAGCCGGACAGACAGTAGTTAATCGTCTTAGATTTTTTATCCATTACTATTAGAGAAAAAAGAAAAAAAAAACCGACAAAAACAAGAGGACGACCGCCCCGTGTATATTGTGGCACAGAGTGATTTGAAAATAACCATGTATCAGACGAAGATAGTAGGTTGGGCGAAGGCTGTAGGTTATACCCTCCGAAAAAACATGCCTCACCTTGGGTAAGTAAATCCGGCGTAATATCCTACCAAGCTGCCATTAACTTACTGGTGTTGTCACTCGGAAGGTTCAACCAAGTGTTTGAAAAATTTGTGCAAGAATGTTTTCAGGAAAACCGAGACAAAAGTAGCCGGCACGGAGCTGCTTAAGGGAGAGGGTCGTCAAGTCGATTTTGATTTTATTATTCTATTATTTTATTATTGGAGAGAATAATAAAAATAAAAATGGACTGATGGGCCCTCTCCCTTAATCAGCGCCGTGCCAGCTATTTTTCTCGGTTTCCTGAACCTTCTTTGCACATTTTATCCATGGACATCATCCTTTAAATATCAACTTTAAATTTGGACAGAACCCTCAGTGTGCAACTTCACAGGCTGTTACACTTTTTCCTCCCATCTACTTAATGGCCCATGTTAAGCCAAAGGAAGCTTTTTAACACAAATGGGAGGAGGACAAGTGTAAACAGTCTGTGAATCTGCGGGCAGAAGGGGCTCTGGGGGCATTATATGGGGAAATTGCCCCTGCGCAATTCTGACTCTCAACATCTTTTAAAACTTGATTTTAGAAAAAAGGATAACAAAATTTAAAAAAAAAAAAAGGCACAGTAGGCTTGGATCCAGGGGCTTAACACAGGGGAGGAGTCGTAGAAGCCTCTAGGGGCACATGGTGTCAGGGGGGCTCCTTCATCTGACCTGAACTAAAGAATGGAAGATGTGCACCAAGTATATACATATTAGGCTGAACATTGTACAGGAACAATGTTTATAAACATATATATGATGTATATGTGTGTATTTGTGATGTATATAAGATGTCTTAATGTGTGTAATTGTAACCTAACATGTGCGAATATGCAAATATCTCTTATTTTTAAGCAGTGGGGGCCCCCCATTCAGAAGTCTGCTATGGGGCCTTGCCCTCCTAGTTAGCCATAGTGTATGGTAAGATTAGATTTCTTTTTGAAGTTTGTTGTATGAAGTCAAAGAGTTGAAAAGTTAACACTGAGTCAAGCTCTACCCTCCTCAAAAAAATCCTGGTTCTAATGGATTGAAATCATTCACTAAACTTCAGGATACTGGTTTCTATTGTCCTGGATGTAGAGGGTTCAATATACACCAAAGGGACCATTCTTAGGCGGAGAGAGATTGACTTCAGTGTTTAAATCTCCACTTCCCTACTTATACAAACCACTTTTTTTAAAACTACTATAAAGTAGATTTTATGGATGAAGCACTGCACTCTAAAAAAAAGTGTCAAACAAAAAAAAATATCAAACTAATCTGCTTTAATATTGTAAAAAAATTGTGATAGATGAAAGGTGAGGTGTCTGCGTGTTCTCCTGGTTTATGCGTAAGCTATAATACTTGCTTTTTTGAAAAAACAGACTTTTTTCTACAGGGAACAGCTTGTCATTGGCCCTGCTGGGCGTCAGAGTCTCGTTATCTATACATTCCCCTCCCTTCTGAAGAGGTTATGACTGTAAGAACACGCAGTGGAGAGCCTCACACTTGGCACTGTTATCCAGCCTGTGCCGCAGCTGGAATAAGATTTAGGTCTGAGAGTCCACATAAGGACCACTGGCAAGCAGTTCTGCCTGCACCATGCGCGATAGGGAGGCACAAGGATAAGCCAAGAGAAAAACACAATGGGGGTCACTGACTCATTGATTATTTTCTTGAAATGTTGGAGCCTTCTAGTTCCATGATTAAATTATAATACTGAATTATGGTAGCTGTGGAGTCGGCGCTGTCACACATATATAGTATTCACAACTGCAAGAACACTCAGACTTCTCTTCAGGAACACATCCTGTGTACATGTTGTGCAGAACATTGTGGCTTCAAATCCAAGTTCTGTTTTTCCAAGAAGCAAATTACACGCTTATTACCGAATAGTATTGTATGAATACAATAATCCAAAGTTTGTCTTAGTTCGGTTTCTACAAGTGCCACAGAATATATAGGGAAGAGCACATTACTAGGGTCGCACTGCGCACTTTCGTATGACGGTGCACGTTCTTCATGGCTTTAAAACGGCATGGTATTAAGAGAGTCACGCCGCTCATTGTGTTGCAATGCAACCTTTGGTGCTGCAGCTTCGTTGACTCCGGGAACAAAATTAGGGGGCGGAACTCGTGCCTACGCTATCCTGCAGGTCTGCTTCCTCTCTCAGGTCCGACAAAGGTTACCGTCTTTTATGGAGTGCATCTGAGTGCTAGGGGTTGCCGACCAAAATTTGAAAGTTAAAACCACAGTCAGTCTCTAGGGCCGGCTCCAGGTTTCGTAGCGGCCCCTGGGTGACCGCGCCACAGTGGGCCCTTTGCCAGGAACTTCACGTTGCTCAGCATCTTAAAATTCAAAAAAAAAAAATGTTCTCATGATCCTGAAATATCCCAGTTTATCATTCCCAAACAGCCGTTGTCACGGTCAGGGCAAGTTTTGAGGTCATATAACCCAACAGGGCGAACCTTAAAAAATGTGTACCCCTCCTCTCTGCCACGTTAATAAAACTTCAACTCAGCTGCTCGGAACTTTGTACATCAGAATACACACCAGAGCTGCTTTGTGGACACCTCAGAATACACACCTGAGCTAGCTTGCGGAACCTTAATACACAACTGAGCTGCTTGCAGGACCTAATAATACACACCTGGGAGGCGCTTCCGAACTCATAATACACACCGGAGTGCTGTGAAACTCATATACACACCTATGAGTGCCGAGGAACCTCATAATACCACCTGACGCTGTGTGTAACCTTTTAATAACACCTGAGTGCTGCGGAACACCTATAATACAACCTGAGCTGCCTCCGGAGGAACCTCCATATACACAAACCTGAGCTGCTGGTAACCTCATAATTGCAACATGAGCTGTGCGGAAACGTTCATATACACACCTGAGCTGCTGCGTAACCTCATAATACACATCGCTGCTGAACAGAAACCTCTTCGGCTTGCTCATGTACATTTGAGATGATTAAGTCATTCACAATATACCACACCTGCAGCAGTTCATTATACAGGCAGATACATGCATACAGCTACATGTACATGGCATACAGCTCACGAAGAGACATGCATAAAGTAGGACAAGCATGGGAGGCAAACACACCACACGACAGACACTACATGAAGTACACATGCAGGCAAAACATCATCCCACATTCATAACACTCATCATATACCAACCATCCATCGACATGTCACATACAATCCACACCACCTGTGGCCGTATGCAGAAGCGCACTGGATCACACAGAGGGACGTCTTCAGGTGCTTCCCTCTCCTCAACCTCTTCGTGCCCGATATTTCTGGCTGACCAGATCTCTCAGCATCTATGCAACCCTTGTGAAGACGGTGATAGGGGGAGGAGGGTTAACCCTTGATGTCTGCACTCACACAGCAGCTCTGTAGCCTCTAACTGTTGCCGTGTCTGTCGAGTGGGGGGGGGGGGGGGGGCAGTGCAGGGAACACAGCTACTCATAACAGGAGTGGAAGATATGCACAGAGTTGTGTGTGGGCCCCGGCAGCTCTCGGGGAGCCGGGCACTCTACAGTATGTCTGGGGCTGGGGCGCGGCCTGCTAAGTCTGAATCAAAGGTCAAGATCATCCAACGGCACGGCCCCTAGATTTGTGCGCTGTGACACCTGTTAAAACTGTACAAGTCCGTGTACACTCCCTGAAAAAGGTGACTGTCCGACAAAATGTGAGCAGACCCTTAGTAAATGATCCCCTACGTACAATCAGCTCAGACCCCATGCTCTGTAACCTGCTACCTTAAATATAAGGCGATTTACAATTGCTTCAGCTCTTTCTGCCTCTTAAACAGCTGCCGCAGGATTAGGACACTATTACATCATGGCACAGCCCCACCATCGGCTCATGTGAAAAGTTTTTCGTGCAGGTAGGGACACTATGTAAAATCTTACACGCTCGTGCCATCCCCACACACCAGCTGGCAAAGGCCATGCATAAGACCAAAATTTTACAAAAGGGCCCTGTATTGAAATAGAATTGCCTTTACCACCAGCGCCTATCAGACATGGATGCAGGCATAATGGCAACGGTGGCACTACAACACCCAAAAATACCACATTCACATCCATGTGAAAGGGTTAACGGACGCAAGACTAATCACCATCTTCCCTCCGTTTAGCAACCCCGGCCACACCGAAACCACTGGGGGTTTTGCGTATAAACCCCACCTTGACCCAATCCCACACACCACTAGTACACAATCGGTGTCAGTTCAGCTAGCTTTGATAACATTTGACTACGCGCAGAGAATCCGATTATGGGCAATCTGCTCATATGTCAATACTACAACACCAAAGGACAATGACCCACATGTACTAAAAACAGTGACAGTCTGTCTATGTGCATTGCTGGTATAATTGCGGGGGCGCCAGAACGAGTCAGGATTTTGTTGGCCGACCGTTCTTCATGAATCTGGCGTCCCTTGTACTCCTCCGGCGGGCAGGGCCAACACCTTTTTTTGGTGCACCTTTGAAACATGGGCGGGTGGAGGCACCCACAATTGAACCTCCGGTGCGCCATAGTTTCTCGGGGACACTTATAAATGCAGCACAAGCATAGTTTGCACATGAAAGAATGTACAATGGCCGACAGGAAAACTGGTGCAGGGAATCTTAGGTAAAATCTGTGTCCGTGTGTACTATTTGCTCACTACCCCCCGCCTCATAATAGCTGCTGCCTGAAGTTTTACACCTCGTCCACATGTGTCCACACAGCTCTTGGGAGATAAATACTGCAGCTGGGGACAACTTTGGCCCACATTTTAGTGCAGATCTTGCCTCCTAACGGTTGATGGTAAGGGAACGGCCACAATTAGTAGGAGCTGTTCAGAAATAATGTGACAGCCGGCCTGCTGAATTGCAACCGGAAACACCTTTATGGTGAACGCAGTTTTCCCGACAACGTTGCAGACGCAATCTGGCACAAGCTTCATACATACATGAGCAACAATTTTGCAAATTACTTAGGTGGCAAATTTGCCACCTGAAAACGTCAACGGTAGTGTTGATAAATGTGGGCCTCAAATACTACCTGCTCTAAACATCTGGTTAAGAATGTAGAAACTTATTTTGTGAAATTTTATCTTCTTATAACATACTGCTCTGCATCATCACTGCAGACATGTAGACTGACAGGTTCATTTAAGGAGGACAGCCTACAATAACTTGACAAATTATGTTATTTCCCTGCATTAATTTTCTGAAGCGCTTCATCAAGTTTGCGCGTCATATCTAATCTCATCACAGCTATTTATGCTTTATGTACACAGTTCCCGGCTTTAGTTTTTACTTTAAATTATGCCTTTTTTCAGAGCTGGAAATTATTCCAAAGTACGTCCTGACAGTTACCCATCTAATGACCATCAATTTGAGAATTCTATTTAATTGCTGGGTAATTCCCGCAAAAAGAAGTGTAAAATGTTTGGAGTAGATCCGTCCTAGAAGCGAGCAGGACTACACATCTGAATCTCCAGAATGACAAACTTTATTATAGCCGGGCTTGTTTTCATCTTGAAAGTGAACGTAATGTTTATGTTATTTTAGGTTTACATTTGGGGTCCAGATCATGCACACACTGATTTACCTACCGGAAAAAAACTGCTATGTTACACAGGCTATGCCCGCAAAACTCCAATCAGTTTTTACGGTCAGACGCTCGTTCCCCAAACGGGCACTTAGAAAGATACGCAAAATGACGGCTGAAGTGCTTCAAGTTCGTTTGCTGTTAGCAACCACGTCGGGCTCCAGCTCCACATACCATACACAAATACCCCTTTTACTTAACCAATGCCAGGAGCGGCGACACTAACCGATTTCTGCTACCTGAAGCGAGCCAATACACTAGTAAAAGTGTAACAAAAGTAATAGATCAGAATGATTTTATTGGGTTCTCCAAGCAGTGATCACACCAATCCGACATCGGATTTGAAGAGACATTATTTTGAACGTAAGTCCTCTTTGTAAGCAGGTAAACAGCCACCCCTGAGCTGTCCCCATCTTGCTGCAGTTTGGTGCGCCTAGGCAGTAGAGTCAACTCGCCTCATGGTGAGTGCCACCCGTCCAACATCTGGTGTCTTCACTCATCTTTCCCCCTTAGCTATTGTTACTCTAAAATGGTAAAATTGTAAAGTGAAATGTGTAGCTGAGCGCTTGCATGGCACCTAATTAGGCAAATTCTAATTGAAGTTTTGCTATAAACGGAGCAGCCAAAAAAAAAACGGTATGGGGTGGCTTGTGGTGGGCATAGTCTATGTAACATAGCAGTTAGTTTGGGTAGGGAATGTGTGGTAGCGGATCATTTTTACCATTGTTACGATGTGTTTTAATGCATTATGAACAAACATATCGGGGCGTGGCCAGATTATTACACCCGTGCCGTTCGCGATTCCAGCGGCGCGTTCTTGGGTCCGGCCGGGGATTTTAATAAGGCAGTCCATCCGCCGTCCACCAGGTGGCGCTGGGTGCTGCGCAATGTGAAAAGCACGGACAAGTTTGCTGGAGTGTACCGGCTCGGGCATTGAGTCATAGGTAAGCGCGCGCCCAATGCACAGTTCTTTTTTAAAATGCGGCGTTTTTTCCGAACCGTGGATTTTGCTCGGCCACGCCCCCCGATTCCGTTCGTAAGCAGGCCGGCGCGATTATTGCGCCACAATCCGATCGCGTGAGCCAAAAATCCTGGGGCAATTCAGGGGAAATCGGCGCAAATCGGAAATATTCGGGTAACACGTCGGGGAAACCGCGAATCGGGGCCCTTAGTAATATGACCCCCTATTGTTTTAATCCTGTATCAAGGGTTCTTCTCAAAACAAAACAATTATAAAATTCAGGACCTTGGGAAAGCTGGCTGCAGACTAACACATTACACAGAGCTTCCTGAACTGTCCAGACAGGACTAATTCAACTGAGTGGATGACTCAATACAAGCAGCTGGGGGATGGTCGCTGCAGCAAATTGATCTTGCTGCCCTGCAGAGACAACCAGGATACATCCTTCTCTGTGAAGTGACATAAGATAGGGTAAGAGGAGGGGCACCGGGGCAGCCACAGGAGCGACCACAAAGCCTCATTACAGAATTTTATAATGTTTTTTTTTAACAAAAACTACTCAGTTCAGGGATTAAACAAGATATGTTTCTGCTTCAGTGGAGCTACAGTTTCTCAAGGTATGTTAGGTTCATAATGCATGAAATCAAAGTGGTAGATTTCCTTTAGTTGCTCTTGTGTTATTATACTATAACTTGAACTGTCATGAATACATTTTGTTTTGAAATGAAACGCTTGTGAAAAAGTCCACTTCTGTATAAAAAAGACTTATTTCTATCATCACTTTTCTTACACCCGACAAATACTTCCCGGTTGATTTTATGCAAGTTGTTATATTTCCAGATAAGAATGCTAAGGCCAATACGAGGAGAGACAAGAAGAACACATCATTACACCATCACTGTTTTTTTGGGGAGGTAGGTACGTGTGGTATCTGCAGGGTTTATGTATTCCATTGTTTTTGTTTGTTATTATGTGTTAAATTAAATCGTTTCAAAATGTGAAAAACGCCCCCAGAGCAACACTTCTGAATGGGCGCACTTCCCGCTAATATAATACTAACATATCTATATATATATATATATATATATATATATACAGACAACACATCACAGAGGATCAGAATACTTTATACAAATCAATGACTCAGAAACAGCCTCCTTTGGCATTTCACACTGTACTGATTTCTGTAGAGCCTGTTGACAAAAGTAAAATATTGCTATGTTGTCTTTATTCTATATGCAAACTGAAAACCCAAAATAAAAAAACAGAGATGCTATAGACTGAGCTCAGCCGGGCTGCCTCCTCCCCATGGCTGTGCTGAAGTGGTGGTGCCTTTGCAGCAATGATGGATAAGGAGGCAGGAGAAGAGGGAGTAAAGAAGTAGGCAAAATCGTGATGTCGGCAAGCTTGGTGGCCTCAGAACCAGCTGTCACTACATTAAATCCAGTTGGTGGCTAAAGAGATGTAACGGCCCTACCATGTACTTGTCCACATATCAGTTGCTGAGTGCAGCTTGTGACTATTGGCACTGCATAGAGCACACCTTATTTTTCTGCTGGAATAATATATTGTGGATCTGCTGCCGCCATCAGACGTTTAAAGATGGAATGGGAGCTTCAAAGGCCAGCAAACTTTGTATTGCCTATAAGACCTCTCGGGGCTGTGGGTGAGATAGGCCAATCTTCTCTTTTTCTCCATTGCTGAGTGATAAAATGCTGAAAGCTTCCTGGGTCGTGTGGACAGTCTTGGTGGTGATGTTGTCAAATTCTCCCAATAGGAGGGAGACAGGTGGCCTTGTCACTCAGGAGAGATTACAGAAGCCACAGAGGGGGCAACAGTTGTTTCATGGTTTTCTTTGTGGGTCATCTACTGCGGCTCACGTTTTGTTTCGGGGCCTGGTCAACATGTGGTGCTTAAATTGTGTTGCTTTGAGATGGCGGCACAGTGTGCAAATGTGTCATGTTTTGTCTTTTTGACATGCTGTGAAATAATGGAGATTCTATTGGGCAGGCCTTTGTGCGCTCATCCATGGGCATGTGGGTGTTAGCTGCCAACGTGTGTGACCATGGCCACCTGTGCACCTTTAATATTTCCACATCTTCTGATGGTTACCTAGGATTGTTAGCACCACCTTTCCTTAAAAACTATCATTGCCTTTGAGCCATGTGAGTTAGGATATTGTCATCCACCCCTCTGACTTTATCCACCAGTCCTCACATGACCTCCTTCTCAGTCTTCACATTGCAGAAAGCCACATCAGTTGGCACTTGGGTTCATCGTCATTACAGAAGATCTCCTGCGATGGTCCGCTCTACATACTCATCCTCCAACTAAAGTTGTTTGGTATTTAAGAACTCGTCCATCCATGACGTATGGCTGACATGTCCTTGCTGTTTTGAACAGAGGTGAGATTAAGGGATGTGCATCACCAGAGGTGGAGCAGTTGAAGACAATCCGATGAGGCACTCCTTGCAATATAATTCACCAGTGCCTAAAATCATCTGTCCTCTCCATTCTTGGAACACTATTGTGGCCTACTAGAATGTGAAAACCCTGGAGCCAGCTTGCACCAGAAGACTTTGTAGTAGACACAGGTGTGCACGTCATCTCCTACCGCATAGCACCAACAGCAGCACCACAGCCACAGGTCATACACTGCCACTATAAGATGTTATCAGTATCCCACCACAGTTACTGTCATACTCTATAAGAGAGGTATGGGATACACACCAGTATTCACACTGCCCTAAAAATTCAATATTAAAAATTTCTGGCTCCCTCACTGTCATTGTAGCTGCCGCCTCTCCCACGGGCAGTGCTAGTCGCTGGTCGCATGTTTGCATTGCATTTCCAATTTGCTTTTAACAACACATCAAAAAGGTTACACACGTCTCCGGAGCTAATACCAGACATTGGGCAGATTTCTTACCCGGCCCATTGCGATCCAGCGGGAGTTCTCTGTGCTCGATTCGGGTTCCGGACGGATTCAAGAGGTAGTTCTCCGCATCCACCAGGTGGACGATGGTTGTGCTGAAGAGAGCATCGGAACGTACTGGAATACACCGAGCCGGGCTGAGTGAAGGTAAGTGCAATTTTCGTGACACATTTTTTTTTAAATGTGCGGTTTTTCGAACCGTGGGTTTTCGTTTGGCCCACGCCCCCCGATTTCCGTTGCGTGCATGCCGGCGCCGATGCCGCCACAATCCGATCGTATGACGCCAATATCCCAGGGCAATTCAGGGGAAATCGGCGCAAATTGGAAAAAAAATTCGGGGGTAACACGCCGGGCAAAAAGCGGATCGGGCCCTTAGTAATGACCCCCAATGTCCACAAACCTGACTGGTCTTGAAGTCTGTCTCCTTGGCCATTGCCATCAACTATGATTCCAACTTGTTTATCTACTGCACTATCTATAATCCTATAATTCCATCAATTAACAAGAGCACAAATAAAAAGACAGTTATTTTCAGTATAAATGAGGGTCACTTAAATAAAGCGGTGTCCATCTATGATTGGGGTGGACTCTCTTACTACCATAAGCAATCCTTGGTCTTGGACGTGTACATGGGATGAACATTGGCCTCTTGTTGTGTTGCTTGTGATTGGCTTTGTCAGTGTACTCTGTTTCTATAATTTGTTTGTAAGCACATTTACCATCATTGTGGTTGTTCTGTGCCGCTCCGTGCTAACATAGTGCCAGGTATTAATAGAGCACTTACATTACTTCTAGTCAATTAAAGGGGAAAGTGTCAAGGGTGTTTCTCAAGGGGAAAGAAGACAAATTAATTTTTTCCTGCCGAATAACATCTGTTTGTGTGATCTAGAGTCCCCC
This sequence comes from Engystomops pustulosus, assembly GCA_019512145.1. NCBI lineage: Eukaryota > Metazoa > Chordata > Amphibia > Anura > Leptodactylidae > Engystomops > Engystomops pustulosus. Next base: position 26,425,689 of record CM033649.1, on the reverse strand, counting down.
AGCTGTGACGCTCTACACTCGGTGTCCTTCAGTGGTGATTATTCAGGTTGTCTGGTTGAGTTGCTATAAGCAGCCATGATTTATTGAAAGGTAGTGTAATGAGTCAAGCAAATTACCGCAAACGTCTCTGACTTTGGATTTAGTGACTACTTACAGCCCTTTAGGTTTCTTTCGCCAGAATTTGTCTCTTCTTTTTTAAAAACAAATCGTTAAATCCGATCACCATGTACACATTTGTAGAATCATCAGTTTTCCTAACGGCCAAATACATACAATAATTTATAACTTTCAGGGGCTTGTTTTATTTTTTTTAACGAAAACTACAGTGTTTTTTCCTGGTTAGCTGTTAGTTAACCTTAAAAATGTGAAAGAGACTCTAAGCGTCTCAGGTGACCCTCATGTACAGATTTGTCGCTCTACCTGCCCTTAAATGGGCAAATAAGATCAGAAGGAAAGTCTCTTCTACCAAAGGACAAACTGTGCAGATAAGAGAGTGTTTTGCATCTTTTTAGAGCGTCTTGGGATGTCTTTTCAGATCATAAAGTGATTTAGAAAGCTTAATGACAGCTTCAAATGTTGCATATAGGTCTTTAATGTGTTTACTAGATATAACTCAAAAGTCGTTAAAGTTGTCACAATTAATTCCCTGCATTATTGTTTTCTCTACCACTCTGCAGGACTGAATTGGATTTGCGCCTTATTTCCAACTGTTACATGTCATAAATTTTAAAAGATAACTTCGAGAGTAATTGTTCGACGTGAAAAAAGGGAAGTGGATAGGCAAAAAGAAGCAAAAAGTGTGTGAAAAATGGCTAAAATGTTAGATTGTGAGACATTTTGAAGACAGAAAAATGACGTTATCACAAACTATACATCCCCCTAAGTGTCAGAGAAGGTGGTGGGGCAAATCCACATTTCGTACACTTTACTGTAGTTGAGCGGACCTAAACTTCCTGTCCGGTTTGGGTGACCCAGATGTATTGCAGGATTGGCCTCGAAACAGCCATATGGCATATTAACGCCCCTAACTACTGCCAATGGCTTGAGTGGGGCAGGGGTGTTAATTTACCAACGTTTAATTTTCCGTTTTGTAGGTTTGTTGGCAGCCAATCCAGCAAAACATTCGGGTTGTGCAGAGAATATATATAGAGAATACAGTCTGAATCTACAGCCAAATAATAACGGTGCAGCAATCTCTGAGAATTCAGTGCAGCAACCTATGTATAGGGAGTCTGGACAAACTATCACTCCTTACTCTCACGTACTAGAAGTAGGACTTGTCCCTGAGGGGTACAGCCCCAAATGGGGATGAGCTGACAGTCCCCTAGAGACTGAATGTAATCTCAGCCCACCATCCCTCCCATACAGACACAAAGTACTGGAGGGGAGTGTTTCCGCCCTCCTGTATGATGTCACGTCTTGTGATTTGGTGGTCTAGCAAGTCTTGTCTGATGGGGGGGGGCATGTTCTTTATATATCTTGCTATCAGCAGGTGCGCTGACATCTGAGTGCTGCTAGACACAGGCCCGATCAAACCCCTGATTAGCCAGATTTAAAAAACTGGCCAAAACATGTAGGGGCAGGGAGATGTTTAGATACTGTTATGATATAGACAGTATTGGGAATGGAGCCTGGGGGATGAGGATTTTAAATAGTGGAGACGTGTAAACAATGGATATGGACGGCAATCCGTATTTCTGGTGCACTAGGGAACAGTCTTGGGCTCAATCCAAAATGCCAATATTATCCCAGCAGTATTTGTCAGCTCCTTTTCTATTCTTTCTTATCATTGCGTCGTAGTAGGATTTCAGTAGTAACAACGTTGTTTCGGCTCCTCAAGCCTTTCCCAAACTATAACCATAGCTTCAAAAACATAATATAGGATAACATAATACTCTTTCGGCTGTGTGACGTAGGGTTCTTTGGGTCTGTGTGGTCATGGGGAGATAACAAATTATATAGGTTTTAATGTTTTCATAACATTTACAAAAAATGAAACTATACATTTTTTATTTGCCATCCTTCTGGCACGTGGGGTGATGTAATTTGTGTGACTTTCACCAACTAGAGATGGATGCGAACATACTCGAGCATTAGCGTACTCGAAACTGGCTCGTTGCTCGGATGATACTTCGCCCCGCTCGAGAAATATGCATCTCCCGCCGTTGGTGATTTTTGGCGGCCAGAACAGAGCCAATCACAAGCCAGGAGAATCTGCACTCCACCCAGCATTGACGTGGTACCCTTACACGTCGATAGCAGTGGAGCTGGCCAGATCGGTGACCCTGGAATAGGACTAGCCCCATGCCGCGTTGCTCGGATCATTCTCTGTCTGGATGCCGCTAGGGAGAGAGCTGCTGGTCAGGGACAGCGTTAGGGTGTTCTATTGAATAGTGTAGGCCAGGAGTGATTCTACACGAACCCAACAGTCCTCTTCGGAGGCTACAATAACGTTTATTTTTACTTTTTTTTTGGTTTGCCTGTGGCTGGGCTTGCTGCCATTAGTAGTGCAGCTAGTACCATATTGTGAGTAATTTGCAGGGAGACTTGCTACGTTTTGTTTAGCTCATAGTGACACACATATCCACGTTAAAACACCGAAGTGGACAATTTTAGGGTTTGATTAGAATTAGGCAAGAGTCTTAGTTTATTTTTTTTTTTTACGTTTATTCTTTTTATAACTCAAAGTAATTCTGCAAAGCAGTTGTGCTTCCATGTAGGCTAGAAAATAGCCATAGGAGAACCCCAACGGCTAATTAGGCCTAAAATAGCGTTATATTTTCCTTTTTTTTGTTGCTGGTGGCTGGCTTGTGGCATTAGTAGTTGCAGATAGTACCATATTGTGAGGAATTTGATGGGAGGGACTTGCGACCGTTGTGTTAGCTCTTAGTGACACACATATCCACCTCAAACACCGAAGTGGGACAATTTATTAGGGGTTGATTAGAATTAGGCAGAGTCTGCTGATTTTTTTTTTTTACGTTACTTTTTTTATACTCAAAGTAATCTGGCAAAGCAGGTGTGCTTCAGTGTAGGCTAGGAAAATAGCCATAGGAGAACCCCCAACGGCTTATTTAGGCTCTACAATAGCGTTATATTTTACTTTTTTGGTTTGCTTGTGGCTGGGCTTGCTGGCATTAGTAGTGCAGACTAGTACCAATTGTGAGGAATTTGCGGGCGATGCGTTATGTTAGCTTTAGTGACACACATATCACCCAAAACCGAAGTGGGACAATTTATTAGGGGTTTGATTTGAATTAGGCACAATCTTCTGATTTCTTCTGACTCAAAGTCATCAGGCACAGCACAAAATCCAGTTGTGTGCTGTCAGTGTAGGTTAGAAACTAGCCATAGCAATAGAATAGCATCGTTTTGTTTAAAAAAAAATAAAAATAAACACAAAAAAAAAAAAAATTAAAGTTTACACTTTAATTTGGAAAATGTTTAACCCGAGGGCTAGGGTTGAGGACGAGGGGGGGACGTGGGGTCCAACTACTGCAGAGGTCAGAGGCCGATGATCCTGGGGGGGTGAGGACACACTGCTGATGAGGGCAGCAGGGAACGCCGCAGAGCTACACTCCCTAGGTTCATGCATGTCTCAGTTACTGGGACTCGTGGGTAGAGCAGTGTTGAGGCACAAAACGTGCGAAGAGGGTGAGCGAGGATTGTGGACAATTTCAGCCATTGTCTACCAGTCAGTCTTCCACTCAGTCCACCCATGTCACCGAAATCAGCACTCCTCCGCTCTACCTCAGCTCCTTCCCCCAGTCTGCCCCCCTCCAGCAAAAATGTGGCATTTGAACCAGCATACTCTGAGGAACTGTTTTCTGGGACCCTTCCACAGTCACAAACACTTGTCCGGTTGCTTGCTGAGCTATTTTCCGATGACCCAGATTTCTATACCGGTCGCAGTCTGGGGTGATGATGACATTATTGACGTAGTGGAAGAAGTGTGTAAATAGGTGTCGGACGATGAGGAGACACGGTTGTCAGACAGTGGTGAAGTTGTTGTCAGGGCAGGAAGTCCGAGGGGGGAGCAGCTGAGGGATCGGAGGATGATGAGGGTGACAGACCAAAGCTGGTTTGATAGGCCGGGTGAACACAGTGCTTCTGAGACAGGGAGCGAGTCCTATAGCAGAACAGTTGGAAGAGGCAGTGGTGGGGCCAGGACAGAGAGGCCGGCCAGAGCTGGTGCATCAGCGCCAAATGTTTCCCGTATCAAGCTCCCGTGGCGAGGGCTAGATTTTCAGAAGTCTGGAGGTTCTTAAAGAAACACGGATGACCGACGGACTGTGGTGTGCAACCTGTGCCAAACCAGGATCAGCAGGGGTTCCACCACTACTAGCTTAACTACCACCAGTATGCGCAGGCATATGAATGCTAAAACACCCCACTCATGGCACCAAGCCCGTTCACCTCCGGCCGGGCCACACCACTGGCTCCTTCCCCTGTGTCATCTGCTAGTCAGCCCCCTGCCCAGGACCCGAGCCAAACACCTCCATGCGAAAACCCCATCTTCGCCTCCACGATCCTCCACAGCATCCACCAGCGTTCAGCTCTCCATACCCCAGACGCTGGAGCGCAAAAGGAAGTATAGTGCAACCCACCCACAAGCCCAAGTCCTCAACGTCCAACTCCAAACTGCTTAGCCTGGAGATGCTGCCCTATAGGCTGGTAGAGACCGAGGCCTTTCGAAAACTCATGGCGGCGGCCGCCCTCGGTATTCTGTACCCAGCCGCCACAACTTTTCCCGATGTGCCATCACCAGCCATGAAAGCACGTGTCAGAGAACATCATCCGTGCCCCTGACCAACGCCGTTTCTGAACAAGGTCCACCTGACCACGGACACGTGGATGAGTGCTGCCGGGCAGGGCCACTATATATCGCTGACGGCACATTGGTTAACTTGGTGGAGGCTGGGACCGAGTCTGCCCTGGGGTGGTCATATACTGCCGACGCCAAGGATCGGAAGTAACCTCGGTCCAGGTCTCAAAGGCCTACTATGCCTTCTCTCCTCCCACCCCTCCTCCAACTCTCCTCCGAATTACCATCCGTGGGCATGGCGCCATCAGTCGGTTTAGCTCTAGGCACAGCAGCAGTGCCACGCTAAGCGACAGCAGGCGGTGCTCAAACTGCTGAGCCTAGGCGATAAAAAGGCATACCGGCCCCCAAGAGCTATTACAAGGTATACGGCCGCAGACGGATCTGTGGCTTGCACGCGATGAACCATGAAGCCAGGCATGGTTGTGTGTGACAACGGCCGTAACTGGTGGCGCTCTGCACTTGGCAGACTGAAACATGTGGCCATGCCGGCCCAGTGTTGTTAAATCTCTAGTTTCAGCGTTTTTCTCAAGACATACCCCAATCTGTTCTGATGTGCTCACGGAAGGTGCGCCGCATCTGTGCGCATTTCAGGAAGTCCAGCACAGATGCGCCACTCTCAGGGCAGCGCAGCGCCGCCTCCAACTGCCCGCTCACCGACTGTTGTGCGACGTGCCCACGAGGTGGAATTCAACATTAACCATGTTATCCAGAGTTTACCAGCAGCGCAGAGCGATTGTAGACTGCCAGATGTCAACTTCCACCGAAATGGTAGGTCAGGTCAGTCAGCTTCCTCAAGTCTACAATGAGGAGTGGACGTGATGTCTGTAATCGTCAGGTGCTGAGTAACTTTGGGAGTCAACACAGATGGTAGTGGCGATGCCACCATCATCAGCCTCACCATCCAGCTGCTTGTGCCTGTTGAAAACTCCTGGTCAGCATGAAGTCGGAAGCTTTGCGCTCGTCAAAGAGACGGGGGAAGAAGATCCCTTGTTGATAGCCAAAGGACCCTTAGGTTGTTTCTCAGCGCATATCGGCGGAGGTGGAGGAGGGAGAGGAGAAGAGGAGGAGAATGTTGGCGAACAGAAGAGGGGACCATGTTCAGCTCCTTCACTGTGTCAGCGTGTCATGGGCAGAAGAAGAGGAGTTGGAGGAGTTGGAGAGGAGGAAAAGGGCAGTCAGGCCAGTGAGGGGAGTGAATTCTTGGCGCGTGGGACTCTGGCGCATATGGCAGATTTCATGCTAGGCTGCCTATCGTGGACCCTCGCGTTCAAAGAATTATTCCAGCAACGATACTGGGTATTATCCTCTCCTGGACCACGGTACAAGCAAAATCTTTCCACTCTCATCCCTGGAGAGTAAAGGGGTGTGAGAGCATGAATACCAGCAGGCCCTGGTGCACAAGCTGAAACAGTATTCCCTCTGACTGCGCTAGCGCAGAGGGCGTACTTCTGCGGGACAAAGTAGCGAGGGAGAGTATGCGAGCAGGCAGCTCTGTCCAGCACTGGCAGGGTATGCTTTACAAGCGCCTTTGCCAGTTTTATGTCACCCCAGCAAGACACTGTCACCGTCCCCGTCTCGGCACAGAGTAGGGCTGTCTTTACAGAAAATATGGTGAGGGAGTACGTAGACTGACCATACCATCGTCCTAAATGATCAAACAACTACTGGGTTTCAAAGCTGGACATGTGGCACGAACTGGCGCTGTACGCTTGGAGGTTCTTGCCGCCCTGCCGCTAGCTTAATTTTTCTGGAGGACCACCTACCTGCTCCTCTGGTTGAAAACTTTTTGGACTGCCACCAATACAGGCACTCAATTTATTTAATTTTTCTGGAGGACCACCTACCTGCTCCTCTGGTTTGAAAACTTTTTGAGACTGCCACATACAGGCACTATCCAAATTAAATTGTCTCCATAGCAGCCTCCACATGTCGTCTTTTTAGCTGCCTCCACACGTTGTCTCCAATTGCTACCTCCAAACTCATCGCCATAGCTGCCTCCAAAAGCGTCCATATAGCTGCCTCCATACAATGGTCTCCTTATCCAAACGAACGTGTCAGGCAGGAATTTTGGGTTGTTTTCATGCTTCCACATCAAAACTTGTTAATCTTTTGCCACCCTGCTGTGTTATCCACAAAATATACTGGCACACTTTTATCATTTACGATATTATTCAGCGCTTCTTGCGCATCTGTTTACATTCCCTCAACCGATCATCCAAACTTATAAGAACACACTACTAATGATCTTACAACAAGGGTCTTAGAAGTGCTGTGGGGAGTAGCCGAGAGACAGGGGCTTGGTTGGCGAAGCTCGCCTGGCAGCGGAGCGCCAGCTCCATCCAAGATCCAACTTACATGGTTTTTACGCAGCACCTTTAATTACTACTAGTTCACTGCTCCTACATCGTCCCCTTATTAAACGAGCGTGTGTAGGCAGAATTTTCAGGTGTTTCACCAGATACATAGTGGAACCGGCCATCTGTCGCCGCCATGCTGGAGACCTGAAGTGGCAATCATAGACAGTGCATATGGAGCCCCATAATGTCGCTCTTAATCATGGAACTATTTCCGTTAAAAAAAAATTAAAAATAGAACCATAGATTCCATTATTCCTAGGTGAAATATTCAAAAGAACCGGCTGCTTGAAAAATTATAATTTTTCAAGTAAACGCTTCTGGCCCCCAGGCCCATTTTGGGTGGGGGAGGGCGAGAGACAGGGGCTTGGACAGGCGAAAAGCTCGCCTGGCAGTGGACCGCCAGCTCCATCCCAAGATTAGGCCGCCTCAGAGGCATTCATGCGCTGCCCCTGCTGTTCCTGTCCATTTTGCCTCACGATCTCCACAGCTCCACCAATGGTAATTTCAACTTCTCTATACCCAGACGCTGGAGCACGACGAGGATATGCAGCACATCATCCCCTTATCAAACGAGCTGTGTCAGGCAGAATTTTCAGGTGTGTTCACCAGATACTAGTGGAACTAGGCCCATCTGTCGCCGCCATGCTGGAGACCTGAAGTTGCAAATCATAGACAGCGCAATATGAATGCCCATACTGTCGCTCTTAATCATGGAAGTCGTCTCATGCCTGCCTCCACATGTCGTCCCCTTATCAAAAGAGCTGTGTCAGGCTCATTTTTCGGGTGTTTCACCAGATACGTTATGGAACTGGTCACTATGTCGCCCCATGCTGTGTTATCGACTAATATAACCGTCAAACTTTGTTCACATAGGAAATAATTCAGCGCTTCTTGCTCACCTCCTTTGGTTCCTCTCTGCCACCCTTTGGTTGAAGCCTGAGTCCCATTTCGGGTATGTGCCATGACACTCTCTAGCTGCCGCTGCTGTGCTGCCTCTGCATGCCGTCCCCTATATTGTCAGGGTCAATTATGCATGTTTTAGATGCTATCTAGCCTCATTCGGTCACTCTGTCATGCCATGTGTTGCCCATAATTTTTGCATAATGGTGCGATTAAGCAGCCTCAGAGGCATCCATGCATGCTGCCCCTGCTGTTCCTGTCCATTTCCGTGGTGTTTCTATCCTTTTCTGAGGTTCCCAGGTGTTTGGCCAAGCTGCCCTGTGCAGACTCTTGGTCCCCTTGAAAATGCTGAGTGCTCCCATTGACTTCAATGGGGCTCATTATTCGAGACGAGCACTCGAGCATCGGGAAAAGTTCGTCTCGAATAACGAGTACCCGAGCATTTTAGTGCTCGCTCATCTCTATTCACAACATTTCAATGCTTCTATTTTAAGGACTGTACGACCTTTTGATCACTTTTTATAGAATTTTTAACATTTTCAAAATGGCAAAAAAGTGCCCTTTTGATTTGGGAGCTATTTTCTGTTACACAGTAAAAAAGTGTATTATATTTGATAGATCAGGCATTTTCAGATGCATTAATACCTAATGTGTTTGGATTTTATTTTATTGCATTACATGAATTCTAGGAACAGGGGGGTGATTCGAATTTTTATTTTTTAATATTTTTTTTTCTCTTTTTTTATTTACTATTTTTTCAGATCCCTAGGGTATTGACCCTAGTGGTTGATTGATCCTAAAATATACTGCCATATGTAATTTCACTTTCGCCTCAAGCAGCAAAAAGGCTAGACTCAACCCTGCCTATAATAGTGACAAGTGGGTCAAGCTCACTTGGTTGTCGGCTAACCTCGAAAAAATTTGGTTCAGGTTTCTTAACCTGGTGACATCTGGTGACACCGCTACGTATTTTTCGTACACAAGGTACACCGGATTATAAGGCACACCATCAATAATGCATGCTAAAACTTCTAGGTTCATATATAAGGTGCACGGTAGGCACGGATTATAAGGTGAACCAGAGGTGACCGTGACCTTAATGGCACGCGTGGCAGACCTGGCACAGCTCAAGGTAGCAGTGTCTGTTAAGTATAGTTCATATATAAGGCGCACTGGACTATAAGGCGAACTTTGATTTCTGAGAAAATCAAAGGATTTTTGTGCGCCTTATAGTCCGAAAAATACTGGGTGTCTCTAGCCAGGAAGGATTAGTCAGTGCCAAAAAAGCTAATCGAATCTGGTCTCACTGCCGAACAAAAAGGAAGAAAATTGGCCTCAATCCACCATAAGCCCTGGTAATTTAACCAAGTGGTGGAGTAACCCATCCATACTCATGAGTAAACAGGAGGAAGAACAAGTGACTCTGCTTAAAAACATAGCTTGAACTACTGTGGCCTATGGTGGATGGAAGGATGATTCACTTTAATGTTCTCCATGTGGAGTATAAAGAAGAATTTTAGAGACTACTATATAGGACACATTATTGAAGTGCCTTATTCTACATTCATTCATAGGGGGTTAATGATCTTTGTTTTTTCTCTTGCGTTTTTGGCGTAAAAAAAAGTCTTCTTAAAGAGTCACATTGAAGTTTTTTGGGATTTTCCCGGCTAAATGTCTCACAGGGCTATTTCTGCACGTCATTAATTTGGCGTAAAACTATGAGTAAAAGCCAAAAGTGATGTACAAATGCTCTAATAAATATGGCCAACATTATATACAGACAAATGTTAAAAACATTTAAAAACATCAAGTTCAGTCAGTAGTCCAAAATCAAACGGACTCAGAACTGTGCCTATCCCTATAAGGCTGTAATAGCTCATTGGTATTAGTTATATAGAATACATATAAAAACACCATACCCTAAGTAAGTACCATTGTAGTTGTTTCAACGAAACAAGCAGCTTCGAGTCCAGCACACAGCAATAGGTAGAAAAATATCACTTCTTTATTATCCAAGGGGTTAAAAACATGTTTAGGAAACAAACAGCTCAGCGTCACAGACCGACGCGTTTAAACACGGCAGTGTCTTTGTCAAGGTCTAAATAAAATACGAGAGGACTAACTATTTGAAGTGGCCGCGTACGGGAAGCTCCACCCAACATGATGGGAAAACCCGTCACGTGATCAGAGCCACCCAAGGTTTTCCCTGTCATGTGGGGTGGAGCTCCGTACGCGGCCACTTCAAATAGTCTGTCCGATCGTATTTTATTAGACCTGAAAAAGACACTGCGTGTCGAAACGCATCTGTCTGTGACGCATCCGTTGTTCCTAAACATGTTTTTACGCTTGGATAATAAAGAAGTGATATTTTTCTATCCATCGCTGTGTGCTGGACTCGAAGCTGCTTGTTTGTGAAATTTGTATCCATATGTTGGGGCTCTGGACCAGTCCGTGCCACTCCAGTGAAAAGAGGTATTGTCCAAAAATTTGTGGTGAGAGCCGGGATCGGAGGCACTCTGCCTACCGGACTTTTTTATGTTTTCAATTGTAGGGATCACACAGGTCTCAAATATATCTGTTCTCGAGTCATAAACATAGAACTACTGATAGGGCAAAGCCAGATTCATATGATGAGACAAAAGTCCATAAAAAGTAGCATAGTTATTCCATTCCCTGCTGGTGTTTGAGCAGGGACTTTTATATGCATTTTGAAACTTTTTCAAAATGCATAAATCCCCACACTGAAAGTAGATAATAAAAACTTTTATGAAGGGGCAAAGACACTTTAATGAATCTGATTGTCAGCGGAGCTTGAAAAACTTACTAAAGGGGGGGGTAGGGGGGGTTATAATTGTTTTTTCTGGACTTATTGGCATCAAAAAACTCCAAAAAAAGTTTTTTTCTGACTTTCATGCTTGAAAAGTCTTACATTACAATACTATTGTAAGTTTACTATTTACAACTCTTCATTAATCTGGTATAAACATAGAACTACTGCTAGACCAACAAGGTGCAAGCCAGATCCATGACTTGGGTCTTTTGCAAAAAGTCCCAAAAAGTCTCATATTTACTCTAGTCCCCTGTTCTACGAGCTGGGACTTTTAACTGGGAATTTAAAAAAAAATCCCACACGGAAAGAACATTTGCTAAAGGGCCAAAGCCACAATGAATCTGGTGGGCAGCGGATCTCCAAAAATAATCATAGTATGTGTTGCAACTGGAAATACAAATGGAAAGAGTTAATTTTCTCCTTTAAATCTCATTAGCAGACTAGCAGATTTGTTTTCCTGTCATGCTTTGGTGACTCTTGAAATAGAATTGCCTTGCATATTATTTATCGCCGTGGTCTACTAAACGGGCATCTAATTTTTGGAGTGGCTGGGTGTGGTGCATTGTGTGGGTGGATTGCAAGGCTGCAGAGAGAAGGACAGAGCAGATGACTCGCTGTCAGAAAAGCTAAATGTTAATAAATATATCGTTCACTGTATAGCAAATTAAGCGTCATGGCTGTCAAAGATATAAAAAATCACATCAATCTGAGCAATCCTGAAACCATAGTCTTGCTCTGGATAGTGAAAAGGTTCAGATACAAATACTTTAAATATCCACTTGTCAGACTAACGGAATAAAAGTAACAAAGGGAAACCTGTCAGTAGTCTGACCTTCCTAACAAATATACTGATGGAAAAAGAGGTTTAAAGGGGGTTGTACGAGACTAACTATTCAATTTTGGGGCTTTCAACAAAGTGTAGCCCTTTACACTATTACCTTATCTCCCATCCTCAGTTTATATCCATCAATTGTGCATATAAAAAAGGAAACAAACCAAGGGATCATGGGAGTCAGACTCGTTTTTACCCTAAAGATAGGCCATTACTGTCAGGATCGGTGGAAGTGGATCCTCTGGACCACCGTGGACGATGACGTAAGCCGGGGACCGGAGAAACCTGGGACCGGAGTCTAAGTGTTACACGGTTTCACTAGAGCGCCGGAGTTCAACATCTTCTTCCTGGTATATGTAAGTTCATTGGATGCAACACAATTTGAATATTAAATCGACGCTCAGTCCAAATCAGTCAGATCACCCGACAGCCCGTCCCCCGATTTCTGTCCAAGAAGCCGGTGCAGCTGGGTCAAAATCTGATCACGTGCGTCACAATTCCCTCCTAAATAGCTGTCACAAGCAGCGCATATCCCGAAAATTTTCCAAAATCCAACAAAAGTGGACCCTAGTAAATAAGCCCATGGTTTGGCTAATCCTACATCATGATTGATGTATAGGGAGCTGCCTTTCAAGTACCTCTGAGGCAAAATTTTCCTAAACCATCTTGCCATTTTCTTGTATTTTGGTGATGGTAATGGAGGGAGAAGACTAAAGGGAATTATTTTTCAATTGTGGTACAGCAATTTTTTATACAAGAATGTAGAAATATAAGGAAAGGTTGGCTTACTGTACCTATTAATGAAATGTCTGCGCCTGTGGTTATATTTGTTTTCTGCTTTATTATTCCTGGCCACCCCCTAAGTCATATAATAGATTTTTATTTTCATTCAAAGTTTTTCTTGTGCCTATGTAAATATGTTTACTTTATTAGGCTTCTATGCAGTTCCTCCTAATCTCGAAAAAATCCCTTTGTGCTTGTGATCTTCATCAAAAAACACACACATATATATATATATATACACTCACCGGCCACTTTATTAGGTAACCATGTCCAACTGCTCGTTAACACTTCAATTCTATCAGCCATCACATGGCGGCAAATCATGTGATTTAGGCATGTAGACATGGTCAAGACAATCTCCTGCAGTTCAAACCGAGCATCAGTATGGGGAAGAAAGGTGCCTTTGAACGTGGCATGGTTGTTGTGCCAGAAGGGCTTGCGTCTGAGTATTTCAGAAATGCTGATCTACTAGGATTTTCACGCACAACCATTTCTAGGGTTACAGAGAATGGTCCGAAAAGAAAAAAAAAAACATCCGTGAGCGGCAGTTCGGTGGCGGAAATGCCTGGGTGATGCCAGGGTCAGAGGAGAATGGGCAGACTGGCTCGAGCTGTAGAAAGGCAACAGTGACTCAAATCGCCACCCTTACAACCAAGGTAGGCAGAGGACATCTCTGAACGCACAGCACGTCGAACTTTGAGGCCAGTAGTGCCACTTCTTTCAGCTAAGAACAGGAAACGAGGCTACAATTTGCACAAGCTCATCGAAATTGGACAGAGAAGACGGAAAAACATTGCCTGGTCTGATGAGTCTCGATTTCTGCTGCGACATTTGGATGGTAGGGTCAGAATTTGGCGTCAACAACATGAAAGCATGGATCCATCCTGCTTGTATCAACGGTTCAGGCTGGTGGTGGTAGTGCAGTGTGTGGGGAATATTTTCTTGGCACTCTTTGGGCCCCTTGGTACCAATTGAGGATCGTTGCAACGCCACAGCCTACGAGTATTTGTGCTGACCATGTCCATCCCTTTAGTTACCCCAATGTACTAAACATCAGATGGCATCATGGATGTGCAGCCGACAAATCTGCAGCATCTTTATGATGCCATCATGTCAATATGGACCAAAATCTCTGAGGAATGCTTCCAGCACCTTGTTGAATCTATGCCACAAAGAATTGAGGCAGTTCTGAAGGCAAAAGGGGGTCCAACCCATTACTAGATGTGTACTAATAAAGTGGCAGTGAGTGTATATATATATATATATATATATATATATATATATATACATCTTCCCCTTGTTAGTTCAGCAAAGTTATTTCAGAATAAAAATGAGCTGAAAATATGAAATTTCAGTGGGGATCTGGGAAAAAAACAAACATTTACAGGAGTTGACAGAAACTAGAAAACAAGATTGAAGCAAACAGGTTTTGCGCGTTCCAGAATGGAATGTGTCATCTTTAACTTGTTTGCCAATTATATGGACAGAAACACTGGGGAGAAATCATTCCAGACACGACTTTTATTCATGTTTTGCTGATGCATAAAAATATATTTCAAGTAACTCGAGAAGACACATCCGCCTCACACTAATAAAAAGCAACTTATTTATAGGAGTCCACTGGATTTCATAACGCTATAAATATAAGAGGAAAATGAAGATAATTATTGTACAAGGTAGAAACGTTGCAGCGATTTCTGACCCTGGAAACCAGTTGTGTACAACTAGATAGCACATTATTGCTTCTACCCCCACATTCACCTATCGACAAACCACTGGCTATTGACAATTTAATTTATTATAGAACCAGGTACATTCGATTTTTCATTTTTTTAGAATCAGATACATACATGGGATAGAGGTTGCAAATCTAACTGGGTAAAGGACCTTAGATGACATCACCCTGGTCACATGACATGAACTGCCCAATGATGTAACAGCGCTCTCTCTCTCAATGTTTTAACCCTAGAACGCATATTGCGGGCCTTTTAGGCCCCCATGCTTACATTTTTGCTGTTATCTGCAAAATTACTTTAGTTAGAATTTTGAAACTCCAGGTATTCCTCAAGTATGTCATTGTTGATAATATCCAGTTGTCTATATAATTTTTTTTCATAGGCATTATGGTGTAACAATGCTTGTTAGGTGAAAACTACATCTATACGAATTGGGGGCCTTTTAGGCTTTAAATCTGTTGGAAAGTAAAGTGTTAATACTGGTCTGGCAGAGGTTTCTACTTTTTTCATTAACTATGGTGATAATTACAGGTCAGGCTTTGTTTTATAGCATTACAGCCATATTATTATTATTCTAATAATTTGCTGTACAGCTGTTGTTATAATGGAAATAATAATTTCAATGGAAAAGCAATTTACACTTGTAAATATCTGCAGTGAAAGCTTCTAAAGTCATTTCTCGCCTTTGGCATGTACCACTTTGTCTTTCTCTTTGAAATGTTGCTGTCTTGTGCAGTTTTCTCCTCTGCTTTGAACCACGTTCTTCTCCCTGGTGTGTAAATCTTCAAAGTCAAGAATATTTGTTTGTGTATCAGTGGTGCAGCCAAAATCCTGTGTTAATTAAAAATTATAATTAAACAAAGAACCAGTTCCCAGATCAGACGCCCAAAAACTTCCATAGAAGAACCTAAGGTTTATGACATAAGATATCATTGTATAAATATCACTATTTAAGGAATCTTCTGTAAGGATGAGTGGACCTGAACCGCAATCTGGACTTTAGCCACTCACATTTAGGCTTACCCCACCGATAACACCCCCGATTTGTTCTGGTACTGATTGAAGGTCTTAACCCTTTAAAAGCCGCTATTTTCTCTATGATTGTTGCACCTCAATGACGTTACGGCAGCTTTGCTGGCAGCATTTTAAGTGATCTGCCAGTATCAATTGTAAGGGTAAAGGGTTAAGACCTGCAATCGGTACCAGAACAAATCGGGGTGTTATCGGTGGGGTAAGCCTGAGTGTGAGTTCAACGTCTGGCGGAAATCCAGATTGCGGTTCAGGTCCACTCATCCTTACAGAAAATTCAAGATACGTCAAGTTTTTGGGTCCATTTATCTCTCAAAATCTTAAAAAAAAAAATCTTAAAAAAAAAAAAGCTATCTGCATATATTAACCTATTTTAAACAACTTTTTATGTTACAATTTCTTATGATAAAAATATTTTTAAAAATCATAAAATTAAATTAAAAGTTTTAAAACTGACCCCTTCACTGTCACTCAGCTTCCTCAGCTACCCTGTGGAGACCCTTCAGCAGCCATTTTGCTATAACATGAATATAAGATTAGATATCATTGTCAAAAGGTAGTAGTCACAACTTAAAAGGAGGGAATTTTTTACCTGGTTTACCTGTTTTTTTGCCTGGTTTCCAGTACTACTTTTTGGGACTTGTTTTGTCTCAGTTGACACTGTTCTATCTCAAACTAAGAAGTTTTAAACAGCAGTACAAGATATGTCACAGAGCATTAACACAACCTTCTAGAAGTCAATGGGTGATATCCGTCCTGTCGGATATATCAAGACGCACCAGCTATGCTGCCAGGCTATACTATGACAGGCCCTGCTGGGCTTAGAATTGCACTACAACCTAAGCCAGAACTGTCACAGGCAATAGCTGGGTCGTTGGGTTTATACCTATAGCTGCTGTTGGCATGGCCCCCTTCATTCCCTTTCTATGGCCAGTTGGCATGTAATTGGCGTAAGGGGGAAAATAACCTCAATTCCTGGCTGTTCGCAAAAAATTGCAATGATTCCAAGGCTTGTACCGAGGGGTTGTCCGAGACTTATTTTAAAAAAACAGAAGGGGGCTGCTTAAAAAAATAAAGATGAACTTACCTCCCGGCTCCCACCGGGTGTCTCACTCTGCTATCTCTCCGGGCCGGGCACCATTTAAACAAAGATGGTCGCAGAAGCAGCACTGCATTCAGCTTCAGGCTGGACCCGACAACCATCCGACCCGCATATAAAAAGCTGTGAATAGGGACGGGTGGGCATGGCTTGTTTACATGGCGCACGGACCGGAACAACAGCAGCACAGGACACCCAGAGGGCACCAGGTGGTAAGTACATCTTTATTTTTTTTAAGCAGCCCCTCCTGGTCACCTTTTGTTTTTTTAATAAGTCTTGGACAACCCCTTTAAAAACAGGATTGAATGTTTCAATAAATGGATACATGAACCCAAACTTGGGGTCTGCTCAATGCTACATTTGAACCAACATTAATATAGGATCAAGAATAAAAGATGTATTTTCAGACTTAGTAGTTGATCTCTAAAGGTTACAGTTGCCCTCAGGTAATTTTGTAAATTAAGTGGTCTGAGGAGGCCACTGAGTAGCTGAAGTGGTTCCTATGGCTCTGGCACTTTCTGCCAGGTCAGAGGTGCCGAAGACTGAAAAGTGTCTAAGACTAAATTCAGAACTTAGCCATGTCTTCTGTCGTTCTGCTCATCACAGATGATTTATCATCTGTTCATGTGAATGATACCCAAGGGAGATTTTTTTTTTTATATTTTAGTGTATTTATAATTCCTTTTTAATTCCGACTATACTTTTTCATTATTTGGTTAAATGATTAGAATGGCAGACTCCTGCTGTGTAATACGACTCTGCATCTTTGCTTTGCCAACACAAATTTCCAACACTTTGAATAGAATTCTCTTATGTTCTAAAATAATGAATTCTCTTTATGCATCCAAGCAAACATAATGACATCTACCACTGATTTCTTAATTAGGTGACTTTGTCAATGAGAAAGCTTACATTTACTTTTATTATCCTGAAACCAACTAGCCATATAACTAGCTTCTTCAGAAGAACCATATCATCGGGATTTATTATTTGCTCCATGTTTCAGTTCACGGAGACTTATTTTAATTAGAGATAAGAATTTGTTTTTATTATGAGCAATGAAGTCACAGGGATAGACCTGTATTTCACACACTATATAACAACACAAAATGTAGCATGAAGATTAAAATACATCTTGTTACTATTCGGTTACTTTCTTGTTTTATCAAGTCTTAATACTTTGACAATACCGGGTTAAAAACATGTTATAATTCTAACATTTATTGGTAAAATACAAATCTGACTTTCTTTCGATTAGTGTAATACTTGATTGCAATAGTCACTAACTCTTCATATAAACTTTGCAAAAATCAATAGTACAGATGTTTACAAGATAACAAAAAGCCCCTTTCTCCATTTACTTGAACAATCTACTCTTTCTGATAAATTTCAGTTGCGTTACATCTTAGCAGCAAGACTACTAATTTATACAGATGGGAAGGGGAGGAATAAGTGACAGCAGTTTGGTTTCCGCCATCCAGCCCTAAAACAGTGGACTTTAAATTATGGCTGTGCTACTGGACTCCTGGTTTGTCTTGACTACACTTGTTTGATCTTCATTATCAACCACTGGTCTATTTCATCATTCACCTTCTGACCCCACTTGTAAATATGTATCGCTATGTGTTGCCATTTACCCCTTCTATTTTTTCAACTTTCCTATATGTGTCTAGCTCAACTTCCTTTTCTATGCATCCTGGTGATCATAAGATAAAATACTGGATCACTGGGATGTCGGGAGTGGGAGGCTTCTGCTGGGTCTGTTAAAGTTAACTTTTCCCTTGTAAATGACTCTGCAGTGGAAAAGTAAGGTGTTGAATAAATATTGATAGAATAGAGTTTGCCCCACTAATATCACACTGTGTGACACCCAGTTACCCTCTCAAAATATGTGCCAAAGTGCCAAATTTAATAAAATGTTTGTTTTAGCGTAACTGTCAAATGATGAAGGATAAAAATCAAATTAGTATATTTTTTTAAGGAAAGCACTGTTTCAATGTGATTGCATCTCGTTAGTAAACTGTAGGAAACTGGTTTGCCTAAGGGAGAGGCCATATACTAGAACAGGGAAAAAACAAGACTTTGCCATTTAAGGCCACCACTCCAGGCATGAAATCACATCAAAACATTAAATATTTAGATTTGCATAGGGATCAGCTGAAGACAGGACAGACAACCCAAATCAGTTTTGGTTAGGAGGGGGGGGTCCTTTAATTCTTCTCCATAGAATATGCCAGCCTTTGTACAACTGAACTAAATTTGTCTTTTTTATTTATGTGCTTTTTGGAATATAATTCATATAATTTATAAGTACTGTTTTCTTGCTTTAATGGAATTTAGCTCTGCAAGCAATGGCTTCCTATTGAGTTCAAGTTGGGCTTATATTAATACATAAAAGTCATTACAAAGAAGAAGAACTGAAGAGAACACTAAAGGAGGGACAATGCTGCATCCTAAGCTTCTTCTGAGATGCACTTACGATGTCATACTACTTCAAACTCCATTTAGAGGCTCTGGTTCTATGAAATGGGTTCTATGAAAATATAAAGAAGGTTTTAGTTCTATTACTTTTTATATTTTTAGAAACACCTGTAGATTTGAGAAATAATATGTGTCTTTTGTTAGACGCTACAGCTCCCTCTATTTCCCCTCTGATATATTACTTCAGAATTATTCCCCAACAGGAAAATACTGGAAAATAAATATTGCGACTTGTGACAGTTAAACCACATTTTCCAAATCTGTCTCAACCACTAAAATAAATATGAAATGTAGCATACACCAAAAGTAAACAAAAAACGAATTTAGATTTCTAATGATAAATCCACCCAACTGTCTCCTTTGTCAAGTGTATAATGCAGTGAGGTAATGGCTAGGATGGACTAGACGGACAGACAAAGACAGTAAGCTATAAAGCTACATTCCCTTCCAAACTGTCCCTACCTAATTTTCCAGCCTACACTAAGTGGTAGGTGAAAACTGGTCCCATTGCCTACCTGTGTCAAAGTGCAAACACAGAGACAAAGACTAGAAAATGCAAACATAGATGAGTTGTCAACTCATGTGGGTCGGTATCTATAGGACAAAACTACAGTAGAGAACTGATAGAGAAAAGGGGTAAAAAAATGCAGAATACAGAAGTCAAGATAGACCACCGCAAGCTCGAAAAAAGACTTATAGCAAGCACATGTGAAATGGCAGGCAGACCTTTTATAAGATGTCATAGTGCTGATCCAGAAGTTGATTGGACCAGTTTCCTGACATCCAGACAAAGCAGACCAGCCGGTGAGAAATGTGAGCGGAGGAAGAATCTTTCCATCTCTGCTAACTTAACTCTTAGCCACAGACCAGAATTTAAAGTTCAGGTCCAGGTTCGTGTGCGCAACCCAAATATATAGCAGTTGTACTCCCTGCCAAATCACAGCCTTGGCTAGTAGGTAGTGGTATTAATTTGCCGGATTGGCTGCACGACTGTCAATCCGGAAATATGTCTGGGTTACAAGTCTGAACCTCAGAGCCAAACTTAAAAGCATTTCTCATTACCAACCCAAAGAAAAATCAACAGGAGACAGACCAGGGGTGGTGGAATTAAAAAAGCAGTGTTCAGACTAGTAATGAAAAATGTCCAAAATCACACTCATCAGCACATTTTCAGCTGTGGGACAAAGGATGATGCTGAAACACAGATGGCACAAAGTGGCCTTTATTTATCAAAACTAGTGCAAACTATGCTATGTGCAGTGTCCCTGCGGGGTGTGCGGAGAGTGCCATGTTAATCAAAACTGGTGCATGGTCTTCATTAATCTGGCGCCCCCTGTACTGCTCGGTAAATATGCACCATTTTTTTTGCACTTTGTTTATGCTTCAGAATTGTGGTACAGACTGGATTATGGCGCCCGTCAGTAATTAATGTGGGCCAGTGACTGCAACTCAAACCTATAAAAATGGGGATCTGTCTTGGTCCCAGACATTACCTATGATAAATGGTGGTGCTGTTTATAGATAAAAAAAAAAGAAAGAAAAACTTTTTAAAAACTTTTGTTATTTTACCACACTAAAGAAAATATTCTCATTGTGAACACAGTATGCCCTCATTTAACATTGTTATGGCAGACTTGAATTCAATAACTCTTTTCAAAGATTAGTCTGCATCAAAGCGAATGAATATATTTGTATTTGAGCCACAACTTTAGGACTCATTATTATATTAAAACAAGAATAATGTTTTTAGGTAAAGATTCTGCAATTCATTTTCCAACATGTCACATTTCTGTTAAGTTCCAAGAGTTTTAATTTATTAATCGACTACTTCTGGAAGAGACGCTGAAATGTTATCTACAATTTGCTAATTAATATTACTACATCCACAGATCTGTAGTGCCAGAAAAGCCAAGTTTTTGGCACACTTTTATATTAAAGTGGATGTGATTTCTCGTTATCTTGATTTTATGCGTACTTATTGGACGGATTTACTCTAAGGGCTGAGGAAAAATCTCTCGAGTAATCACTATGTATCATAGCTGTAATATATATACACATATTTTACTGTACATACACATACTGAACCTGAGCCATAATGTACATGGCTAAATAAGCAGAGCACTACAGGCGGTCGCCTACTTAGGGACACCTGACTTAAAGACAACCCCTAGTTAAAGACGGACCCCTGGCCCCTGGATGCTCTCTGGATGCTTTACTATAGTCTCAGATTGTACTCTGGACCCTATCTTGTACGTAACCCGGGGACTGCCTGTATATTGTTGGGGGATGCTAGATAGAAATATAGAAACCAACAAAAGAAAGGGTCTCATTCAGGGTCATTGCAAATACTTACAACTTCTATTAAGTCTACAAAGCAATTTCCACCAGTGTGAGAAGAATAACAGTTGCCGGAGATGCTTCACTGCCTCCTTCTATTTAAGGCCTGAGCAATACGGGCCCCAAAGGGATCTTTGACTGTGCACAAAAACCTTAATAGCTTCCATTTTTGCCCCTAAAAATGGTTGTGTGCTTAAGGCCTAAACAATATGCTCCATAAAGAATCCATCCTATTTCCATCAAGATGATAGAATCTCAGCTAGTGCTGATATTAGTGCTGTAGTACCAGTGGTCCTTGGCCACCAGTTTGCATGATTTTTTGTGTGTGCCACACCAGCTCTTCCCTTTTTTTGGACAACATCCTTGGAATTGGTTTCTGACTTTACTGCTATGATCTAGGCTTGTCTTAATAAATTTGTGCTGCTGGCCCTGACTTAGTTCTTGATCATCAGCTGCTCTAAAGATTCCCTGACCTCAGCTTCTCCTGACCATTCTACTCCTTACCCCATAGTGCTTCACATTGGCTTCTCTAGAACCATTTAGGTCAGCTGTCACCTAAATCAGAACTGGTCGTGGTACAAGTCGTGAAACTGTCTGAAATCTGAAGACACTATTAAATATGGTCCAAGTCATGTCAGGTGCTAATGTGTCTGTCGATCCCTAAATCTTTGAGATTCAAAAAGAACCAACGCCTGACCTAGTCATGGTCATCGGCCTTAGTCTACCTATGAAGGCTTGTGCTCCTAGTTTTTATTTTTTGCTGGTTAGTGATTGGAGTTTCTTGGACTGGTGGTCTTTTTTATTATTTTGTAGTATATTTTCCTGACAAAAGAGCATATAAGTTTTAAAAAATGGTGTTTTTTTTACCTTGGATTCTCTTGTTGTGGCATCTGGGAAATGGCTTGCACAAGAGGAAACTCATATTCTGGCTGTTGCACCAGGATGTCTGATTTGTGCTATAATGGGCAATAACCAATGGTACGGACATAGCAAACTCTATTTCAGGGTTTTATCAGTAGGTCTCAGGGAATCCTCTTACAAATATATTGATAGATGGATGGACAAAGGATGAAAAATTTGTTTTAAAAAAACAAAGCTATCCCTTTAGTAAAATAGACAATTGATTTGACATACTTTAGGGTACACTGTAATTGTAGGTCTTCAGAATAATCTAAATGTCTGGAGAACATATTCACATGTTTTCTTGCAGATGTTTTTCAGCAGGAGAAAGAAAAAAACATCTGCTCTTAGGGTGAACCTGCTGTGCCGTTACATGCTAAGCAGTACAAGTGGCTTCGCTCTCACAATAGCCAAATAAGTGCTTTGTAGAATTGCACACTCAACTGCAATTGTCAGTAATTTTATATCTCCGCTGTGAACGGCCTTTTAAAGGCGCATGCAGTGCGCAGATTGTCACTGGTAACGTTTATTGATGGACACACGTGAACGAGCCATTGTGTTACATTAACTTCCCATCATACAGATCACTGCACACTTTATTACTCATTTGGTGCTTGGATTCCTCGAGTGTTATTGCTGTTAATGATTCATTACTTCTTTAGCGGTTAATTTTGCTTCTCAGATGTATCCACTTGTGGATTGCAGTCAGTGGTGAGGCTGACATAAAATATTAGAACGTGATGTCAGATCATATGAAGCCTGACTAGATCTATAGCAAAGTATACCCAGAATTCTGTCTGCCATCTTTATTTATTAAGTTAGTGACTTTTATAGAGATTTTCAAGTTATAAAATATATGAACCCTTGTACCGTATTTTTCGGACTATAAGGCGCACCGGATTATAAGGCGCACCATCAATAAATGCCTGCTAAAACGTCTAGGTTCATATATAAGGCGCACCGGATTATAAGGCACACCTGATTATAAGGATGAATGACCAACAGGTGGCAGACCTGTGCACAGTTCAAGGCAGTTGTTGTCTGTAAGAACAGGTTCATATATAAGGTGCACTGGACTATAAGGCACACCTTTGATTTCCGAGAAAATCAAAGGATTTTTTGTGCGCCTTATAGTCCGAAAAATACAGTAACGTTGAACATCAGCAGAGACAAACTGGGGGACATTTACAATGCCTTCTCCACCAGTTTTCTGACAGAGAAGACAAGTAAAAATTCCCATCTCCAGGGGCATAACTAAGAGAGCCAGGGCCCCATTGCAAACTTCTGAATGGGGCCCCTCAACTGCTTAAAAATATACTTATTTGCATACTCACACATGTGAGTTACAATCAGACAGAATTATACACTCATATACACGTTTACATACCTATATACATAAACATACACATATTTATGCACTTGCATACATACTGCACACATAAAGCATATACACATAACATATACAGACATACACAGCTTATATAAATTATATATATGTTACATACATATTATGCTGAGCAATGTGCAGCATAATGGGGCCCATTTATTAAGGGTCCACGGACCGTGATTCTGTCGGGTTTTCCCGAATATTTCCGTTTTGCGCCATTTTTTGTCGGCTTGCACGCGACAGATATTGGGGGTCTTGGCTGCCAGACAACCTCGATCGCGACAGGACCGGGTAAGTAAATGTGCCCCAATATGTATGTAATGGTACACATCCTCCATTACTGTGTCAGGTCAGATGACAGGACCCCTTGACGCTGTGGGCCCCATAGCGCCTACTTTGGCTGCCACCCCTGTAATTAAGCCCCTGATCTCCAGTTTGGACATGATAGGATGGAGAGCTGGGCAGGAGTGTGGTGGGCCAGAGGCAGGTTACCACACAAATACTGCAGCCCACAAAACTCTGTCGTAGATCCCCGCCAGATCTTAAGAGTATTTGGATGAAAAAATGGGAAAAAGCAACAGGCGGAAGAATAACCTGCTGTTTTCACATTTTGATGAAATCACAACAACTGTCTATTGCACCACTCCTTTCTTCAGGTCCAGATACCAGAAACTATGATGTTAATAAGAATCTCATATTCATGGATATGGGAAAACATGAAAATGTCATAAATTTGCCCCACAGTGTATTTGTCTACTATTAAAGAATACCTCTCTGTATCTTTGAGACCCCCTAGGTCACCAGTTTGCCTTCAAGTAGCTGGTGTTTTGGTTCCCAATCTTTTTTACCTTTCCAGTGTTTCCAGACACATTTCCATGATTCCAGGTGGTAAAGGCTGCAGGGGCCAAAGACTTGATTCTGCTTCTGACCCCAGCGCATCCTCATCCAACATTGAGCACATGTGCCGTAAAGCAATATGTAGTGACCACGGCTCCATTATGTGCAGTGCTTATGTGGTGTCCTTACCTGATCCCAGTGGCATTCATCCTTTGGATTCTTTGGAACGTAGCTCCTGACACGGATAAGGTAATAAAAGTCTGGAATCCTGAATTGCAGTTTCATGCTGTTGGATTAGGGGCTCCAACTGCCAGGTACCCTTCAACGTAGACATTCATTTCTCATGAGACCAATTCAATACAATATTGCAACATAATCATCTGTCACGTATTGAATGGGATGTGCAGCAAGAAAGGACATAGAAAGGATTTTTTTACAACAAAAAACTTGTTGTATTTATATTGGTTTTTAACCTGATGAAGGCATTATTCCAATGCCGAAACGCGTTGTTTTTATACACTTTTTATATACCTATTGTAACAAAAAAATAAAGAACGTTTTGACTTCGGGAAGATGCGCTTCTAGAGTGGACTGTCGTTGCTTGCTGCACATTGGATTCTACTATTAAACGGGTCTCACCTTTGGACGTGGTTAACCTGTGACTACACAGCCACCGCAAGCTGCTCTTCCTCGTAAAGAAGACACCATCTATTATATGCTTATAGAACCCAGATCAGAAGGTGTGCATGTTACTTTCTCATTTCCAATAGTTATTTATCACCTGCACTTGAGTGATAAATGCAATAGGTTAAAAAAGCTACACTTTCCACCACTTCCATTCCCATGCAGGTCCCCAGGTCAATATTGCTGAATCTCCATAAGTCTGTTGTAAGGGATTTCATCTCTGATTATATCATAGGCCTGTAGTGGTGACCTCCACATAAACCACATGTAACTTCTGAGGTCTGTCTATGAGAGTTTGCCTTGAGATCACTGCTGAGGTCAGTAACCTGTGGAAAAATAAGTGCCCTAAAGCATTGACATCAGGACCACTGCTTCAGCTTCAGCGCCAATTAGAGAGAGCCCAAAAGTCCAGTGTATTCATGAGTTAATATCTGTGAATATTTCTGATCGTCAAGTATGTCTTACTCTAAAATGCTGCGGTTTTTCAGATAAAAACTAATACGATCAAGAAATTTGCATATCCACTGCGTGTCTTGGCTGGCCATTCTCTCTCTATATGAAAACAAGGAGTAAGTTGTTAATCACACAAAGCCAGGAGTAGTAAAATCATACACTGGACTCAATTCTGGACCTTTCATTTTAATTCTTAAAACAATATTTATTCTTAAATGTCAAAGTTTTTGAGAGTAAAAAAGTCTAATTTATGCCTGTTATGAATCACCATAACTTTCCTTTAACTAGGAAGTTTGTCACAAGTACAATAAGAGAAGTATATTACTTTGAGAAATACTTTGTTCACTGCTAAACTCAGGTAACTCAGGTAACTCAGGTAACTTTGTTGCATGGATTTTAACTTGAAATCGAAGCTCCCAGGGTAATACCTGCACCCATCCACACAACCTGCTTCCCTCTAAAGGGCACCAGTATTACAGTAACTTATTCTTGCATCAGCAGCTAAGTACTCATCTGCGTTCAGCAGGTTCCACTACAGCAGAAAAAAATAGCGCAGCCGTCCGCCACTTTTTTTAATTCATAACATGGAAGATAAAATAAGGTGAGGAATGGAAATCGAATGAATAACCTCCTTATTTGCCTTTTGTTTTACGCATGGAAATTAGGTTTAGAGGAAGGTCCTGACCCAGGTATGAATAGGGCCTTAGCGCTTAAAGGACATCTACCACCACGATGAAGGATTGTAATCTAAGAATACTTACATGCTGGTGTGTGCCCCCTCTGGCAGGATCTGCTCTTCTTTTAGCTTCTAATTTCCTGTTTTATTACAAAATCGGCTTTTAAAATAATGCAAATGATCCCGAGGGCTCAAGGTCCCATTAACATCTATCCAGCCTGGAGCCCCAAGCTCATTGCATGATTTTTAAAGCCTTTTTTTACTTAAAAAAAGGACATAGAAAGCTTACAGAACAACAAATCCTGCCAGAGGGGGCACATACCAGTATGTCAGTGTGCTGGGTGTACAATCCTTCATCCTGGTGGTAGACGTCCTTTAAAGTAGGAACTGTGTAAGGCCCCTATATGTTAGACTACAAATTTGTATTTTAAGTATAAGCACTAAAAGAAATAAAATGATTTTCTGAAAAGGACTTTTTGAGGCTGTGTTCTTACTTGGTAACATAGGTGCAACAAGTATCTGCAGGATATTTCATTATGAAACCATAGCAACAACCTTACATCAATATACATATTCTGAGGTTGTTATATTGCCAGCTATTCTAAAGAAATCATAACATAAAATATAATATAACACATATACCTGCGCTATGGGATGACTTCATCCATGCAGTATAAATCCACACTGCTATCTGTATAGTCCTATAACAAATTGATATCTTTAGTTATGGGAAATAAAACACATTGACAGTTATAAGGATGAAGCAAATGTTAACATTTAATGTAATATACTGTATAACATGGAAAAATATGTTGTTGTACTACCCGATAAATGTCAAACTTTTGCTTACTCTTTTATATCTTTGACCTAACAAGACAAATTGGGTCCCGTGCTCAACGATATGTTCTTTCCTTGAATTGATCTTGATGGACTTTCCATAGACTGATCAGATGACAAATAACAAGTATCTCTGCATTCCTACTACTAACATCCTATGCACCAAGCTGGAGGAAATGTTACTACTCCTATTATCATTGAGTCCAAGATGATCTGACGATCTGTCAGCCACAGTGGGGGTCAGCAACAGATTTATCTTATCTGTTGCTTTTTGGCAATTTTTTCTTTGGTAATTTATCGATTTTGCATTTTCCTTGTGTTAAATGGGTATTTTTTCAGATCTGTTCGTGAGACATTTGTTACAAAAATATAGCTCAAATGTCTCCAGTCACTTCTTTCCTTTTTCTAAGTTTTCTTTAAGTATCGTTTCATCTGGATTTTTTTGGGGAAAAGAAAAGTCTCATATTTTGGACAATTTGAAATGATAAATGTCATTTGCGACATTAAGCACATCTTGAATAGAAGATAAATGTGTTTTACTGACGATAAACAAATGTCCGACGGACATTTCAAAATGTCCCTAAAAAGGTGCAAAAA
Source organism: Engystomops pustulosus (assembly GCA_019512145.1). Lineage (NCBI taxonomy): Eukaryota > Metazoa > Chordata > Amphibia > Anura > Leptodactylidae > Engystomops > Engystomops pustulosus. The sequence goes on along the minus strand of CM033649.1, from coordinate 26,398,109 downwards.
TTGCAATGTGCCAAAAAAAGTCTCAAAAATGACAAATATAAAAATTACAAAATAAAGTACATTATCAGACGATCTAGTTGTAGTATTGGAACTCCGCAGGGAACAGTTTTAGCATCTTTTTTCTTTTGTGTTTATGTGGCTGATATTAAACAAAATAGTGGGGAATGATAGTTATGACACCATAGCGGTGGGCTGCGGCAGAAATAACATTGGGGAACATTTACAAAGGGCCCCCTCGGACCACACTTTCGTCGGACATCCCGGCAATTTCCGTTCTGTGATGCTGGAACAGGGATTTAAAAGGGGTTTTTGGCGCATGCAATCGGATTTTGGCACAATCGCACCAGCTTTCATGCCACACAAATCGGGGGTGGGCCGCCGGACGATCTGATGGTTTGGGCAAACCGCGGTATTTAACTTAAAAATTGTTTCGCAAGCCAAGCACTAACATGCACCAGGAGGTGGCAAAGTTCATCCTCGTCGGACAGTCCAGATCGGGGATCGCGCATGGACTGGGTAAGTAAATGGGCCCCAATGAGTCAATGTAGCATAGTACTACTACCACAGTGGAATTAACATGCAATAAAACCACTTTGACAATCTCTGTGGCTCTACCTATGCTAAATATCCAATCTACAATGAATTAACTGGGCAGGAAAATAGCCAAGTATTGCAAAATTACAAAAATAATTTATTCATTCCTTAAAATGTGTAAACATACATATATCATGAGATACATAATAAACTGCATTCAGAAAAAAGAACAGAACAAAACATATGCAACTGACTGAAGTGCTACAAATGAATATATTAGTCACAGACCAATCCAAAGATGACACAGATGGATCTGGATGACATGGTAGCAATAATGAAATAAAATTACAGAAAATTCATTGTAGAACAGTGAAAGCATCTATAGCACTTGAATCAATATTGTTCCGATGTACCACAGTATAAGTAAAGTGCCTGTGCCTGATGACAAATACCCCAGTACAAGTAAAGTGCCAGTGCGTAGTACCGTAATCAGTAACAAAGATAATCAATGCATCCCAATGTCAGAAGCACAGCAGTGACCGCATACTACTACAGTGGGTTCGGAAAGTATTCAGACCCCTTTAAATTTTTCACTCTTTGTTTCATTGCAGTCAATTGGTGAGATCATAAAAGTTCTTTCTTTTGCTTATGAATGTGCTCTACATCTTGAAAGAAAAAAATTTTAAACAAGAAAAACTGAAATAACTGAAATATCACATGGTCATTCACCCCTTTGCTGTGACACTCCTATTTAACTCAAATGTTGCTATTTAGCAAAAATATCTACCGTATATACTCGTGTATAAGCCGAGTTTTTCAGCACAAAAAATGTGCTGAAAATCCTCAACTCGGCTTATACACGAGTCAATAGCAAGCCCAGCACTTAAAAAAACCCAAAACTTATATACTCACCCTCCGGTGGCCCCGATGCGCAGCGCTGCTCCCCCAATGTCAGCGCGGGTCCTCTTCTGTCTTCTATCTTCTTCTGTCTTCTGTATTCTTTCTTCGGTAACATCCTGCAGGGCACCGCCATGTTCTTCTCCTGGCCGTCGCATAGTATGACGTCAGCAGCGGCCACGTCATACTATGCGCCTGCAGGCCGGGAAGAACATGGCGGCACCCTCCGAAAGACAGAAGACATAAGTAAATAGAAGACAGAAGAGGACCCGCGGTGACATCGGGGGAGCAGCGCTGTGCATTAGGGCCGCTGGAGGGTGAGTATGTAAGTATTTTTTTTTAGTGCTGGGCTCGCTGTATACTAGTGGGGGCAGGCTGTATACTACATGGGGCAGGCTGGGCTGGCTGTATACTAGTGGGGACAGGCTGTATACTAGTGGGGACAGGCTGTATACTAGTGGGGGCAGGCTGTAGACTACACGGGGCAGGCTGGGCGGGCTGTATACAACATGGGGCAGGCTGGGCTGGCTGTATACTACATGGGGCAGGCTGGGCTGGCTGTATACTACTGGGGGCAGGCTGGGCTGGCTGTATACTACAGGGGGCAGGCTGGGCTGGCTGTATACTACAGGGAGCAGGCTGGCTATATACTACTGGGGAATTGCTTGCAATATACTGGGGGTCTGTGATCAATGTATTTCCCACCCTTGGCTTATACTCGAGTCAATAGGTTTTCCCAGTTTTTGGTGGTAAAATTGGGGGTCTCGGCTTATACTCGTGTCGGCTTATACTCAAGTATATACAGTACATTTCTTTTTCTGTCAAGATGGGGTGCAAATGAGCAAAAAAAAGAACTGTTTTTGATCTTACCTTTTGGCTGCATTAAAACAGACAGAAATACTGATGGTAGAGTCCGATAATATACTTACTTACCTAGATGTCGTCTTTCTTAAACTTGTTTTTATTAAACCTTGGGAGAGAGTCATTAACCTAAAAAAAGAGTGTTACAAAATATGCTAATGGACTGGAGGCAGTCAGGCTTACATCACCTGAACGCCTCCTGGCTCTGGGTATTGATAATTTATGTATGCCCCATTCTTATTAACACAGCCAGATCCAGCCGTCTGATCACTCAGACTGTCGGTGACGTCAGCCGTCAGTCTGAAAATCTTGCGCATGTGTACATAAATTATCAGTACTCCGAGCCAGGAGGCCGATCAGGTGCTTCCGGCTCATTAGCATATTTTATTAAACTCTTTCTTAGGTTTATTGCACTGTCCAAGGTTTAATAAAAACAGTATAGGAAAGACGACATCTCGGTGAGTAAGTACATTATAGGACTCTACCAATATACTCACAGAGATGTCGTCATTTCTATACTGTGTCCTGTCCTGTAACATAGGGAAAACAAAATAACTGACAATTTAGGACAATGATTGTTGTGGAGAGTTCCCTGGTTTGCATAAATGATGCTACGGTTGAGTGTGTTTCTGAATATAGGTACAGGCAGTCCCCAGGTTACGTACAAGATAGGTTCCGTAGGTGTGTTCTTAAGTTAAATTTGTATGTAAGTCGGAACTGCATATTTTATACTTGTAACCCCAGACATTTTTTTGGTCTCTGTGACAATTGGATTTAAAAAATGTTGGGTTGTCATAATAACCAGTATTAACAATAAATCTTAATTACAGACACCATTAATAACTTTTATAGCTATTTATTGTAGCCTAAGACTAAAGTACAGTAAATTATCAAAATCCAGAGGGCCGTTTGTAACTAGGGGTTGTCTGTAAGTCGAGTGTCCTTAAGTAGGGGACTGCCTGTACTTAGGTGTTCATGTTGACAGGAAACCGGACTGAAACCTTAACCAACATATCAAGACATTTCAAAGTAGGTTGTATTTTCTTTGCTCATTTAGATCATTTAAAATATGTAGTTAATTATTATATGGTTTTTATCAATCAGCATTGGAGTGTGCACTATTCTTTTCACTAGCAGCTCGGGGAATGGGAATAATAGCTCGCTACAGATCAAGGATTGAGGGTCCAATCAGGAAGGTTGGGTCTATCGTTTGAATTTCTCTGTATTTGTAGGAGATGGAGATTATCGGCATGTGCTCAGACAAGGAAGTTAGAAGAGATATTGTAAATCTGAATCATGATATATAGTAATTGTAGGTGGGCCCGTGCCAGCACAGTGCCAGGGCCCAGGGCTACTTGGGGGGCCCAAATGAGCCTGCACATGAGGAATCCATAGAGGGTTAGGGGGGTTTTATATAAAATAAGCATGAAAACTGGAAACTTCATTTCTGAATTTTTAATGCTGCTACGTGAGTTCACTGCAAATGATTCCAAATCATTGGGATTCTTGTATTAATACTTTTGTAACTGGTTCAGTCCAAGTACAACAGTCACACAAACTTAAGATCCTAACAGCAGAAGATCCTATACAGGGGCTTTCTGAAGCTCCGTCACCCAGGGGCCTACTAAAACCTGCACCCGATCCTGGTAGTAGGTCAACCTTGTGTAGGTAGTGCAGGTTCAATTATTGGGACAAAGAGGTTAAAAAGAAGTTTCATTCCTTCTGATATCATATTATACAGCGAGGTTAGTGAGTAAGTGGTGATGCTTGTAGCACTTTATTGTTCCCATTGTATGTACAGGGTATGTATTATGGTTATGTGGGGTTGCAGTATGTCATGATGTGAATATTTTAATTTCTGTTTATATGTAGTATATGTATATTGTTGTTTGTTGTAGACAATAAAATTATTCAATTAAAAATCTAAGTTTTTCCAATTGTTTTATGGACTTCGATGCCTTGAAGACTCTAGTACTTGTGGATGACATGGTTCTGGCAACTAGATCCAATACTCAAGGCCCATTCAGATATTTCCCAGCACCACCAGTATAGAGTGCACAGAACCATGTGCTTCCTTCTTCATACCTTGTGTTATGGCCAAAACTATGATGGGTGCTGTGCCCCAGGTGTTGGACCACCACCAATGTCCAATTAGTGACCTATCTCAAGGAGAGCCAAGGCTTTATTTGCTCCTCATGGTTATCATAGCCGAATAATGTCAGGTTCATAACATTATTTCCCTGTGTTTGTACACTAACCAGTCTTAAAAAAAGGTCTAAAATTCTCATTTGCTTAGAAGATGTAATACTGACCCGGTGTCATAGCTAAGTCAATGTTCTGTTAATCTAATGTTCTTTATTGCAAATCTGTCACAATCTGTGCTATGCTTTCAGCGAAGACTGGAAAATTACTCACATAAAACTCCCTAAATAAAAAAGACATTTCACATCTCTTAGCAGAAGACGAATGACAAAGCATCAAAACTTCTCTTCGGAGAATATAATCTGACAGAAGATGTCCACCCACATAGCGCAATTTTTAAGATGGAAGTATCTGAGTGTTTTAGTATTCATTGCTATTGTTTATATTCACAGGGAATAAAAGATGTTGAATGTTTACAATAATTACCGGCAAAAATTAATGAATAATTAATTTCATGAATGTGGGTGATTTCTAAGGCTTAGAAACCTTTAAAGAAAATCTATCATCAAAATTTAGCATGATAAACAAGGGAAAATTACTCATAGATCCAGGCACGGTGAGTTTGGTAGTCTTTTTATATTTGTCATCCATGGCCACCTTTCTTTTAAATCAACCCTTAAAACTATACTCATGGCCATGAAAGTGGTACCAGAGCTGGTCAGTTCTGTAGATTCACAGTGTGTATGCTGAAACGTCCTCTGCTGCAGTGAGATTACATCAGGTAGAGGGAGGAATGAAGTGCTGAACAGGGGGAGGGTGAGACAGTCTGACAGCCTGTGAAGCTATAGGATGGAGGGGCTCTGGTAGCACTCTGAAAGTCCTTTGGACTTATAAGCATAATTTAAAAAGTTGATTTTATAAAGGAGGAAGGGGATCACGGATACCAAATAGAACAGATTTAGAACAGTCATGGTGCCTGGGTCTATAAGTAAGTACCCTGGTTTATCATGCCTCCTCTCCGGGAAGACCCTAGAAAGGGCTACTCCACTCTAGGACAAGAAAGACCCGCTCACGGCTAATATCACCACCTTCTTCGCAGAGTTCCAGTCTATCTTTGAGGAACCAGCCAGAGCCTCTTCTGCTGAGACCGCCCTGCTGAACTTGTATCAAGGGCACTCATCTGTCAGTGACTATGCGGTTCAGTTACGTACCCTGGTTTCTGAGCTAGCCTGGAATGACGCTGCCTTGGTTGCAACCTTTAAAAAGGGGCTTTCTGGACAAATTAAAGATGCACTGTCTGCACGTGGCCTTCCGTCTTCTCTGAGTGATCTCATCTCTCTGGCCACTCAGATTGACATCCTAGGGTTCTTGGGAGGAGCGTCCCAAGGGGAAAGCAAAGCTTCACCACGACTGAACTTGCCTGTTTTGCTGCAGAACAGGTACTCAGTTTCAAGCCACAGCCTTCTTGGATTCTGGTTCCATGGGAAATTTCGGGGATGCTGCCTTAGTCTCCCAGTTTTTCCTACCTGTGGTCCGCCTAGAGAAGCCGCTGGCTATCTCCTCCATCAGTGGACAGGTTCTTATCAATCCAGTATATTACCTCACCAAATTTCTGTCTCTGCAAGTTGGGGCTATACACAAGGAGAGAATGTCATTTTATGTGCTTTCCTGATCTACGTCTGCCATTCTGTTGAGTCTACTGTCAGCAACACGCTCCAGTGCTCGACTGGCAGACTGGGAAGATTCTTTGCTGGGGTCCAGGGTGTCAGTCTCGCTGTCTCTCGGTTCTTCGCCCGGTGTCCAACATGTCTGCTTCGGTGGGTCTCCATATTGGGACTTTGCTGACGTCTTCATAGAAAAGCAAGCAGAGACCCTGCCACCGCACCATCCCTACGAATGCCCTATAGACCTATTGCCGGGCACGTCTCCTCCACGGGGTCGCATGAATCCTCTTTCTGTGCCTGAAACCGTGGCTATGTCTGCCTACGTGAAGGAAAACCTGCAGAGGGGATTCATAAGCCTATCTTCTTCTCCTGCTGGTGCTAGATTCTTCGTCGTGGTGAAAAAAGATGGGTCACTCTGTTCCTGCAAAGATTATAGCAGCCTTAACAAGATCACTGTGAAGAATTGCTACCCCTTTCCTGTTGATCACTGAATTGTTCGACCGCTTACGTGGAGCCAAGGTCTTTACCAAACTAGACCTACGTGGGGCGTATAACCCCATCAGTATATTTGTGTCGTGGTCTACCTCGATGATATCCTGTTTTTTTCTATGGGCCTCGAGTCCCACCAGTCCCACGTATGGCAAGTCCTTAGACGTCTAAGGGCCAATCGCCTTTATACTAAACTCGAGAAGTGCCAGTTACATCAAAAGAGTCTTCCTTTCCTCTGGTACATCATCTCTGACACGGGACTTTTGATGGACCCTGCCAAGTTATCTGCGGTACTTCGGTGGCCTCGCCCAGTAGGACTATGTTGTATCCAGAGGTTCCTGCGCATTTATAGCGCATTTCTTCTCTCTCGTGCCTCCCATCATGGCACTGACTAAGAAAATTGCGAATCCAAAGCTCTGGCCTCTGGCAGTTGAGGAAGCTTTTTCCAAGCAGAAGTGTGCCTTTGCTTCTGTTTCCGTCCTCACCTGGCTGATATGGAGAGATCGTTCTTGCTAGAGGTAGATGCCTCATCGGTTGGTGCTGGAGCCGTTCTCACCCAGTAAGGGCCCAAAGGTCAAACCCCCCACTTGCAGCTACTTCTGCTGCAGAGATGAATGATCCCATAGATGATTGGGAGCTTCCGGCCATAAAGCTAGCCTTGGACGTTATCTGCTGGAGGGAGCTCGTCATCCATTCTGTATCTACACAGACCACAAGAATCTCCTCTATCTCCAGACCGTTCAGCGTCTCAATCCTTGACAGGCTCGTTGGTCCCTTTTCTTCTCCTGCTTCAACTTTATGATACATTTTCAGCCTGCAGAGAAGAATATTAAGGCCGATACCCTCCTGTGCTGCCTGTCTCGACTTCCTGCCTGTCCTGGCCCACGAGTTTGCCTGACGATTCTGAGCTACACCTTGGCCGCCACTGCGAACAAAGTTGCGCCTTTCAAAAGACCTGGTGGTACCACGCCGCAGCAAGTCCAACATGCTTTGCGGCGGGTTCTAGTGAAAACTGGGTACCACTCTGGTTCCAGTGGTCCAGAGGATCCACTAACACTGATCCCAGCAGTGAGAAGGAAGGGTGTGCATGCAATGGGACAACAAAGGGCAAATGTTGATGCAAAACAATTAAGAGGCAGCCAATTGTGTGTAACATGTATTACAAGATTGCCCACAATTATCATCCGGCAAGTCTTTGGAACTTATTAAATTTTTATGTCTAACTGCTGAATATAGCAAATCTGACAGGGTGCCACTATGCACGTGAGCATGCGCTTACAAAGGGCAAGAGGCCATGGAAACAGGCAACACTGTGCCGTGAGCAAGAATGTAATATGTAGAGGCCACTGGGGGGTGAAGTAACCTTTTTTCCCTCTGCCTGATATTGGCATATTAGTTAAACTTGTGTTTAGTGTTGAAAGTATTTTAGGATTAGCTTAAGATAGAATAGGGTTTAGATGGTCTCTGGGAAACTACCATCAGATTTTCCTTAATAGGTAGATTTCTAATAGTAGGTTTCCTTTAAAACTAGGGACATTTCATGCCCAGTTGACAGTGGAGCCAGCTTTTTTATTTGATAGAAAACAAACCGGCTAATTTTGATAAAATAGAGGCAAGAATAGTGTGTGTTTGTGTGTAGGTAGGGGGAAGGGGGTTAGAGGAATTCCCAAACCAAAGTGACTTGGAAATAAGTTGGTAAGAGGAACAAAAATTTCGATGTTGAAGAGCTTTCATTAAGCTTTGTTACAATTCATCTTCTAGATAACCCCCTTTTGTCTATTAACAAATATTCTATTCTTAATTCTTATTTAGACACATTTTTCTTTTGGTTTGGTTGGTTTTCGTTGCCTGCACTATCCCTAACTAAAAAACAAAAATGTATTTCTGATAAACTTTAACCAGAAGTATGGCCTTGCTGCTATTTCCCTCCAGCTGCTTGGGTAAAAATAAATCAGGTCTTACTTCTCCTGCCCGGGGATGATGGGACGCATGCTGGTTTGTCTGTCAGGTCCCATAATTCTGTGCTGTTGTTCAACCATCATGTACTATATCAGCAGTGTTCAATAAGGCAGCTGCAATTGTCATGGGACAACTAAATGATTGTTTCTGGAGAGCTGGCGATGACATTGAAGTGGAAATAAAGCTTCAATGTGACAGTGACAACTAAAAAAAACATTCCTACATCATTTGGGAAAATTAAAAAAAAATATTCCAAAACTTTAGTGTCAGTGATTTTCCTATTATCATATTTTAGGCCACGTGAGATGCACAGTGATGGCAGAACTAGGGATCACTTGACTCACATCAGTCTGGTGAGAACCCTCCTATGCATTCATGAAATAATATGGGTAGATTGTTAACCCATAGTGGACGCAACTAGTTCTGGCCTTTGGAAAGGATTCACTTTTTCAGACATTTTCCTAATGAGTTATAAAAGCAAAACTTTTTTTTATTTTTCTTTGTATGTTGCTAATTGCGGGGTTGTTTTTTGTGAGACAAGTTGTACTCTTTGTTGGTGTCCATCTGAGGTGCCTAAAACTTGTTGACTGAATATATAAACTGGTAGAGGATGGAAATAGGCACTTAATGGGGCATGTTATGTTTCATTTTTGAATAGCATAAATTACATGTGACCTTTATTCTGCTGGTCAGTATGTCTCCACTGATATTTTTTCTGAATATGGTTAAAAAATAAACACATTTCTTGAAGAAATGAGTTTTGGTATTAAAGTCATTGGGGGGTATTTATCAGGTTATGCGCCATGTCAGTAAAATAATCACAGATGCTATATTATTGCTAGCACCTTTGATTATTTCTCCCTTTCATCTACCTCCACAACAGCGTAAAGGGTGGACGAGGGTGACAGGGAGTGTGCCGGCACAGGGACAGGGCACACTCGCTGCAGTCCATGAATTTTCAAACATGAAAATTTGGTGGCTGCGTTTATTTCCAAGCTAGGTAGGGACTGGCGGAGAAATAATAAATTTGGTTTTTGCATTTTCACTCCCCACCTTCAAAAATCCATAACTTTTTTAAATTTTTCCATGTAAGGAGCTGTATGACGGCTTGTTTTCAGTGTAACAAATTGCACTTTATAGTGGCGGTATTTAATATCCCGTGCCATGTACTGGGAAGCGGAAAATTCCAAATGTAGTGAAATTGGTGAAAAAATGCATTTGCACCTTTTTCTTTTGGGCTTGGATTTTCTGGCTTTAACTGAGCGCCGCAAATGTCTACTTTATTCTTTGGGTCGGTACAATCACAGGGATACCAAAGTTATATAGGATTTGTAATGTTTTCATATTTACAAAAATGAAAACATCCTGCACAAAGAACATACTTTATTTTGCCATATGCTGGCACTAATAATGTTTTCATACTTCAGTCTACGGTGCTGTGTGTGGTGTCATTGTTTGCGACTTTTGATGATGATTCTTTTCAATACTAGCATTTATCGCGAGTGTTACTGGTAAGTGTTTGCTACAACATGCAAAAAACACTTACCGGCTATGGAGAGGGCTCAGCCTGTGAGCCCTCTCCATCACCCACAGCCAACACGCCATGTAATACTATGTCACCTGTCGGTAAGGGGGTTAAGACAAAAACAGTTGTCACTGGAGTCCGAGAACATGGGACTGGAGACACAGAGTTCAGGGGGAAATGTAGTCTGTGGACCCTCTGGACCACCACGGGAGATAATGGTACTAGCCGACACCTGGGACCAGAGTCTAAGTGGCACCTGGTCTTCATCAGAGCCCGCCGCAAAGTGGGATGGTCTTGCTGCTACAGGGTGCAACCAGGTCGTTCCACGGGTGCGACTAGGCCCACGGTGGCAGCCAAGGGAGTGGAGAGATGCAGAACACAGTCCGAGCCTGGGGTGACAGCAGGAGAACATCTTTGGAGGAACGCTGGAAGTCACGGCAGGAACACAGGGGCTGGCACACGGAAAAAAAACATCCTTTGCCATTTGCTTATTTTTAACTAGCCCATTGTGTCACAAAAGAAAAAAAACTTGTCAGTATTTGTTATTCAGGTCTCATCATTAAGAGATTAAACAATAAAATCTTAATTTAATCTTCTATATACATTAGTATCAGCTAGCTGGTTTAAAGCTTCATTTGTATAAACAATTTTATCCCAAATAAAATAAATGGTTAAAGTAAGTGGTTAAATGGTTAAAATACCTTTCTTAAACACAGGGATATGTTGAAGTATGATCCGCATTATGGACCACTCTTTAAAGAGAAACCTAGGTTTGTGCATAAAAAGGGCAGATCGCTGGCCAATCAGCTAATAAGAGCAAATATTAGTAAGGGTAAACTTAATAAACAACAATTTCTGAAAGCTAGGCAGAATGGGACCCATGCGTGCTTATCTTGTCAGAACTGTATTTCTATTATCAAGAGAGAAAAACTATCCCACCCCCTATATGGTACAAATATTTCCCTTAAAGGTTGGTATTCGTGTAATAGTAAAAATGTGGTATACGTACTGAAATGCCCTTGTGGAAAAATATACGTAGGTCAGACATCAAGACCGATAAAAACACGATAAAACGAACATAGATCTGCTATTAGAGCATATGGGAAACAAGAGGTTAAAACATTGGGTGGTGATTCGGTTGATAATAAGGAAAGATCAGAAAAGAAAAAATATGGCGAAACTACAGTAGCGCGACATTTTAAGGAACATAGACACCAGGTGGCAGAATTGAAATGGATGATAATCGAGGAGGTTTTTGGAAATGATAAGGAACAGGTGAAAAAAACGTCTCTTGCAGATATGGATATTGGATATTTAGGTTGGAGACAAAAAGCACTGAAGGTCTGAACGAGGACTGTAATTTTAATGTATACCTTCGATAGGTCTACTAATCGTACTAAAGACTTCATGTATAGTATAATTGATGCAACAATGTAATAATAGTAGATATGCAGTTAAGCTGTATAAAATGCTGAGCTCTATATTTAAATTTGTTTTTAATGTTGTACACATATGGTAGTATATGCATAGGAACTTCCGGTAACGGATAGTATAACTTGCAATAACGAATGAGAGCCTGACATGTCTGAGGAAGGGGGCGTGTCCCTCAAAACGTTACACTGAACATGAGGCTCGAAATACTGTCTCATGGCGTCTAAGAGAGGTAGTGTCTCTGCCCATGGATCGTGGAACGTGAGTCAAGCATATTTACATTTTGGTTCAATGTGCCGACTATACTGGATCGGTGAGACATCCAAAGATACAATTGAAAGATTTTAAGCTGACTTATGCAATCCAAGGTTGAAACACTGGGGCAGATCCAGCGGCGCGTTCTCTGCGGTGGATTTGGGTCCGGCCGGGATTCACTAAGGTAGTTGCACTGAAGTTCCCCGAGGCTCGGCCTATACCTGGTGAAGTAAGCGCGAGTCCCGCAACACTTTTTTTTTTAAATGCAGCGGTTTCTCCGAATCCGGCGGGTTTTCGTTCGGCCACACCCCCGATTTCCATCGCGTGCATGCCAGCACCGATGCGCCACAATCCTTTCGCGTGCGCCAAAATTCCGGGGCAATACAGGGAAAATCAGCGCAAATCGGAAATATTCGGGTAACACGTCAGGAAAACGCGCATCGGGTCCTTAGTAAATGACCCCCTTTGTTGCAAGCTATATACAAACAGTAACGTGAAAATACAAAGTTACTATATGCTTTTACTGGACAAATGAAGTTGCTAATGGATAATGTATTGAAGTAAAGCTTTGAAGTAAAATTGATACGTTTTGGAAAGGTAACTACTGTGGTCATTATTTGGACACTATTCATTTGATGGACATGTCTGTAGCCATTTCCAAACAATTGGGAATATGGAACTTAGGGGAGTTTCAGATATGATGTAGATAATGACTTTACAAGAATCATATTAAAAGCATTAATAACTTAATTTCTTTGACCTGGAGTTCATCTTATCTTGAGCATCAATAATTTTTGGTTAATGTACAACTTCTGCCCACATTCCCTGTTAGGCTCGCCCAAATATGTGTCTTTCATTTTGTTGTAGCTGCACATGTCCTAGTACAGATGTGTCTTACATCTTTTTTGGTTGAAGAATACATATACTTAGTGTATTATTGGTAATTAGTATAAGACTTAATGCCCCCCCCCTCCCACTCTGTGGAAAACCTGTGTGGTACAGTCCATACAAAATATAGGATAGTCTAATCTGGGTGTCACAGAGATCTCGATAGAATAGTTGATTCATTGGAGGTGAATTCAAACTGCTGATGAAGAAGCCCCAATATTATAGATAAAGACAGAAACATCTATTGGAATTCCTTAGTGGCGTTTGTTTTGGCTGGAGGGTGCCTTTAATAAATAGATGTCCTCCAAAATTATATCTCTTTGTCAGTGGCGACCACATTGGAAATGTGCAGCTGCAGCTGTTTTACTCACCAACAACAGCCGACTGTCACAGCGTTTAATAGCCGCAAGCACTCAGCCTCAGTGGATCCTCTATAATAGTGGACAATGCAAAGAAGTTCAGTCCATTCTGCTACTACAATACAGTGCACCTTGGACTGATACACTAGTGCCAGTAACCCTCTCCCAATATTATTATACTGTATTCCATCCCCTGTTTTTACACCTTGCAAAGTCTCATTAAAAGAAGATCCAAACTATCCCCCCTCGGGACACGTCTGTTTTATGTATAAATACTTGTATTCCCCATAAAATATCAATGCTGTTGGATATTTTCCTAAAAGCTATGACTTGTGAATTGGTTGTAAAGAAAATTATGAATTGATTACCCAAACCAGTCTCATTATAAGACTGGCACTGCTAAGGCTAGATGAAGAGAGTCTGAGGTCTAAGATATAACCGCAAATGCAATTACAACTGGGCGTTACCATTTTTATAATTTACAGAGTGAATTTTAAGAACAGGGAAAGGGAAGCAGTTAAATCCCAGTTGGTTATTTTCCATTATAACAGAAGAAGTGATTGGTTGTCAAGACAGCTGGAAGCTTGTGATAGGCTCCCACAACTTTAACAGTTTCATTTCCAGTCTACAAGCACTGAAGGGAGCCTGAAATAATTGTAAAAAAAAGTTTACGTTTTTAAAAAAAATAAAGTTCAACCTCTCCCCCTTTAGAATTCATTGAGAAAATGATAAATTCAGGTATTTACTTAAATAAACATGCTGTATCGGAAAAGGTGAATAGTTCCCTGTATCCATCTGGTATTTATTGGTTGCACTCCTGTAGGTTGGGGGTACTACCCTAAATAACATATGTAATCCATCCTGGCACACCAAGGGTTGAATGCTTATTCAATGTGCTTTTTATTGTGATTTTGCGGCTTTGTTTGTGTAATGTTTCGACCTGTCAATAGGTCTTTGTCAAACTCTTATTGCCGCTGTGGTAATGAAAGTGAAAGTAAGAGGATTTGTATTAAGATGCTCTCTGGAACCTATATACATTTCAAGACCAATCAACGTAAAATTATGACTAGTCATTAATGGTGTATATGAGGGGTTCATGTGCTGAGCCCTCTCATTACAGGGCAGGTATCTGCTGTATTTTACTCCTATGATCGGCAATTAATCTGTTAGGTCTCTTCAATGGTGGGTGCCAATTGGTTGCACAGACAGCTGGAAACCTGTAAGAGGCTCCTGGGACTGTAAAAGTTTCTTTTACAAACTTTTTACAACCATAAGGAGCCTGAAATTGTAAAGAAAATTGTTCAAATTTAAAAATATATACATATAAAAATCTTAAATTTCTCCCTAGAACACGTATATAAACAAATAAAATCATCAACTAGTTAATGGGGTTTTCCCACGAAGACAAGTTAGGCCCTATCCACAGTATAGGGCCTAACTTGCTGATCAGTGGGGGTCTCAGTGCTGAGACCCCCACAGATCACGTAAAAATACTATGTCAGAGATTAATGGTGCAGAACGGTCATGTGCTGCCATCTGCTCCATTAGTCTGAGGAGTGGCGAGGGGTCCATCGTTTTCGCGATCTGGGGGGTCTCAGCACTGGAACCCCCACTGATCAGCAAGTTAGGCCCTATCCCAAGAATAGGGCCTAACTTATCTTCGTGGAAAAACCCCTTTAAAGGGCTTCCAAAATGTCCAATTAAACTATATCAATGTAATAATCTAATGTGGTGAACGGTATAACGGAAAAAATAGTCCAAATGTTCAAATTGCCATTTTGACATCCATAAAAATTTTAATAATTGTGAACAAACATTCCTACTAAAATATATCAATAAAAACTTCAGCTCATTACACAAAGATAACGCCATGTACACCGAAGTATAAAAAAGTTATGGTTGTCAGAATATTGCAATTTTTTTATACCAAGATTTTACTTTTTTTTTCTAAAATTATTAAAATACAACCACATTACATTCATTTGGTAGCTCTGTGATTTTTCTCACCCAAATAATAAAGGGGAGGTGTCAATGTAACTGCATAGTGAAAGCCGTAAAAACTAAGCCCACATAAAAATGGTTCAAATGTTTTTTTTTAATACCACAAAAGTTGGAATTTTTTTTCCACATTCCCAGTACTTGGCACAGAATATTGAATGGTGCCTCTCAGAAGTACAATTCATCATGTAGATAACAAGCCCTCATATATTCTGTAAATGGAAAAATCTGGAAGATGTGATGTGTGGAAGGGAGCGATAATAAATATATACAAAAAGCTGGTCATGAAAGAGTTAAACTCTGCTACTCCGTTGAATTTGTCCTTTTGTGTCCCACTCTGCCGCTGGCGATTTTTTTTTTCCAGCTACCAGACTTTTTTTTAATCACGTCATTACATATTTTATTCTTCTTTCCGTTTTGAAATAAACAAGCAGATTGGAATAAGAATAATGTTATCATTAGTTTCCCTTTAAGAGACTTATTTGTGAACTGTCCTCTCCTGAAGTGCAGAAGAGGTGGATTTATTCTGGGCTATAAAGAAATCATTAGCTTTTTAAAGGGGAGGAGTGTAAGCAATGAGGAGGAAGTTACTCACATTGCAGAGATTAAAAAAAAAAATTGAGTGATTTGCTGGGTTTATCCTCTGCACAATCTGTATGGTGGAGAGGTGTTTACATCTGGAGTAGCCATAGGAAGGATCCTTGTGAATACCTCCTGTATTCTATCACTTCCTAATTCCCATCCCCACAGCTCTGTGCTCCAGATCAGGACAAGGGCTTCTCTGTCTCGCTCTACACAGTGGGAGGATCTGAACCTCACTGCTGGGATTTCTGCTTAGAAATTCCAGCCTCAAATAGTAGGGAAGAGAAGGATGGCTTTGCAATGGGGCAGGCTCACCACTTGAATTTCTTCTCCAAATACAGCACTGTGGCAAGGAAGAAAAAAAAAGCTATCTTCTATTTCTCGCCACCTGGGAAGCAGCTGGAACCATGTGAATTGTCTTTGGCAGCTCCGATGGATCAGTGATCATTCTGCTGTGGCATCAGTCTTACTATGTGTGGGCATCTGATCTGAATCCGCCAGTGGATCCAGACGAGCAGTAGATGATCTTGTTTGCTGGGAGCTGCTTTCTGGGGGAAGGAAAGAAGGGAGCTGAAGTCAAGAAGCCTTGTCTCATTGTGTCTCCTGCATAGAGATGTAGATTTCAGCACTGGAGGCATGGACAGCTCCTGAGCTCTGCTTGTGCCTTTCATGTGTGGATGCTTCTTTAAATGAGTTTTCAATTCACCCTGACGATCATGCTTTATTTCCAGATGGTGATCATGGCAGGGACTGTAATGCTGGCTTATTACTTCGAGTATACGGACACGTTCACTGTGAATGTCCAGGGCTTCTTCTGCTTTGACAGTTCCTACACCAAGCCCTATCCAGGACCTGATGAGAGCAGTGATATCCCCCCAGTCCTGCTCCTGTCCCTGGTCACTGGGGTGCCAGTGCTTGTGGTAAGCATTGCTTTTCTCTTATATATCTTCTAGAAGACTGTAGCTTACACTTTTACAAATGTGCATGCAAATAGTCATCAGGAGGAAGGGGTTAAACATTGTGATAGTTGCGCTGATGGATTTACTATTTTTATGACATTTAGCAAATTATATTTTTAGTATATGACTCCGAGCCATTTCTTTGCATTTTTAATTCTGCATGGAATCTATATACATATATATATATATATATATATATATATATATATATATATATATATAATATTGTGCTATGGTTTTAACTGCCTGCAGCTCCCTCTTC
Organism: Engystomops pustulosus; assembly: GCA_019512145.1. Taxonomy (NCBI): domain Eukaryota; kingdom Metazoa; phylum Chordata; class Amphibia; order Anura; family Leptodactylidae; genus Engystomops; species Engystomops pustulosus. Next base: position 26,381,304 of record CM033649.1, on the reverse strand, counting down.
TGACAATCTCCTCTCCCTGATTCCTCCTCCTCCTCCCCTATCCTCTCTCTGGGTCTGAAGTCACAGTGAGCTGTAATGTTCTGTGTCTTTGTACAGAGCAGATCTGCAGTTCAGTACTATAAGGTCCTGGGTCAGTATTAAGGGTCGTTATTCTATAGGATAAAAGAGAGGAGACTGCCTTTGGTATAAATCATCTAGATGCTGACAGCTCAGCAATAACCTCGGAGGACCTACATTGTGCTCCTTATAATGACATGAATGGGATTCGTGGACCATTAGGTGAAAATAAAGGAAGGTCCATATGGGACCTGGTGTATGGTGACAGCTCCATACATTATCAGTTCAGTTGGAGAATCAGCTTAGAGACGGTCGCGTGCTTCTTCCTTCACAAAATGGAGTTGTCGAACAACCACTGACCCCTTATTATAGGATTAGGGGGTTTTACGCTGCCTCCTCTTTAACCGTAATGAATTTAAACTTTAACCCTTGCGTTGCTTCATAGATCCGCACCAGTGTCTATAGGCAACTAAATCTGTAACATCCACCAACACAATTACCATAAAATATACCGTAACCGTTTGTTCTATAGATCCTTGTGTATTTCTGCTACTTTATCTCTAAGTGGTTATTACACAGCCTCCACTACTGCAGCACTACATGGATTATTTGACATCGTAATTGGAAGTCATTTATGACAATTGCTGTGGCACTTAAGGGGAAGGGAGCAGTGATGTGATGTATTAATTATTTCTTATCAGAACTGTTTCGGATCCTTAGGTAACCTAGGAAAATACTGCAACGGAGCATAACAGTAATATAAGGGGTCAGGAACGTTATGGCTAGCTTGTCCGCGTACTTGTCGCATGAAGCTGCAACTTTATTGTGACCTATGACTGAAATGAAGGGGTTAGAACGAATTCTAAGTATGTTCCATGCATAATAATTTAAGGTGTAAACAATAAAAAACAATGTTCTGTTATTCGATAATATAAAATTTATATTATTTAAAATTTATAAGAATGACAATGGTTAATATAGAATGCCCCATCAGTTACACAATTGTCATCACCATGTGCCCTATTACCATACTGCATGGTTTACCTGTCACACAATGGCAACCAAGGGTCAACCAGAACTTTCTGCTGCTATAGAATGGCGCCCCCTAAACTCTATCCAGTAGTAGTATTTCTCCTTATTTTTTCTAGTATGTGTGTTTTCCGTGTAATATCTCACAACCAAGCTGACATCTGGTCTATTTTTAAGTGTCAAGGTCTGCTTTGTAGCAGGAGACTGCCCTGCTGATGCTGCCCCCCATATTGCTGCAAATGGCGCTGCCTGAGGCGAGAGGCTCAACTCGCCTGATGGCTGGTGCACCCCTGCCGGCAACACACCATACTTTAACTGAAGTTACAATACTTACTTTATGAGTAATTCTAATGTCATAGCTAATAATGATTTGGTTACGCGTAGGATGTAACTGGTTTTCGTACTGTGTGGTTCTGGTGGTTTTATGATGTTTGAATATATGTCAAATAATGAGTAGGAAAAAAATCTCATATCCCAGGAACAAATGAGCCTCCTTGTATTTCTATAAATCATTATTTGAAAACTGTCAAATCCAAAATTAAGAAGTTTTCTGGTAGGTTAAAAATATTCTGAAGTTTATAAATTGATACAGAATTACTGAATTGCTCCGATCCTGGTCAGATGTTGCCTTGGTTACTCATTGGTCTATTTCAATGCACAGGAAATAACTTCCCAACCAATCACAGTCTGCGGGTATGGCTGATTAACATTTCCTATTTGGCAAAGGGGAATAGAATGTAAAGATTTGTAGATTTTGTTTATTAATTTTTAAATCTTTTAATGGCTTGTCCATTTTAAACTATCCCTGCCCTGATGCTGGGACTCCACCAATCTGCTATAATTAGTGGGGGAAGGTTGATGGATCTCATTTCTCTTTAGCACCACCATTGATGAAATTAAATATTACAGAATTTTCTCAAAGTCCATAGGCTGTGGGTAACGCCCTTTAATATTTGTAAACATATCTTCTATTTACAATAAAATATATACATTTCAATTAATTGATCTGTAAACAAATCACATGACCCGAGGAATGGCCGATGTGCCTAAATATATAAGCTACAAAATGGACCTCATGCGGATACCATGCAGCACATGACCGTGAGAATTTTTATAAATGTTTTTGCATGAAGACAGATCATTTGTTTAAAGGGTTTTTAAGTAAATTGTGGTAAAAAAAAAAAACTTGGGACACGACAAATGGGTTTAAAAAGAAAAGTGTTCTAAGCCTGTTCCAGTTCCTGGTTCCAGTACTGCGGTGGTATCCCAGCCTTCAGAAGTGGGGACATCTCTTAGCACCACTCATTGGCTGAAGTAGGTTCCCTGACCCCCAGCACTACAACCAGATTGACAGCACTGAAGACTAGGGTTGAGTGGACCCACTTAAGTTCGGGATTAGCTGAGTTTTGCTGTAAAAATCCTGCTTGGGTTCTAGGACCGGACTTGGAGCAGGACTACACTCCCAGTAACACCTGTGATCGGTACTGTTTAAATGCTGCCCGCATACTAATGTATGAACCTCCATTTTGAGGAGGTTCACGCTCCCCAGGACATCATTGGGGAGCAGCAATGGACTCGCACACCAGATCAGTTTAGGTGTCAATTGTGACTTTGCTGGAAGTATTTAAACAGTTAACCCCCCAAATCAGTGCCCAGTCTGACTGTGGCCATTACCAGCGTTGGGGTTTAGCCAGACCCAAAACTGGACTTCTAATAATGTCTGGGGCCTGTCTAGGGGGTCAGTTCATCAGGTCGAAAAGGCAAAGTTCGGTACAAACGTTTGGGTCCGCTTATGCCTACTAAAGATGGCCAAGACCCCGGCAGTGCTGGAACTAATACTAAAGATAAAAAATTCTACGTCATAGCCCTCCTCTTGAGTGAATATGTAAAAGAAAAACCTGTGGTAAACCACCGGGTCATGACTGTTATTTTTGTATATCTGGAAATATACAATATGGCAATAACTTGACTGTGTAGGACATAGACAGACTTCAATGGATTACATAATAGGTCACTGTAAAGCTTGTAGCTTGTGTTGATCTGTCGTAAAGCTTTGTGCATGAGACCTCAGTGTGTATAATCATGATCACAACATTAGTTTTGAGGTCTAAAGAACAGCCCTATAATTCTGAATAGTGGTACCTTTAAAATATTACATTAAAACAATCCCAAAATGATTCATACAAGAACATACAACACACAAGAAACTATATAATCACTCTCGTCGAGGCCATCACACAGACAACAAATAGCATAGCAGACATAAAAACATATAGACAGTAGATAGATAGAGATATAGATAGAGATATATGTGTTTTAGCTGTGACTGTAAATCATCAAAATATTTGTGGGTCTGTAGGGAACCATTACCTGGACCAAATGGGGGTAGATCTGTAAAACATTAACCAACATTGAAGACGGGATCATCCTCACAATCTATAACTCCTGTCCTTACAAGGGCAATACCCAAACTTTCCCTCGAAGACTTACCCTTAATCTGCACCATCTAACTTCCGTAGTGTTCCATGTGTTCACTATAACCACACTTATCAGGGGAAATACCAACCTTGTGTATATCCCTTGTGTTGCTTATATCCACAGTATATGTCATGAATACATGATTGTTGTAGGTCCCACATCAGGGACTTGCACATATCCCAAGAATGGGGGTCCGCATATCTATTTTTGTTGCTCCCATAGACTTGAATCAAGTTTGCCAACACTGCATAATCTACATGCAGGAAGCAGCGGGAAGGGGGTCACCTGAGGAGTGGTCCCCAACTAACATGTATTTATGACATAGCCTGTGGGAAACCTATTTGATAAAGGGTTCCACAAGTGTGTTTTGGTAGAAGCTAATAAACACCCAGCAAATATTGGTGCAATTAATGGTACCTATGTTGGAGGCCAGGACTTCCCATAGAAGTCTATAAGAACACATAAACAACAGATGAAACATGGATGACACACAGGTGGCCATATTTGAGGGTCAGTTTATTACTAACACAATCATGTCCTTCAGAGGTTGGGATAAGCTAGTGACATCATTTGCAGCCTTCCATTTTAATTTGTGGATACACAAAAGTGGATGAAGGGGCATTCTCGTGTGGGCAGTCAAATTCAATTCAATTCCTTTGCTATATACATACTGTACATTTCTTCAATTTTATGTTATTAATTTTTTTTTACCATAAATGTGGTCATATGGTCCCTTAGAAACAAGATTGTTCTACTTGGATACCACCGCTGCTGCAGTGATTCCACAAATAAACAAATCGTTTTTTCATCTTAAATGTCCGGGAGTTACTGCATGTCTCACAGACATCCTAATGTACTAAACACTAAATCCATGAGGTCAGACAGGTCTTAATCGTACATGTCTTGCTATCGCTACCAGAGTGTGGGGATGGTCGTATCCAAGGAGAGCTACAGTATCTTGTTTTTAAGGGACAACATGGCTACAGGCAGTCCCCGGGTTACATACAAGATAGGGTCTGTAGGTTTGTTCTTAAGTTGAATTTGTATGTAAGTCGTAACTGTATATTTTATCATTGTATTCCCAGCCAGAACTTTTTTTGGTCTCTGTGACAATTGGATTTTAAAAATGTTGGGTTGTCATAAGAATCAATATTAACAATAAAGCTTCATTACAGACACCTGCGATAACTGTTACAGTTGTTTACTGTAGCCCAGGACTAAAGTAGAGAAAATTACCAATTACCAGAGGTCCGTTTGTAACTAGGGGTCGTATGTAAGTCGAGTGTTCTTAAGTAGGGGACCGCCTGTATATTTATTGTTAATTATATTCACACAGAAAGTTTAAGGATGAGTGAGGGACCATTTCAGACATAGGGCTTGTCGAAGGATTACACACTGATGGCGTGCCACCAAAACTAACAAGGAACCCATAATATTGGTGCCCGATAACAGCACATGTTCCGGTGCAGGGAGTCATATTGTTTTCTGTAAAGGAGCCCATTTGGATGATGTCATATTTTTCCAATATCTTAACTATCTACAATATTTCCACCCTACCTGATTGGTTTGAAGTCTAGGAGGATGTTTGCCATTTAAAGTGCAGCCTCTGAACAATGGGGCAGATTTACTTTCCCTGCGGGTTCTCCGACGCTGATTCGTGTCTTCCGGCGATTCACTAAGGTAGTGCGTCCGATGTCCACCAGGTTTCGCTGCTGCGCTGAAGTCCGTCGAGGTCCGCCGGAGTTCACCAAGCTAGGCTGGGTGCAGGTAAGTGCATGTCAAGCGACACATTTTTTACAAAAATACAGTGATTTTTCCGAATACGTTGGGTTTTCCGACGGCCACGACCCCCAATTTCTGTAGCGTGCATGCCGGCACCGATGCACCACAATCCGATCACCCAGGGCAATTCAGAGAAAAATGGTAATATTTGGGAAACACGTCGGAAAAACGCATTTCGGGCATTTAGTAAATGACCCCCACTGTGTTTGCTGTTGGATGTAGTAAGTTGTTTTTGGATGTAATGGTCTACAGTGTGTATAAGATTCTATGTATTATATTTTAGTTCTTTGGATACCTATGTCATCATTTCTAGCCTACAGCTTCCATGTTATTCCTGAATATAATTCATCTCAACAATGAGATTTATAGGCAGTGATTTCCACTGAGAGCTTTTCTCTTTTAGGTGTCTTTTCCTTATTGTACATGCTGAGGCTCGCAGAGGAAACTGCCTGGAATAAAGCAGTAACAAATATCTTACCTCCTCCTGAGATACAAACAACACTTCCAGGCTCTTTTCTAGTTCTTGGCATTATGCCACAACTTCTACAATATCTATTTTATATTTCTTCAAAAGCTCGTATAAAATAATACAGTATTTAAGGTCCAATAAGGTCCAATGTATTTATATCATTATTATTATATTAAACAGCAATTTATTATATGATGTTAACATTACATTAATTATTCATTGTTGTGTATTTCTAGATAATGGATCTTTTTCCCCGGTGGTGGGCCGTTTTGACTCATATTGGCCCAGTTTTCAGTAAAGCTTTAATTAATTAAAATAACAATTTATGTGGTTTCTTTAATAGTGTTTATATTTTAAATGAGTAATTTTACAGAACTGCTGTAAAATAATCATCTTTTATAAAGAATGTGAATTATATGTCTAAAGCTGTTTCTATTATGTGTAATGTGTAGAGATGAGCGAGCACTAAAATGCTCGAGTGCTCGTTATTCGAGACGAACTTTTCCTGATGCTCGAGTGCTCGTCTCAAATAACGTGCCCCATTGAAGTCAATGGGAGACTCGAGCATTTTTCAAAGGGACCATGGTTCGGGAATAAAATGTGTTATTTAATTGAAAAAGAATGTCTTCTGATAAGTTAGCAGATGTATGCAAACATCTGCAATCTATTCTTCACTGTTCCGCACGTATATTATCTCCCGACAAGTTAGCAGATGTGAAGAACAGTGAAGAATAGAATAAAAACAGTTAACACAGTGAACACAGGATCATTTAAGTGAAAAACGCAGTGAAGAACACAGTGAAGAATAGATTGCAGATGTTCTGCATATTTGCTTACTTGTCGGGAGATACGCTCCTCTTCTTCCACTGAAGTCTCTGTGCTGCCCCGATGTCTCCATATGCTGCCCCGATGTGTCTCCGTGCTGCCCCGATGTGTCTCCGTGCTGCCCCGATGTGTCTCCGTGCTTCCCTATATGTCTCCGTGCTGCCCCGATGTGTCTATGAGCTGCCCCGATGTCTCCATGCGCTGCCCCGGTGTTTCCATGCGCTGCTCCCTGGTGTCTCCATGTGCTGCTCCCTGGTGTCTCCATGTGCTGTTCCCGGTGTCTCCATGTGCTGCTCCCCGGTGTCTCCATGTGCTGCTCCCCGGTGTCTCCATGTGCTGCTCCCCGGTGTCTCCATGTGCTGCTCCCCAGTGTCTCCATGTGCTGCTCCCCGGTGTCTCCATGTGCTGCTTCCCGGTGTCTCTGTGCTGCTTCCCGGTGTCTTTGTGCTGCTCCCCGGTGTCTCTGTGCTGCTCCCCGGTGTCTCTGTGCTGCTCCCCGGTGTCTCTGTGCTGCTCACCGTGTTCTTCAATGTGTTCTTCACATACTATTTTGTTAGCACCGTTCCGCGCGTATCTCCTGACAAGTAAGCAGATGTGCCGAACATCTGTAATCTATTCTTCACTGTGTTTTTCACTTAAATGATCCTGTGTTCACTGTATTCACTGTTTTTATTCTATTCTTCATTGTTCTTCACTGTGTTTTTTAAATTAAATGCTCGATCTCGAGCAGAGGAAATACTCGTCCGAGCAACGAGCCGCCTCGAGTACCTTAATACTCGAACGAGCATCAAGCTCGGACGAGTATACTCGCTCATCTCTAGTAATGTGCTGTATATGTGTGTATTGTGTCTATTCATAGACGTTGTATGTAAATATTTCCAGCAGAGCTGTTCTCAGTCTCTAGGCATTCATGCTTTTATCATTACAATCTTACAACTATGTTCCATCATTAAAGTACAGGGCATTATCTGGCTGATACTTGGCAAATTATCATATAAATATACATACAGGCAGTCCCGGGTTATGTACAAGATAGGTTCTTTAGGTTTGTTCTTAAGTTGAATTTTTATGTAAGTCGGAACTGTATATTTTATGATTGTAACTACAGACAACTTTTTTTTTTGTCCCATGACAATTGGATTTTCAAATTTTTTTGGTGTAATGGGACCAAGGATTATCAATAAAGCTTCATTACAGACTCATTACAGCTGATCATTGCAGTCTGGGACTAAAGTAACATCTAGAGAGCTTTACCAGAGTTAACATTGGGCAAAAGGGTGTGTTTGTAACTAGAGGTTGTCTGTAAGTCGGGTGTCCTCAAGTCGGGGACCACCTGCATATGTTTTCATCCCAATTCTTCATTCTGAATAGAATAGTGTATTGGCCTCTAAGTAGGCAGATATAAGGGTTACAATCCAATAAATTGCTCTTTTTTGTTTAATGTAGACAAACATCTAAATTAGGACTTTCAAAAAGCCCCATAGGAAACTTTTTAGAGTAATTTAGGAAGCGGAGTATATACAGCCAAAATGAATTCCCTGCAAGGCATCATTAAGATTCATTACAAATATTTTGCTACCATGTGATGCAGTAAGATGTGAAATCTACAACGAAAAAGAGCAGTTTAAGTACATACAGGTTAAATCATAAATTTATTGATATTATATGAAATATTATTATTGAATGTGTTCGGGAAGATAAGATCAGTATTATTACATTTCCGATCCCAGTTCTGTAGTGTTTTCCAGGATCTGGGCTTATCAATATCTATTCTGACCTAGTTTGGTTATTTTAGGCTGAATTCCCATTCATAGATCAATTTTCTCAATGGATGCACCAGTTATCTAAATCCACTGTGTAAAAGGATGTTGGATTTTTACCAACTCAGTTCTCTTGGGGATCTGTCAAATGCTTCTTAGGTTACTGATAAAAACACATCTATTATGTATACATAGCCCATCTATGTACCAACCTTAATGGGGTTCACCATTGTTATTCCCTGTCCACAGGATAAGGGATAACAATCCTATTGATTAGAGGCTAACTGCTGCAACCCCCCAATGACTAAGACAAGGGACCACCACAGTTCACAATAAAGTGGGCCCCATTCTCAATTAATGAGTGCATGGGTACATTGAGCATTCTTCCTGATGCTCCATTCATTGTCTATTGGAGTGCTGCACATACCGGAACACTGCACATTTCAATTTCTAAAGTTCCCATAACATTGGGGCCCTCACATAACATTCATTTAGTCAGAACGGAACCACTATTCTTGTGAACTGAAGTTGTCTGTTCTCATGATCATGGAGCTACCTCTATATCCCTTTAATTTAACTAGTGTAGCATTATTGGTGGATACATTAGTATGGTCAGTGGCAAAGGACGTCTGAGCATTACTGGATTATAATATGGAGGATATTGGGCAACAGCCAGGGGTCCATGTCTTCTGAAAGTCTACAGAGAGGTCCTCTCCCTACTTCCTCAAGACTCTTGGTTCTGCCTCCATGTATTATCTGTAAATTTCAAACCATAGAAAAAAAATTAATCTTAATCCACCCCAAGTTCTCAGGACTGCATAAACAAAGCATTAAAGATCATTGGCACACATTTATTTAGCAATCTACATGAAAATTCTGACCTAGATTGCACATAAATACATGTACAAACTGGTTGCACATGTAGTGGATAGCACTGCAGCCTTGCAGCACTGGGGTTCAAGTCCCATCCAGGTCAACATCTGCAAAGAGTTTGTATGTTCTCTCTGTGTTTCCATGCGTTTCCTCCGGGTCCTCCAGTTTTCTCCCACACTCCAAAAACATACTGGTAGGTTGATTGGATTGTAAGCCCCATTGGTACAGGGGCTGATATGTAAGCTCTGTGCAGTGCTGCGTAATCTGTGTGCACTACATAAATAAAGGAATTATTATTTATAAAGTGATTCAGGTAGTATTGTTTTGCAGCTGCACTGTGTGCGCCACAACACAATACTGTGCACCGAAAGGGACAATATGTGCACCCAAAGGGCCACTCCAGTGCGTATTCGCACCGTTTACCACATTTATGTCAGAAGTCCGACATAATTGTGGCGCACGATCGAGTGCACCAAAAAAAAAAAAGATGCGGATGGATGGATAGATAGTTAAGTTAATATGAATGGCCGGATGAACTGCTCTTTACCTGGGCAGTGTTCAATTTGGGTCTTTATCATTGGAAACTACTGTAACACAAGACATTTTATGTAGAGGTCTATCCCTCACCCATTCCAAATGTTATGATCGGCATTATTAGAATTGTTACACTACACCTCCAGCATACTGGCTCTGCCTGTACATCCAGCGTAATCTGTACGGTTTTTATGGGAATGAACAAAGCATTTCTAAATAGATAAAGAATGAAATCATGATTAATTAGACTCATGTGAAACTAGAACTTTCCAAACCTCCGGGGTATTTTTATTGAGCCACTAATGAAAATAGAGCTTCAGAAGAATGATTTAATCACTCTTCTAGTGACACAAATCAATACCAGCAGTGACTGAGGTTTGTGAAAATATTCCTTATTTATGGCTAATACAATGACCATCGGAAGATGTGGAGCAAAAGTGAGAAATGATTCCCATTATAAAGCTTGACCTTCGTGTGGAAGTGTTTGAAAGATCAGTTTTAATATCATTAAGTTCATCAGTGGGTGAAGCGTGGGCCCAGAGGGTTAACGCTCATATCCAATATAGTCAGAGAGATGTCGTATTGACAGTGTACAAAGAGAAATGCTACACAATAGGTAATTGGTTGTCAGAAACTACAGGACAGATACAATAACAGGAACAAGCAACCTATCAGTTATAAAAATATATTATAATCATTTCTTATTTTAGCCATAGTAGATCCAAAGACTGTATAATCCACAAAAACTATACTATTATTTTATATTTTTGGTTCCAGCATACTCTACAGTCCAGCTCAAAGAATATATCCCTTATACCAGTCTCTGTTATCACTGGGGCTTAGGCCAGTGGTACACAACTATAGTCGGTTTGTGAATAACGGACCTTGTGTTACCCGTTTTGCCGGGGATGGCTACACAAGTATCATTTATGATAGGAGTCCTTTCCTCCTCTCGAAGTAGCTGCTCCAATCTGTAATCATTACCAAAAGCAAAGACTAGGTACAACTGAAGAGAAGTGACTCTTCCCTCCAGTCTCTAAAAGTGACTCATCTTCCGCTCATCTACGTGACTTTTTTATAGGTAACTAGGCGAGCTTTCCCATAAGGGAGGTAAAATTCTGGAAAACACAATTCATACCCTAGTAGTTTAATGGGTGGACCTTTGGGGTATTCTTTACCATTGCTTGATTCAAGCTGAGGATACAGGATCCACGTTCTTGTCTTTGATCACTTATTGCAATACCTGATGTACATTTTGTATTACATGATCATATGAATCTTCTGGTACTTCATATCATCAATGCTGAAGTCTCACACTTATGAACACATTACTAAAAGTCGGGTTAGTTCCAGATGCTAAATTTCAGCGCACTGAATGTTGAAGAAGGGGAATGCATACAAAACGTTACTTGATGTGTAGGATGGCGTTCCCTACCAGCTGCTATCTGTAAATAACTCTGCATTATCAGTCTGCAACTATGGACTATAGAAGGCAAAACGCCATATGGACTTCAAAGTTTTGAGTACCAGTTTTTACTGCCAGATGTTAAGGGTGAAGATATTGATCGATTGAAATGTATGCATTGAGTTTTTGGACTACTGATAATACAAGCTATTGAATGAAGATAAGTAACGCTTCTGTGTAGTGTTTCTATGTGAATATAGCGACTGAAAAACCTAAAAAAAATGTCCCTCAGATTAATCCAGAGGAGAAAAGAAGACAGGGATGAAGGAAGGGTAGCTTCATTTCTATGGGTACATTTAATTCTCTGGCCATATCATTATTTTCTCATGGATTACTAAATAATCTTGAATTTCCAGCATGAGCCTAATCCCTTTTTGATGATTTGATAGTCTCTTCTGATGAATAGATTGCCTAGCTGGTGTTTTGGAAACAATACAGACTGCTGCAGGCCCCCGGCACTGCAGATCAGGGAAGAGCTGGCCAGGACATTAGGGATTTGGCTCAATCTGATACTGCATGCTGGAAAATACTCAATAAAATGTTTCAACTATCACATAATAAATGCCTTCTCTTGTTCAGATGATGTTCCCTTCACTGATCTAATCAGAAATATTGAAGTTCTCATGAATCCTAACAGTGTGTCTTCTGCTTCTCAATCACTTGTGCTTTGTGTGTTAATTACATTCAGATTTTCCCAATTGAGTCTTTGTTCCTCTCTGATGATTGCAGCATGTAAGTGCTGGGGTTAATTACAAATTCTGCATCTACTCTCATGTTTGGATGTCATAAAAAAAACATTTCAGCTCAAATTCACATGACCACATAAAATGGCAGAAGACTATGGGGCACATTTACTAAGGGTCGGAATCACGTTTTTTCGACGGTTTTCCGACTTGCGGCGAATTGCCCGGGATTTTGGCACACGCGATCGGATTGTGGCGCAACACAAATCGGGGGCTTTCACGCGACAGAAAACGGGGGCGTGGCTGTCGGAGAACCTGACGGATTCGTGAAAACCGCAGAATTTAAAAAACAAATTGTGTCGCAAAATCAATCACTCACATGCATCGGGAATAGGTTGGTGAACTCCAGTGGACCCCGGCGGACTTCAGCGCAGCAGCAACACCTGGTGGACATCGGGCGCACGACTTTAGTGAATCGCCGGAAGACCTCGTCGGAGAACGCGCCGCTGGATTGCGAGACCTGGAAAGGGTAACTATCTCCAGAGATAAAATGTGAAGCTCATAGTACTGAATGTCAAAGTCTGTAGGTTAAAGTTTTTCAATCGTCTTGTGCAATTTATAACACACTTGTCCTTTTGTGAGTATTTGGCCACCTTAGATGGACCAAGTGTGAATGCAACTTCTGCTTTGTCTGCTGACTTCACATTGGGCACTTGTCATCATGTCTGTAAAAATTAATGAATTTGGTGCTCTTGTTTAAACGTTTAGTGTACAAGGGCAGAGGATGCCCTCATAAGTTCCAAAAAGTATGGTGTGAATCTCCTCTTACCCGTCATAACATCAGCTCCTACACTACCTAACTTGAGTCTCTCAGAAACCATTGATGTGTTTAGATTTCTTGTGTTGAACGGTCCGAGGGTAAAATGTGGCTGTGGAGGAGAATTTTTCGAGGAAATCACTGTACTTCTGTTGTATATTTCATTTCAATAAAACAAGTTTTTTTAAAAAAAGATGCACAAATCTGTAGCTGATCATTGTGCCAAATCAACTCTTTTCTACAGTTTTTAGAAAGTTTGTCTTCATGAACATGGCTTTTTAAGCCCTCTAGCTTCTACTAATCCCAACTCTTGGAAAAGGTGCCCGAAAAGCTAACTTGGAACAGGAGGTCTCTGTTGTGTTCCTCAGCTGCCAACGTCTGTGGCTTAGAAGGGACTAAAGTGACTAGAGTGATAAGTTCCTAGTACATATCAAACTATATTCCTGATACCCTAAAATAAAAAGTATCAACGAGGATTAATATCATTCTTACTACATAGGCTCATCTTCCATTCTCTGTTTATCAGCTGCCAAAAGTTGCTGGAGTGACAGGTGTTGGATTTCTACAAATCTAATGTTGAGAACCTATTGTTATCTCTGCATCAGCGTCTTTTTTGTTCCGTGCTAGTAAGTTAAGGAGACATTGAGTTTTGCTGTTATTCACTTGTCAGGTTGGCTGACCCGATTTCTGCCACACTCTCTCTCTCTGCACTCTGCCTTTCTCTAGCAATGGTTGTGGCTGTGGTTGCCTGACCTCTGGCTTGAATCTCTTACTACCATTTGATTTTGTGATTGTTTGCTACTGCAGTTGCTGTCCCGGTTCATCCACTCCGCATTTTTGTTTTTTGTTTGTTTGTCTTGTTCCATGTGTGTATAGAGACTTAAAGAGGGATTGTCTTATAGCTGTATTTGGTCATTAGTACATGCCGGGGCAATGGACAGGTGTCAGCTTTGGGGGCGTTTAGCTTAGGGCTCACTGTCCTGTCTTCCTGAGTCTGGTCCCCTTACACCTATCCTTAAAATCAATCAATAGTTTTTTTTCTTCTAATCTGTGTTCTTAGATGTATAATCATGGCCAGAAGCTGAATTTGGTGCCCAGAAGAGGTCATGATTTTAGGACACTATGGGGATCATTTATCTTTTTTCCTGTCATTTTTTCTTCCGTTTCTTTGGTAATTAATCAATCTCACTTTTTCCTTGTGTTAAATGTTTTTTTTTAGCTCTCTTTTTGAAACCTTTGTTACAAATGTCTCAAAAATGTTGCACAAAAGTTTCAAGTCACATCATCCATTTTCTAAGTTTTCCTTAAGTTCCTTAATCTGGAGTTTTTTGCCCCCCCCAAAAAAAATTCTAAATATTAGACAATTTAAATGATAGATGTCATTTGCGACATTTAGCACATCTGGAATAGAAGATAAATGTGTCTTACTGACAAAAAACAATTGTCCAGCGCACATTTCAAAATGACCCCAAAAAGGCGTAAAAATTGCAATGCGCCAAAAAATCTGACAGAAAAAACAGGAAAAAAAATAAAGATAAATGACCCTCTACATATTCAGGACATGGCGTAGGGTGTCCTTTGGCACCATATATAAACATGGATTTGTTATAGTGAAAGCCTCATTGCATAACATGATGAATAAAGGTAGAGTGAGAATATTCCTGGGGAGGTCATGAAATAAAAAGAAAACTTTTATCTCTAGGCATTTGATGTGTGCTAGATTGTTCGACTGGGAAAATACACTTAAAATACCTTTGGGTCTTTGTTTCTGAAAGGGACATAGCAAATTGTTCTGCCTAGCTGATCGTGGATGGATGTGTTGGTATAGCAACAAGTACTGAATGTTTTCCTTGATTATAGCCTATGCCGAGCAAGTCATCTCCAAATGCCGAGGTGAGAAAATCCCTTTTTATAGAGAAATATCGACAAATTGTATTCGCTGGCTGTGATTTTTTTTTTCAAGCATATGACATTGGATAGAAAGATAGGCAGAAAGACAAAGAGATACAGATAGATAGAAACCATCTAAAAATGGGTAGCACACTGATTTAGATATGAGCAGGGGCGTAACTACAGTGGTAGCAGCCATAGCAACCGCTATGGGGCCCACAGTGTCAGGGGGCCCCAGCATCTGACCTGACACAGTAAAGAGTGGAGGATGTGTATCATTATATCCATGTTATACTTTGTGATGTATATATGTGATGTATATATGCTGCATCTGTGATGTGTATATGTTGTATCTGTATACGGTGTATGGTGTCTGCATATACTGTATGTGTTTAAATATGCTGTGTATTTATAAATGTCACTGTATGTGTGTATATGCTCTATATGAGCATATGTCCATAAGTGTACAAATGTGTGATTGTAACTTGCATGTGTGAGTATACAAATATGTACAATTTTCAAGTGGGAAGGGGAGCCCCATGCCGAAGCCCGCTATGAGGCCCTGCCACTCCGAGTTACGCCACTGGATATGAGATATGTAAATATTATATATATATATATATATATATATATATTTATAGAGATAGAGACAGAGGGGCTCATTTACTTAGGGTCCGCGGATTCTGTCGAGTTTCCTGAATATTTCCATTTTGCCCTGAATTGCTCCGGGTTTTTGGAGCACGTGATCGGATTGTGGCACATCGGCGCCGGCTTGCATCCGACAGAAATCAGGGGGCGTGCCATCGGACAACCCGACGGATTCGGACAAACCGTGCAATTTAAAAACAAAATTGTGTCGCAAGGTCAAGCACTTACATGCACCAGGAAACTCCGACGGATCTCAGCGGGGAAGCAACACATGATTTAAAGACAGATTTAAAGACATGAGAGCTCCTCTTCAATAATAAAACAAAAATAGGCAGCAGTCCAAACATTAAGGTAAAAGCCGTGACACTTTTATTCACCCATGAAAAGGCTGTATTGATCAGCTGAAACGTTTCTGCGTGGATGCATAAAAGTATCACTGCTTTCACCTTAATGTTTGGAGTGCTGCCTATTTTTGATTTTTTAAATAATAGAAATTTACCATAGAAAGATGGATAGATAGATCCGAAGGATAATTATGTAAAAAAGCAGCACTCCATTTAATTAAGTAGTGATTATCTCCATGGCCGTCCATTCTATATTTTGTACACGGTTTCAACTCTAGTATTAGCTTTCGTTTTTAACCTGTGTAAGTGTAAGTCTTTCTGACGTACACTTGAGTTGTATATGAAATTACGACCACAAAGATAAAATTCACAAATAGGACACGTTTCAAGCTTACAGTCTCCTAAAGGGGTTGGCCACTTTTCAATAAAATCTTTTTATTTCATCTATTCCATTAGACATCTTTCTGCATGTATATGTTCCTATGTATCTTCCTGTTTTGAAAGTCATAGCCTTTCCATGACCTAAGCATGCTGCCCTCTGCTTATATACACAGCTTCCCCTCTGCTCCAGGCCGGTCTTATGGTGTTACCCACTGTGTCTCTCTCTTCACCGTCCATCCTTACTGACAAGGGAAAAGGGGAGGGGGGAGATTTGGATAGGTTACAGCTCTAAGGCTATTCCAATTCAGCTGAGCTCAGAAATGTAGAAGAAGAGTAGAAAGAGGTTTGGAGGCTCTAGACACGGTACAGAACTAAATAACAGCAGGGGCGTAACTAGGAGAGGCAAGACCCCATAGGAAACTGCTGAATGGGGCCTTCTTTCCCACTTAAAAAAAAACTGTAAAAATGTGCTTATTCGCTCATGTGAGTTACAATCACACATAATTATACACTCATATATACACTCATATGCATACAGAATATACACACATGCATACAGTATCATGTAAACCCATGCAGCATATTCACATATGTACAGCATATACAAACCCATTACTGTACCAGGGCCAAGGCCCCCTGACATTATGAGCCCCATAGGGGCTACTTTGGTGGCTAACTCTGTAGTTATTCCCCTGAATCGCAGGAATGCTTAATCACTTCATGAACATTCAGTGATTAACCACAAGGCATTGGAACTATACAACTTATGTAATTGAATGACCAACCCTTTTAATTACAGTCCCAGAAAAGTTATTCACTACTCTTTTGCATGGAGTGATAAGTCTTTCCTTATTATAACTAGAGAACCTGTTGGCAGGATGTATGGCAATGTGGTAGTACAGGCATGCAGTAAATTTGGGACTGTACTATAAGCCTTTAAAAGAAAATACACGAATAGCAGGCCTTTACATTTACATGTCTGGAGGAGTTCACCGAAAGTCCATTGTCAGACGATAATGCACTGTGCAGCGATTCACTAAGCTTGTGCGTCCGATATCCTGCATGTGTCACTTCCTCGCTCAGGTCCGCCGGAGTTCACCTTCTTCTTCCTGATGCATTTTCTTGCGACACAATTTGAATCTTAAATTCCACGTTCAGTCCGAATTCATTCGGATCGTCGGATTATGTTGCATGAAAGCCGGCACAGGTGTGCCAAAAAGCGATCAGCAGCGACACAATCCCAGTGCAAACCACTGTAAAAAAACTGTCAAAGCCGCGCAAATCCCGAAACCGCTGAACAGTCCAACGAAAGTGTGATCCGCTACCCTTAGTAAATAAGCCCCATTGTGTTTCCTATGCTTTATGAGAGGCTGGTTTTCCCCTACTTCTAAATATGTCTGCTGCTCCAAGGGTGTTGTCACCTCTTACAAGGATAACCTTGAAGTTTGTTACTGTTTGATGACGTAATGTTGAGGACACCGCCCTATCCCCCAAGCATTAACCCAACCTTGTGGTCTGTCTCATCAATTGAGTGATTGTACATTTTTCTGTCGGACTTTGCACATTCTTTCTAGTGAAAACTGTATGCGACCATTTTGTGGTGCGGCGCGGCTATTCTTCACGTGACACGTGGCCCAGATTTAACATGCAAAGCCAACAGTAATGTGTCACACGCCCTATGTTAAAGGTGAACCAAAAAAATTCTGGTGCACTCTGTCGGGGCTTTGCAGGGGTGCAGAAAGTGCACCAAAAGTCATGAATCTGGCGCCCCCTGCTCTATACACAGGCAAACTGCACATAGTGAACTTTGCACTGTTCTTAGTAAATGTGCCCCAATCTTTGTTGTGATGCAGAATGTACAGTCTATACCTAAAGGCCACCTGCGAGTTGCAAAGTGGTATCATTCACTAATAATCTTATAATGTATAAGACTTTCTGCATTTATTCTGGATTGCACTAAGATTAACATATTTTAAACATTTTAATACTTTTACTAACTTTACCACAATTTTATATCTGCACATTTACATCCATATCACACAGTGTCTTTACCAGTGCTCATCTGCTAAAATATCACCACCCTTCTTCTACTTCTATCGTTGACCTACATATCCGGGTTTCAATCTTTGAAGTCGTAAAACAGCATTCAGTGACGCACAGAATTGTAGTATCAATGGAAAAAAAATTATTTTAACAAATGATTGCTTTATAAGTCTGTACGAGTTGTGGCAGCCATCTCTAGAGAGCTGGTCCCAATGCTTTAGGAACGTAAGTCAAGATTTCAATAAAAAAGCAACTTCTATCAAAGCCTGGCAGCTCCGCATATTAATGTAATACATCCTTCTACAGGACTGTACATGTATTCTTCTCTTATATCTTGCCATTTTCTATATTCTGTTTGAATTGTGTGCAGTCTTAATATATAATATTGAACCCACAGGCTGGATCTGGACCTTGGTATAAATGACGGCACCCAAGACTGATGGAAACCCCTTCAGAATTAAAAAATAAAATAAAAATAAAAATGTATGACTGATAGTTTAGAGCAAACCCAAACTGCAAAGTTTGTGTTCAAACCAAACTTTGCGGGTTCAGTTCCTTTGGAAACAGACCCCATGCTTCATTACAGGTTCAGGACTTCCTCCTGTGGTTAACAGGATTTCTACATTTTTAAATTGAGGTTCCTCGGCTGAACACAAATTTCACTGGGTCCGCTCATCACTAATGACTAAGAAATGTGTACTACCTGTTATTATCAAGTATTCCATAGTTGTGCTGTTCTATACTATACTATGGTGAAAAATTATTGAAGCCAATGCATCATGAAAGGCCCCATTGACTATGATGAGGTCCATTAGGTTTCTGTTATGGTGTGATAAAGCCCAGCACCCAATCGTTTTTTTTTTTGCCCCTGCGTTTTTGACAGTTTTTTGTAAAGGGGTATTGAGCCAATAAATATTTTTGTTTGTAGTATGAAAATGTATAGTTTTCCAATATTCTTTCCGTATAAGGGTTTTCTAGATCTCTGCTTGGTGTCCTTTCATAGAAAATGTCTATGTTTACTTCCAGTGGACAGAAATCTGACCATGGTCACACAGGTGCATGGCTCGTTATAACACACAGCGGCTGAATACCCTCTGTGATACTAACCATGTGAAACCATGGGCAGGTTTCTATTCACTGGCAGCAAGCAGAGATCTAGAAAACTGTGAGGAATTCATCCAGAAAGTATATTTGAAAATTGTATAACTTTTCAAAGAGCGTTAAATACTATATTTTACTACTTCCACTAACTCCAACTCTGCATACTCTCCATTTATTCCAACACATCCAGCCCCACCATTCCCAAACATTCTGTGCTGTTAGTTTTAACACAAAAAATACTAATTTGTCTCTAACTTTCCTTTTTATTCAATTTTTGTCATCACAAGAATCTTAACATCCACAAAAATAGAACATTATAAAGGCGAATTACAATATATTTTAATGATTCTTCCCCTCCAAAACTATCCACTGTAACCCCTGCGCCAGAGTAAAATTAAATAAGGAGAAGAAATAATAACACCACATTTAGCACCACAGGTAAGGACAATACTCCCCTTACATAGTCTCTTTTTAGCCAAGGTTGCAGGTTTCATATTTGTGAAAAAAAAACAAAATAGTATAAGTTTGTTTCTTACTCTCAAGTGGGCAGTCCTAATATTGCAGCCGCACTGCATCACATGCACATATCTTCATTACATTCACACATATCAAGTTTCAATAAATTCCGACAATTTCTTCTTGCTAGTTTATTTTTCTTGTGAATGTGTGTATATAGTCAATTTTGCTACAAAATACCTTTAAATCATGGAGTGGCACATCACACCGAGCCAAGCAGAGCCCTGCCAAGTAAGAATATCATCTGTGACTTTGACGAGGCTACTGTTGCCATATGGGAAGTACAATCATCTCTCTATTATGTAATCCATAGCAACTGAACTGTGCCATGATGTGCCCAATGTAAATGGAAACAGAAGCACAATGGGATTTCTGGGCTACAAAAGATCTTCATTGTTTTCTGACCATGACATATTTTATGCTGTATATATCTCTCATTTCTCATATATAAATTGCTGGCTGTGTGTAAATCTCCATAATTATAGCAGTTGGAATATAATCCAAGGACAAGTGAATCATTAAAACTGGGAAAAGAAGCTTGATGAGTGCGGCAGCTTTCCATTACAGAGTGATTGCCGAGCATTACTTTTTTAATTGAATTCTTTGAATTACTAAAATAATGTAGTACATACAATTTTTTATGGGATTAAAAAAAAAATCTTACTATTGGCCCCAGGTGTTGCACAAATAATAATGAATGCTTACTCTGGTCCTTACTTTCAGTCTAGAGCGGAGTGGTAGCTCCCATTACCACTAGCATCTGTTTGTATACAAATACTATTACAACATCCTCCCATGGCGCCTGACCTAATGACTTGGGGGCAGCTGGATTTCCCTGGGAAATGACTGGCTGGCTGTAGCACAGCTTAGCGCTGTATTTCCACACCAGGCAGCTCCAGCGTGGAGATGCAAGAAGATGGCAAAGCTGCAGTATGATGCAAGGTTTCCACCTAGGGCACTCCCGGTGTATGTGTGATCCCCAGGTACATGGTAGAAGGGAGGCTTGTGATGTTAGTGGCAGCCAGGGTTGTGGAGACAAGATGTAGAACATCAAACTTACAGTCTCTTTATTCCAAAACTTCAACACAGCTACAGTGATAGGCCGAGGTATTGGTCCTATCTGCCTAAGTCCAAGGTAGCTGGTTGGGAGCTGGTAAAGGATGCTCACAGCCCAGATTCAGAAACTTAGCGATGAAAGCGGTAGAAGATGCTTTGGCGACAATCTTAGGGCCAAACCAGTATAGGTGCAGGGCTGCAGCAGGCCTATGTAGGAGGATTACCCTTAGGTGAGAGACAGCATCAGCAGGCTACTGTCTGTAGGACATGTAGCAGGAACTCAGAAAGATCTGAGCCAGAGGGTATATATATCAAATCTCCCCTCTAGGCAGAGTTACATGCATCCACCGATTAGGAACCTTGGGGCAAAGCCAGATTGACATTAATGAAACAAAACTTATTATTGGTTAATAAGTAAACCCTCCCTTCCCAGGAAGATAATATGTTCAGCTACATTATCAGTCATTGCCAGTACATGGTGTCCATACCAAGGAATTATTATATCATTAGAAGACATAAGTATATAATTAAGGCAACTTCATATAGAACCATTTAGACTATAGGATATCGTCAACTGTATTTCATCTACTTAACTAAGGATCACCTAAAGCAGTGGTGGCGAACCTATGGCACGGGTGCCAGAGGTGGCACTCAGAGCCCTCTCTGTGGGCACCCAGGCCATCACCAGAGAGGACTCCAGGTATCTTCCTGCAATCCTAGACAGTCTAGTTGTGCACAGAACTATTTTAAAGTGACAGCGCTATCTGGGACTGCTGGAGGAGTGGGAAGGTGTGGACAGATCTGGATCATCATTGTAGCTCCTGCACCGGCCCTGACAATTCTTCCTGTTTATGGGATCCTGGAGGGAAGCTACAATGATCATCCAAATCTTTCCTATTTTCTGCTTTATTGGTGTCCTCAGGGTGCTGATATGAATGAAAGCTGTGACAGAGCAGGGAGACACAAATTAAATGTCTGTGTTGGCACTTTGTGATAAATAAGTGGGTCTTGGTTCTAGTTTTGGCACTCAGTTTCTAAAAGGTTCGCCATCAGTGACCTAAAGGGTAAAGGTTTGTGAGGGACCCATCCAGTGGGCCATTAAACTCAGCAGTGACGTCACTTTGATGTGGCAGGGTGAAAAAACAGGATGTCAAAGTCTAGGCAGAAACATGTGTAAATAGGCTTTAGTAATGTGTGAATAGCCTAATCACTCTGTGCTGTATGTTGGACAAATGAGCAAGAAATACATTGGTTTGAACCAATAAAGATGGTGCTTTAATTCCAGTAACAATCATCCAAGCAGTCTATAATCTCAAGCCAGTTTTATCTAACTGGTAAAAAAAAAAATAACAAACCTACTTTGCAATGTGTCATGATTAAATATATCCTACCATTCTGTGTCTATATTTTCCATACAGACCTATTTGTCTCCGTGGTTACAGACTATAAACAGACCTTATGCATTTCTACTCTCTTCCATCTGTTCTCAACATCTTGCTAACCTGCTGAATGTATATTAGTAAAAATAAGAGAACAGATTGCAGGAAATATGACTACAGGATCAGACTACACAGTGCTTGTTTGTCATCTGTAACCGTGGAGACACATAGATTTGCATAGGAGATACATGTAAGAATCAAAAGTAATTTTCAAAAAAGATTCATTTTAAAGTTAGGCCCCTTTCACACGAACATATGATTTCTCCAGTCCTGTGTTTCTGTCCCGTATAAGGGCTCATCCTCATGGCCAGGTATTTGCTTGGACTGGATCCACAGGGCTGGTAGGAGGGAGGGGTAATAATATTTCTGATTTGATATGACTTGATGGGGCACATTTACTTACCTGTCCCATTGCCACTGCCGATCCAGAATGTCCGACGAGGATTCGGAGCTGCCTCGATTCACTAAGATTGTGCGTCCAATTTCCTGCATGTGTTGCTTCCCCCGCTGAGGTTTGCTAGAATTCACCTTCCTCTTCCCGGTGCATGTGAGTGCTGATCTTGTGACACAATTTGATTTTTAAATTCCACGGTTTGTCCAAATCAGTTGGGTTGTCCGACGGTCACGCCCCCCGATTTGTGTTGAATGAAAGCCGGTGCCGATGCACCACAATCTGATCTCGTGTGCCAAAAACCCGGGGCAATTCAGGGCAAAATGAAAAAATTTGACGGTAATGACGGACCCTAAGTGTTTTTTTCACTGTTTTTGAGTAGGTTGTGCCTAGCGGAGCATTCAGCAACAGGCGTAATCATTAGAAGGAGGAATAATGTGATATCACATGCACCATTTTTAGTTTGTGCACTAGTTCAGATTTTTAGATCATAACTAAGAGCCACATGTAACGGTTTGAAACCTGTAGATACGTCTGTCTCTTTGCATGTGGATGTACGCCATATTTTTTTCATGCTTCGATAAAAGCTAAGTATTCACTTTTCCCCATTGAGATGAATGTGGCCACATGCCACCATGTATAAAATCGATAAGGTTTCATACGTTCATGTGAAAGGGGCCTTACACGTGAAATGAAATATCGAAGAGATATAGTAGTAAAATGACCGGGTTTATGTAAGACGCACTTCCCTGAATGAATGTGATTGAACATATACTTGAGTTTGAAAGGTTTTATTCGTATGATAAAATGGACTACATGTTTTGGGGGTGGTCCACCCCCTTCATCAGGTCCGTGAAAGGTGCTGTGCAACAGGAATGTTAAAATAGGCTGATTGTTGTGTCTCCTGACCAACATGGGATGGTTGGTCCGGAGTGTGCTGCTGCCTAGCGTGGTAGCGCGTTGTATACCTCCTATTAGTTAGATCGGTATATTTACTACTATATCTCTACGATTTTCCTATCCGGCACCACCCAGTACCAGAATACGGGCAGACGCATCATACCCTTTTCATAAGTATCCGAAAAAATGGAATTTCCGATATCTGCTCTAACGCAAAAGACACAAGGTGTCACAAGGTGAGCGGTCATCACAATCATGATTTAATCCCAAAAAGTAACATATTGCACTAGGGGCGCCGCCTGTGTTTTCTTTCTATTTTTCGTTAAATTAAATAGGGTGTCCCTACATAACTGCGTCTCCATCACTAGGCTATTCAAAGTGTATGAGATAATTGTACCTTCTCGCCATCTTGATATTGACCTGGTTATTCTGACTTCAATTGGGTCTGTCTATCTGTCTGTGAGTCTCTGTTTGTTTGTCATCTTTTCTGAGCACTTAAGAAGAGTAGGGACTCTCGGGCAGTTGCCCCCTTCCTCATCTGTCCTCTTGTGAGCACTCCCCTACACATACCTCTGCACACGCCCCGGCATAAGTCATTCACACCCCTTTCTGTGCTGTGTGTGTGTATGGGGTGTGTTTACATAGGAACAAAGGGGTGTTGCAGCCTGATTCAGGTCAGGTAAGAAACCCCTGGCTGACTCAATTCACTGGATTTCCATGCAGCGCGGGAAAAGTGTTCATTATAAAATTTAAAGGAACCTCTGCCTTTCCTGACAGGTTCCCTTTAAGGTCGGGCAAATCTGTAGGACAGATCTTAAGAGGTGAAGTTGAGAGTTTAGTTATTGAATCTTTGTCTGGGGAGTAGGAATACTTTTGCTTGACTACAAAATTCCTTTAAATCCAACCCAGTTCATTTCCCTACTAGCTGCCTTTTTAATATTTTTTATCTTTCATCGTATTGGATGAAAGATGAAAAATTAAACTCCTTTTTGTGTTGGTTTTTTTTTACAGCTGCCTGACCTCCTATACGTGTGTGAATGTAGTAGTCGACGATTAAAAGTGACAGGAAACACATTATTACATTTCACATCCAGTCCTTTCCTTTCTTCTCTTAGCAGATCATCCTGACACATTAATGTCATATACAATACACTTGCTCCATGTAGTCCTTCTCCTGGGACGTCATTTAAAGCTGTTTGGATCCCACACATTTTACTCTAGAGGACCCTTACCCTACTTTATAAAAGTGAGAAATAAAGCTTCTCACTGGTATGACAGATCTTTTCTGAACCCCTCAGTAGAGAATGGTGTAAATCTATGTATAATATATACTGGGGGATATGAATCATTATTTCGGCTAGGCAAATTGTCTAATTTTAGCGACATTTGCCATTTTTGCATCATTTTGGCTACTTTTTACTCTGACGTTTTTCAAGTACGCCTTGTCTGCACCTTTGTGCAATGTGACTTTTATATCATTGTTTCCCAGATGTTATATGCGACTTTTCACTTATGTATCACTTTTTTAGCTTATTTTTGCAACTTTTTTGGCGCAAATCTGCACCTGGTCCAGGGCAGGTGCAAAGGAAGGTTTTTTTTTTTCATGGACCCGATTTTAACACGTAAATTGGAATTATTTCACATGCTTTAAATGTTTAAAATTTTGCACAGTAAGCTCTTTTGTCAAAATTCTGAAATTTTTGCATTTACATTTTTTTTTAATTCGAGGTCACACGTAGCGGTTTAATTGCGTTTTTAATGCATTTTGAAACCTATTACAACAGCTGAGGAGAGGTGATTTTCCCAATTACATCACTGTTAACATTTGTGTTTACAAAACGCAATATAAACGCCACGTTAACGCAAACCTCTCCTCAGCTGTTGTAATAGGTTTCAAAATGCATTAAAAACGCAACGTGTTAAATCCCAAATTAACAGTTGTGTCCTCTCATTGTATATCAGTTTGGATACATATACTTTGTAGAATTCAAAGTATTCATATATAAAGTGTTAGACCCTCCATAGTCTATAGAAAATACAGTATAGAATAAGAGAATAGCCCATTACCTATCACTCTACCTAAATTGTGATGCGACCTCAATAATATCCTACACAGATCCGTGAAGCAGAAGTAGCAGATGGCAGCGTTCATCCATTGTTTGAGACTGTTAATCTCTTGGATCACACAGCTTACACTTTAAATGATGACTTCCAACCTGTGCATTTCTTACCCCTAGGAAAGCCAAAAGATGAATAAGGGCAAGGGAAAAGTCAGCAGCAATTACTTGTAGATACAGTGCACCAATTGAAGTTTTGTAAGGCTGGAATCACATTGGTGTTTTTAACATATACAGAAAATACCTTAACCCTTTAATTCTGACTTTGGCTCTATTTAACTGCATTTGTGTTTGTTTCCAGTCATTTGGACATTAAGCCAGATGCCAATGTAATCTCATGAGATGAACTTAACCAATGTCTGGAATTGTCCCTTTTTATGATCTTTTTGACTGTGAACATGGCTCTCCAGTCACCAAAATTTTTGTATAGGAAGGATCATGTGATGCAACTACTTTATTGAGTAACACTGTGAACATCAAAAAGGGCAGTGCCATGTACAGTGCCATTTAATGGAGGAGGGGTAGTCATCTCACAGAACCCTCCATCAGTGCCCAATGTGTGACTGTAGCAAAGTGTCACTTGCAGGAACATTGGAAACAAGAGTGGTACTATAGAAGTCCATATAGATTATTTTGTCAAATTGAAGATATGTCCTTCCTTTAAATGGGGTTTTCCCACCAATCAAGTTAGGCCCTATCCATAGGATAGGGCTTTACTTGCTGATCAGTGGGTGTCTCAGTGATGAGACTCCCACAGATCCAATGGGGGTTCATTGGGGTCCCAGGTACCTATGTTGGTCTCTTCGTTCCTCTCGGAAATCTCTGACAGCTACATAGAGATGAATGGGGGAGCACCGGCCAGAGTAATGAGGGATCCAACAGAGGTACCTTGGACCCTGTCAGACTCCCAGTTCTCGTTATCTGTTGGGGTCTCATCACCGATCAGAAAATTAGGCCCAAAATATTGACTAACTTTTCAGCAAACTTTGCATATATCAGATGACTACAAGAAACTTTATAATATATCTTATCAAAAGAAAGTGCTTCCTTCTTT
The DNA here is from genome assembly GCA_019512145.1 of Engystomops pustulosus. NCBI lineage: Eukaryota > Metazoa > Chordata > Amphibia > Anura > Leptodactylidae > Engystomops > Engystomops pustulosus. The sequence goes on along the minus strand of CM033649.1, from coordinate 26,354,652 downwards.
ACTTATGTGGACTCTTAGCATCCTCCTTTCCTTTTTTCACTTTGAAATCTTCTGCATTCTCTACTATTGAGGTGTCACATCACATATAAGTTCTATACAACTGAGGGCTGGAGGAACAGTGAGTCACGGCTGCAAGTTCTCCAACCGCCAGCTTCAAGAGACCTGAAAATGGCAGATACAGAATACAGAGGGGAAGTCTTTTGGAACATTGTTAATCATTGAATAAATGCATTGGACCGCTGATTTCTGCTAAGTATGTTGAAAGGTGAGGTAGGCTTTGACCTCTTGGCTGGAAATATATATTGAACAACTACATAAAATTGTTCAGGTCATGGCTGTAGTGGATTATAATATACATGATTTGGGTGGTAGCGCAGGGGCTGAGGCTTCTATGGGGCCTATCCAGTCACTCTCAATACACATGTACACAAAAGCCAATTCAGGACCTCTGAAATTCCTCCAAAGGTCCTGACGTTGCAGATTGAAAACTGGAAGAAGGGACTCATCCTCCATTCTCCAAGAAGCCTAAATCTGGTACCTTATGTAGGAAGTGACTTCCAGAGTTGAAGGAGCTATAATATTCATACAGTCCAGGACCCATTGCAGTTTTAATCCGCTCCTGGGCCATGGCCATTCCTGTGGTTTGCCTTCAGATTGCATTGTCTATCAAGGGGTGGATTTTGCACCTGATGCCCTTATACTTTGACTTCTTTGAAGCATTAGAGGTTAATCAGTCCTCAAAGATGATCCTCTGCAGTTGGGTTGCGTTGATTCTTCCGAACTCTAAATACAACTCCGATTTTTCTGCTTAATTCATCCCTCTTTAGACAAGAGCACATTAATTGACTCTCATTAAAAATGCTCATTAAGGACTGAGAACCTTTTGCTCTACAAATTAAGGCACCTATGTTTGATATCAACTTTGCCGGAAAGAGCTGTTTTTAATTATCTACTGTGTATAAGCATAGGGCTACTTAAAGATCAATCAGGATGTGTGTTCTTAGCTGTTTACCAATCTTAAGATGTGTCTACCCTTCCAACAAACTTTGTAAAATTCAGTAGTCCAGTGTGTGTTCTAATTCTGGTCGTGATGTGACTTGGAATCTTTTTTATTCCAGTTTTTCCCTCTGCAGTCTGTAAATTTGAAGTCTTCTTTATGCTGGGTGGAGACCTAGCTGTTGTGACTCACTGCTCCCTATCCCCTGTACAATCATACATTTGGCTTTCGATAAAATCCACTCATGAGGAACAATTCATGTCTGAGGAGTTCTCAGGGGAGGTCTATACATCAAGTTACTACAGTTAGGATAAACCAAACCCCACTGATCTGTCATTTGGGTTCTGGTACTGAACTATGGGTAGTTGACAGCCATACATTTGCTATTTTTTGTCTCTCGTAATCGCTATTCTCCGAATTCTGATCCAAGGGAAGAAATTTGCTGCTCCAGCACACAGGACCATGCGTAAGGGATCAATGAAAAGGACTGAAACAAGTCGGGTTTCCTACTTTTTATGCCATTATTGGATTTTATCTTTGTACCAGTATGGATTAAATAAAGAAACCAAGTTTTTTTTCCATATTTTTTGCGTGCTGGAGGAAAAAATTTCTTCCCTTGGATCACATTCATACCATTGGCTGATGCGGTTTCCTTCACCCACTCCTTTCCTCCATGCACCAGTTTGAAGGACTTCATAGGTGGTTTTCAGTACATCATAAGGTGAGCTGACCATATTTGTATTGTTTTCCGGGTCAATCAATTTTTTGTTTGCACATTCTCGGTATTCTTCTGGAAAGATATGAACTCACTTATTATGTAGGAATAGGGTTTGTTTACTTCTTGGACTGGAAAAGTTTGTTAGTCAGAAATGATGAGCCTTGAAAAGGTTTATGACTTATGGGCTGTGTGGCTAGATACGCACGGACTCTCACTAGGGATACATAACAAGACTTTGTAGGGCGACTACTTTCTACTAGGATAGTGTGAACTGACATTCCCTGCGGTTCTCTTCTCTTCCCCTATTCTGTTTAATGCTCTGCATTGTTCGCAGGGACCACTACTAATGTCGACATCATATATTGGGAATTGACAGACCTATGGCAAATCCAGCATGTATTTACAAGAAGATCAGTGGCAGCAATCCAAGGCTGATGCTTGGAACTGTGCCATAAATGTGGCTGTACTGGATCCTTAACTGGATTAGCCCCATTCGGTGGAGATGATCTGCATGGGGTAATCCATGTGCAAAATACATGACTCTGAATGGGTTTTTGCTGCAGTGTTCTGAGCTTGTAAACCAGACCCAGGGCTGCAACACTTGAAATTTGTGAACCATTTGTGATTTACAGCTTGCTCTGCAGAGATTAGTTTCCTTGACTGAGCTGGGTGCATGTTCTGTGGAAAGCTGGGAGGTTTCATCTTGGAGCTTAGTGTGTTTGAGTAATGCACGGCTTAACCAATCAGTGGCTTGGATCGGCATTCAAAAAATCTGCATAAACCATCTCCTTTATTCACTCAGGGCTGGTTAAACTGGTCTCCTTGAACTTTTTGATAAAATGCTTTTCACCAAGGAAAAACTTATGTGGGGTTAATAGCACTACATGTTCCAGGGAGCTCTTTGTCATGAACCAGTCCTGTCGTCTGTGTCCTTATTCTAAAGCTTTTTCATATATATCCAAGGCTGCCCTCTTTACTTGATACCTGTGGAATTGCTTTTTTTTTCCAGACTCATGTAAAGCAAAAAAGAAAGCTTGGTTGCAGCCTTGGATATACAGTATATAAAAATTTCTTGCATTTTTTGTACTCTGTACTTTTTGTTCATGATCCTGATGTGTATTCCAACCCTCACTACATTTTTGGACTACTCTTTGCCTCTTGATTCTGTACCTCACCACCATTTTGATTTTGACCCAGTTATCTTGACTTCTCTTGTGTTTGTCTTTCTCTCTCTCTGATCATTTGCCATCTGTTCTGAGCCTAGGGCCTGCACCTTTTTCTCTGCCTCGCCAGCATGCTAATGAAATTTAGGAGGATTGGCTGTATCTACAGAACCCTATTACATGTCTCCATAATATGGAAATATTTTTGCCTGAACTCTACATCCATTTATCTCTGAGGTTACATTGAAACATGTGGAGAATTTTGCATCCACTTGGAATTTAGGAGTATAAGTCTTTTAATACATAGTGTGACCTGGTAGAACATTGAGTGTCTACAGTTGCAGATTTTTACACTTTGGCCCACATTTATCAGTTTGTTGTCCAGTATGCACACTGCGCCAGATTAATCAAAACTGGTGCAAGGTCTTCATAAATCTGGCGCCCCTGCACTTCTCAGTAAGTTTCCACCATTGCTTTTTGGTGCACTTTGTTCATGCTGCAGAATTGTGATGTACGTCAGTAATAAATGTGGCACAGACATTGACTAAGCAGTAACACTTAGGACATGTGATGTGGACATGTGACCAGCCGCCATCTTCTGTCCTGTGTCTGCTCCGCAATGGACAGCGCAGAGGAAATTAAAGGACTAATTAAAGGACCAGTAGCATTTTAATTCTTCATTATAGTCTATGTCGGGAGCATTCTCTGCTAAGGGGAGCAAAATTTTAAATAACAACTAATTACACATTAGCTTATATTTTGAGTACCCATTTGTATATAAATTATGATGATTCCTGGAATACCCCTTTAATAAAAACATGTGAAAGCAGTTTGCATGTTCTTTTAACTTCTAAGTCAGACAGAAAACTGGTGCAAACACTTTAATCAATGAGGGCAATTGCTATGCTATGTGCTTAATTTCAGAGTCCAATGTCCCGTAAAGCAGGAAAATATTCCGTCTACCGGCATTGTATTTCCTTATCGTATAAAATTAACTGTAAAACAAATGCACCTTGTAGTTCAGTGAAACAGAAGAATCCTGCTGGTTCATTTATATTGATATAGGGATCTTCTAGTAGATGTATTCAGTGGACGCCTTCATTCTGCTTCATTGGCACTCAGCATGTATGAGATATTCTACTCACCACTGAGCTTTTGGCAATATCAATATATTCTAAGGACGACCTTGTTATCATGCTGGGAGGAAAATTGCCAATTTGAACTAGGCTAGCTTAGAGTTCACTGCTGTGTCAGGAGATGTCACCATGCACGGAAATAGGAAGGATAAAATACTGGAACAGTAACATGAAATACTTCTTCTTCTATTATGAATGGAGAGCAAGACATAAGTGTTATTCTAGCTTTGTGGAATAAAAAAAAACTTCTTTAAAGTAAATAGTTTTTGCTACTTATTAAAAACACATTTTTCAGACAATTCATGACATGATCTATTGTCAGTAGTGATGTAATGATGGGTCAGTGTTATCTATATAGAGGTCATTGTACAGGGAGGGAGAGGAGATAAGCTGTGACATCATCTATTGTCAGTAGTGATGTAGTGATGGGTCAGTGTTATCTATATAGAGGTCATTGTACAGGGAGGGGGAGGAGATAAGCTGTGACATCATATATTGTCAGTAGTGATGTAATGATGGGTCAGTGTTATCTATATAGAGGTCATTGTACAGGAGGGGAGGAGATAAGCTGTGACATCATCTATTGTCAGTAGTGATGTAATGATGGGTCAGTGTTATCTATATAGAGGTCATTGTACAGGGAGGGGGAATAAAGATTCTGTGACATCATTTATTGTCAGTAATGAATGTGATGATATTTTTATAGAAGTTTAATATTCTTTTGTCTTCCTTATGATGTGAGAAAAACCTACAGATGCCTTCTCTATTCATGGTATTTGCACTGCCATTCTTCTAAAAAAATCTTTTATGGATTCCCTGTTACTAAAGATTAAATCATGGAGGCAAGGGAGCTGCAGCCAGTCACATAATGATGTTGCAGAGCCAAGTTGCACACAGCCACTGTCTCTCTCAACCTTTTCATTCACTCATGCCTCAGGAATTCTCTTGTGTGTGTGTGTCTCTCTCTCTCAACTTTCTCTTTAGTCCCCCTTTAAACTAGCAGTGTCAGCATCAGTGAGGAGGCGGAGTTGCTTGACAGTATGCTGGAGCTTCCTCTGCCTCCATGATTGAATCTTTTGTAACATAGGGCATCAACAAAAGTTTTTTTTAGAAGAATCAGTAGGACATGTATAAAGACATCTTAAAATTATGTTGTGTGAGGTTTGTGGTGGAAGGGAAGGTTGCTGATGACAAGTTCCCTTTAAATATTTGGTTAGAGTCATGTATAAAATGCAAGTTTTGATAAAGTGGACAAAACTTAAACTATACACAAAGCTCAGGTTTTATATGTTTTTGACATGGAAGAGCGACTGCAGTGGTGTTGATGGTTGTCAGAAGCCATTACCTGAATAATTGTCATAATATGTATCATTCTGTAACATTCTGTAGTCAGCAAAGGCAGATATGGATTTTGGACGGATATTCAGCTCAGCAGTCGATGCAGTTAAATTGATCTGTCTGAAATAATTTATTCTGAGAACCTGTACTTGGAATTAAAGGTCCTATTAATTGATACTAAAAGAAGCTCAAAACTGAAGTCATATTTTAATGCAGTTTAATAAAGACCCAACAGTTTTCTTCCACAATACATTAAAACCAGTGAGATATCCTGAAAATATCTTACACATCTGAGTCCCATATGGGTTCTTACTACATCCTACATCCTGTACTCCTAGAGCATTAGAATCTGTCCTAGTTATGTAACGTTCCTGTAGTGCAACACTTGTTACAGTTACAAATCAGTTACCAGAGTTTTAGTTACCAGGAAATCTCTAAGGCTTTATACCCCATGTGGTCTGCTTACCCCTTTGTCACTCACCTGTATGTTAAAGTATATGTTGTCAAGTAGTAATGATGGCAGACTATGTAACCCTTCATGGCACTTAGAAGTAACATCAAAAAGTTTAATTTTGTTTCATCAGACCATAGAATATTATTTCTCATAGTCTGGGAGTCATTCCAGTTTTTTTGTATGTGGCTTTCATATGTCTTGCACTGAGGAGAGGCTTCCGTCATCACATTCTACCATAAAGCTCTGACTGGTCCAGGGCTGCAATGGAAGTTTCTCCCATCTCCATCTACTACGTCTTGGGGCTCTTCTATTCTTCTCTTACCAAGGCTTTTCTCCCATGATTGCTTAGTTTGGCCAGGTTGAGGAAGAGTTGTGGTCGTCCCAAACTTCTTCCATTTAAGGATTATGGAGGCAACTGTGCTCTTAGGAACCTTGAGTGCATCAGAAAACATTTTGTAACCTTGGAAAGATCTGTGCCTTGCCACAATTCTGTCTATGAGCTTCTTGGGCAGTTACTTAGACCTCATGATTCTCATGTGCTGTGACATGCACTGTAAGGTCTCGTATATACAGGTGTTTGCCTTTCCTAATCACGTCCAATCCATTTAATTAAACACATCTCACCTCCAATGAAGGAGTAGAACCATCTCAAGGAGGATCAGAAGGAAATGGACAGCATGTAAGTTAAAAATGGATGTTGCAGCAGAGAGTCTGAATACTCACGACATCATGTGATTTTCTTGTGTAATAAAGTAGCAAAAATATCTACATTTCTGTGTTTTTCTGTCAAAATACGTTGCAGAGATTACATTAATAAGCAACAACAACTTTTCTGATTTTACTAATTGGCTGAAATGAAACAAAGAGTAGTAAGGAAGTTGAATGGTTGTGTGTAGATATCTGTAACTTTTTAGCTACAGAGTATCAACCTTCACACTCCTCCCCATCACATGACCTTGTGAAATTGGTATATAACCTACTTTCTTATTCTAAACAATTTTTTGTTCACATTTTTTTTTAGTGTTATGGTTAGGGTTCATATTAAAATGTGTTTATTTGTGAAAAAGAACGAAGGTAAGACCTCTTTATAAAATATAATCTGTGTCTAAGGGGATATATGCTTAGGTGAACCTAAGCTTTCTTCTGTCTGAGGTGAACAGTACAATGGAGCCCCTGTCTGCCCATCCAGTAGTAACATATCAGGTTACTTTTTAGTAAGTGTACTGTCTCACGCCCATGTGGACACTGGATGTGAAGAGACATTGGGGCACATTTACTTACACGTCCGGAGGAGTTCCCGAAAGTGCATTGTCGGATGACAATGCACTGTGCCTAGATTTACTGACATTGTGCACCCAATATCCTGTATGTGTCGCTTCCTCGCTCAGGTCCGCCGGAGTTCATCTTCTTCTTCCCGGTGTATGTAAGTGCATTGGTTGCGACACAATTTTAAACTTAAATCCTGTGCTGAGTCCGAATCAGTCAGATTGTCCGATAGCCTGCCCCTGACTTCTGATGCACGAAAGCCGCCGCAAATCCCGAAAAATGCGATCCGCGGACTCTTAGAAAATAAGCCCCATCATATTTAAGTGTCAGATCCTGCTTGGTGCTGCCTGAGGCAAGAGACTCAACTGGCCTCATGGCTGGTGCACCCCTGGTTATTTTCCAGAACAATTAGAGCAACATCGTCTCAAACTGAATCACTCATCTCGAATTACCAAAACGCCACATCTTTTTTTATACTGTGAGTAAGCGTTGTCTTACTCTTTCAAGGTAAAAGGAGTTTTCTCATCCTCTGCATAATCTTTGTATCAAGACTGAAATAGTAAGAAATAAAAGGTATCAATAAACCTTGATATGTAAATCTTCATCCTGTGACTTTGTGTAGGGTCCCTGTGTGGGGGATATGGCTATAAATGTTATACATAAATTGCAAAAGCTGAGTTCAGAATTATCATACTCCATTGCTATCTATACTTATCTATAGCAGCTCAGCAAGTTTAAAGAACACCTGTCACCCTAAAAAAACACTCTAGGTCAGTGATGGGCAACCTTTTGAGCTTGGTGTGTCAAAATTCGTCAAAAAACCGAGCATAACTCGGGTGGTGTGTCACCTTGACAAAAAAAACATAATTTTGTGATATTTATAGTTTAAATAACAAATATGTATAATTATTTAACTTCTAGGGTACTTTAATCCTAGGTTGTGTGATTGATCCTACCATGTACTGCCATACTACATCTATTTATTACAATGTGCTGGACAATCTCTCAGCCTCCCGGCTACTGCACCTGGCCGTGTAGGAGCCGAGGATGAAACTTAACTCTCCGGCGGCTGTGTGTCACTGAAAAAGGCTATGCGTGTCAGCACTGACACGCGTGTCATAGTTTGGCCATCACTGCTCTAGGTGCTGCTTACTAAAGTAAGCAACTCCTAGCACTACCCCAGTATTAGAAATGTTAAACTGCTAGCTTTATTGGAACCTTCTGATAAAGCTAGCAAGCACTCCACTGCCATACAGCTTACAGTGGTCCGGCGTATACATGAGGGGGCGGTCCGAGGCACTGCTTCTTCCCCGGACTGGCCCTCCAACACCATAGGCCAGTGGTGACTGCCAGGCTTCATGTGGTAGTCACCACCTCCTCGCACTGCCCCCTCATGGATACGCCTACCTGCTGTAAGCTCGGTCCGGCGTTCTGAGGCTATGGTAGTGCAGTGTCCTAGTTTTATCTGAAGGTTCCAATGAAGCTAGCAGTTTAACACTGTTACATCTTCACAGCAACTATTAGATTTTGCTAACAATCCTATGGGCCTGCAGCATTTCTCCCTAGAAAATGTTCACCTTCACGATTGCTAAAAACAATTAAAGCTTGATTTTCTGCAGAATAAAATGCATTAATTTGCCTGATTATATGCTTGGTGGGCGATACTTATTTGATGTCTTATATAATCACATTCATACTTACAGCAATGGTTGATTGTCAGATGTCCTATATATAACAGAGTATGCAAATAGTACTTCTATTACCAATTCATAGGAATTTCAATGAAGCTTCAATGAAGCTATTCCCCCTGTACCACTAGAGATGGCAACGAATAGATACATGGAATTTCCTTGAGATTACTGAGATTACTTTTTTTTACCTCAGGGATACTTACAGTGTATACTGTTCTTGCTCTAGTACTCCATTGCAATGTATTGCCTCCCAGACACTCTTTGGTGGATCAGTGGTGACATCATGTTGACAACCATGTTCGCTCTACAGTCTTTGGTTGTATTCTGTGTTAGGCCTCATAATTGGTGGCCGTGAGCTAAACGCCAAAAGAGCAGTTAGCTCCTGCCCGCCATTGGGGACTATTGTACACAGTCGCGGTGCATTGAGCGCACCGTATCTCACTGAGCCGGCAGCCACAGCGCAATAACTGCCCCCATTTGCAGCTCTTTTCTGCACACGGTTGCCATGTATGAGGTCGTAGACTGTACACGCTGTTGAAGCCACGTCACAAATAGAGGCCGGTGGAAGAGCAGTGCTGCACAGTAATGCAGGAGAAAGATGAGTATATCCTCTTTGTTACTTTCATACCCCCTGCATGTACTAAAAAATGCATTTCAGACAAAACCCTTTAATAATCTTCAATAGACATTATGGGGGTTATGTATAATACATGGGCACTCAGCGTATAATAGCCCCACTGAGCATCCGATGAAGACTGATACATCAAGAGGCTTCGGCCTCTTCATTGATCCAGCGTGGGCCTGCCCAGAGTTTAATTAATAAACGCCCAAACGTCTTAACCATAATATTTGTAAAGTATTACCATGTAGAATGTCATGGATTACATAATATTGTAAAATGATCTCATAAGGTTGGAGTGATTAATAAAGGTGCAACTTCTTGGTCTTCACTAATCCTGAATATAAAGGCATAGTAATCTCTTCTCTCACAGATAGTGGTACTCTCACTATCTGCATCAAATTACAGATTAGAAGGGGATACAGTGCTAAACCAAAACTAGGTCTCCATCATTTACAGGATCCTATTGGATGACAATGGGGCGGTACTGTATATCCTAACAAATCCCATCATGACATAAAAAAAGCCTTTCAAGTATATGTTTGGGCAGATTTACTAAAACTTCATGCAAGGTTAGACTGAATGGGGCTTATTTACTAAGGGTCGCGGATAGCACTTTCGTTGGACTGTTCACGTTTTTTGGGATTTGCGCAGCTAAGACAGGTATTTGACAGCGGTTTGCGCTGGGATTGTGTCGCATGCGATTGAAAGGTGGCGCAGCTGTGCTGCTTTCATGCAACAGAAATCAGGGGGTGGGCCGTCGGACGATCCGACTGATACTAAAAACGCGCAAACAACTTCAAACTTATCACCTATCAACAGGTGAATCTGTAACAAGGACCTCCAACCATGATAAAAACTGGGTATAATGTATAATCTTGGAATAGTGTGTTTTGCCTTATACTCTTGACTATTTATAGTGTATATCATTTAGCATTATTCTATCTATGTCACTTTTATAGAATTTAAAGGGAAAGCCCTTCTAATGCTTGGACCATGTTTCCATGGTAAACCAGTAGTAAATTAATAAATAAAGAGCTATTATAGCACATGCACAATTTAATGCTTTGTCGTGCACCTAGAAATGTTTCCAACTCATAAAACTTGCTTGTAAGGAGCCAAAGAATAGATAGTAGTAATATAATAGCTGTATGCTATGTTAATGTTATCAGTATGCTACTGATAAACTTGTGTGTTACCCTTAGTTTTCCATGTTGTAGAGGTCCTGGTTTCCACACTACGCTCCTAATTTATGTTCTATGATGAATTCCCCAATTCATCACAAATGATAATATGATATACAGGCGGTCCCCTACTTAAGGACACCCGACTTACAGACAACCCATAGTTACAGACGGACCCCTCTGCCCCATGTGACCTCTGGTGAAGCTCTCTGGATGCTTTACTATAGTCCCAGACTGCAATGATCAGCTGTAAGATGTCTGTAATGAAGCTTTATTGATAATTCTTGGTCCAATTACACCAAAAATTTTGAAACTCCAATTGTCACTGGGGCAAAAGAAAAAAAATTGTCTAAAACTTCCATTATAAAATATACAGTTTCGACTTACATACAAATTCAACTTAAGAACAAACCTCCAGACCCTATCTTGTATGTAACCCGGGGACTGCCTGTAGTTAGGTATTCTGGAGGAATATGTTCAGCATAATCGAATCACCTTTCTTTACCTATAAAGCCAATTTATCAATATTGAATATGTTTAAACCAAACAGCTCTAAGCAAACTTTATCTGTCGACACAATATCTGATTGCAGAACATAAGCGAGCAATGGTTTTCATAAGCACGAACGTCCCAGAAGTGTTTTATCAGCATGCATTACCAATGAGACAAAAATAACTTTAATTAGAGATACAGCCAGAGGAGCCGAGAGCTGAAATTTATTGTTCTGGCTGTTGTATTGCGTTCAATGTGGTAATAAAATGCTTTATAGAAGTGCATAATGCATGGACAAGAGAGCTGGGAGCGTTTCGATGTTCTTTGGCTGCGGGGGTAGGAGGAAAATTCATGCATTTTGGACCAGCTGTGGCCCTGGCAGAACAGCTGTGCCTATCTAGGAGAATCTATAAACTCCCTTACATAAGGTTAAGAGAGTTTAGATTTAATTAAGAGGACTGGCACAGAGGTAGAGTTGGGCTTAGATTTATTCTTGTCACATTTTACCAATATCCTGTCCCTTCGAAATGATTGTTGTATTGGGTCAATACATCAAAAATAAACCTTTTTTGTAATAGGTATACAATATTCTCCCTCTTACCACCAAAGTCAGACTGAATGCACACAACCATGTGATTAATAAATGCCCCCCATTGTGTTTCACCGCACCATAACCAAGCCAAGCAGTCTATGGTATGGTGAAGAGCACTCATGACTCCAATCTCCACCCTCAGTTTGCGGCCCAATGGAGATGGGAGGTTGAGTGCTCCTCATGACACCATAGGCTGCCTGGCTTGGTCATGATGCGATGAGGCACAATGGGGGGGGCATTTATTGATTTTGAGCACAGGGCGGAGCTAGAAACGTGATATATTTTTCATTGTGCTGTAAGTTTGTGGCACATAGGGATTAATGATTTGGTGTAAGAACCAAAAGGGTAACAACTGTCTCGACATTCATGAAGGTGATCTAGATATCCCTAGACCAGCTTTTGTCTGCTCTAATTGTGCTCCAAAATTTGCGCCACAAAACCAGAAACAGTAAAAATAGAAGCGTCAGAAAAGTGCTGATTCACAGTTGAGATTGTCAGAAAAACCACCAAAATTGAGGTGCCGACACTTTATAAATAAGCCACAAGAGGCGCAGCAAGGCAAAAAAAGTTTCCGTTTGATAGGTGATAATAAATGAACCCCCGTGCTGTGACCACACATAATGCAAGTCAATGGGGACCAGGAGTTCACTGCCGCCATATACGGTCACATATATAAGGCCTTAATTGAATTAGTTAAGAAATTAATTATTTAAAGGTTCCATCCACATATAGTAATGTACAGTAATATAATGCCAATTTATGCCAAAATTGCAACAGGTCGGAATGAATGCTGCTACCTTATTCCAACACACAAACGCACTCTCCACCATGCTGGGGGAGGGAGGTGCTGTCATGGGAAAAAAGGTGGGAATTCAAGCAGAGAGGTAGAGGGGTGTGCATAATTAGCAGCCCAAGGGGTCGGACATCTTGTCCCTGCGCTCCGTGCTGCTAATTATAAGTTTCTTTTATAGGTAATCTCGGTGTCTCAAGACTAACGATGGACAGTGTCCAGACCAAGATGAAGAAGAGAGGAGGCGAGCATTTATAGTCTTTTTTGTTTTTTTTGAGTGGTTGATTTCCTTTAACAAGTTTATGTTTTTTACTGTTTATTTTTATATCAGTTGTAACTGATATTGCAATGGATTGTAATAGATCATTACACTATTCCTAATCCTAAACTAATCCTAGATAACATTTTTTTTCCATTTTTTTTTTTTTTTTAAATAGGCCATCAATTGCAGAACTATAGCAATGTTCCCAAAGTATTGGATAACTGGATCAAATGGAAAACTGACAGCATTTTTTTTTCCCTCGCAGCATCACCTGCACCTTATTAATGAAGTGTCGGAGCCACAATTTTGATGGTTTTCCAATACTCACGACTTCTGTTCCGTTTTTTTGAAATTGTGTTGCCGCCTTTGAATCAGACACTTTTTTTGTGCATCAATGACTGACTGGTTTTGTGCTGCAATTTCTGGTGAAAAAAATAGCAGCTTATAGCTGGTGTAGGGAGTTCTATTTCACCTTCATGAATGGGGAGACAGTTCTAATCCTTTTCGTTCATGCATCAAATCGTTAATCCCTTACGCCACAAACTTAAATCACATTGAAAATCATAGTACGCTTCCAGTGCCACCAAATTTATAACTGATACCCCCTATACCATTTATAGCAACAGTAGATGTGGCTAGGGTCTCCCATGGACTTGAATAGATCACCGTTGCAATATGTAAAACCGTTGCAATAAAAGCTACAGCTACATCAATAACTGGTGGCCTCAACTGATGAACACCATGGAGTTTAAAAAATGTTGATACATCCCAGAAATCAAAATGGTCTCCCTACTAAAAGTCTGATCGGCCCACATTTATCATTGCAGTTAGTAAAGTTCGACAAAAAGTCCGACAGAAAACTGGCGCTGGGGCTTTAGTCAATGTTGCCGTGATCATCTTCTACTTTCTCAGTTTTTAATACATGGGTCCATAGAGATACAATTGTATTGCCATAGGGCAGTGATGGCGAACCTTTTAGAGACCGAGCGCCCAAACTACAACAAAGACCCACTTATTTATTGCAAAGTGCCAACACAGAAATTTAATTTGTGATTTATACTCCCTTCTCTGTCACAGTTCTCATTGAAACCAGCACCCTGAGGACACCAATAAAACAGAAAATAGTCCCAGGTAGAGCTGTCACTTTAAAATAGCTCTGTGCACAGCAAGTCCTGGGCTGTCTGGGACTGCAGGAAGATACCTGGAGTCATCTCTGGTGATGGCCTGAGTGCCCACAGAAAGGGCTCTGAGTGCCACCTCTGGCACCAGTGCCATAGGTTAGCCATCCCTGTCCATAGGGTGATTTTTAGGTGTATTTGCAACAATCATTTTTGGCATTTTTAGCTCAATGTAGCTTGGGGGAATGTCTGATTGTTGTTGTGTTTGATATGCAATGAGTAATGTATATGTGATTGTTCACTTAGCAATTTACTATAAGCAATGTGGAGAGCGGCTACAGCCGAAATAACTGTGTTCTCTTGAATGTTCTTTACGGTTGTCTGGTTGTGGGAAATGAGAGCTGCCGGTTCAGCGTACTGGAAAGCAGATTCATAAATAAAAACACAATATTGAGAGGGGCATGAGGTCACTTATAGTTATGTAGATGTGATTGTAACAAACCCCAGGGTGCTGGCTGCTGCGGGAAGCAGTTACACATTCCCCCGGTTGGCCTGCTTTCCCTAGTACATGACTGCATGATAGTATTGGAGCCTTAGATGCAAATTTAATACACGTTTATAAATATTTACTATGTTTCTTCTCATGAAGAGGAGATCTGCTAAAACAAGAAATAATACTTTAAGGGGGTTGTCCATATAAAAACATTGCTACTTTAATACAGCTCTGTCTGGTGTGTTGTGGGGCCTGAATGCATTTAGGAGTAAAGTAATAAATCCAGTGACCTGCCCTTAGCTGACCTGCAGGCACAGAACTAATGAACTGCAACAGTGGTGACCAGAGGACCTTTCGGAGAATTAGTAGGTTAATTGAGGTCACCAGGACGTAGAGGATCACCACTTGAATTGCAAAGACTACCTATCTGTCTTCAGCAGTATTGCCTACACCTTCTATTTAGGTCAGTATATCGTCCAAGATTTGATTTGTAGAAGCTTCAACAAATTCTTCTAAATATTCTGCTGTGGTTTAAATTTAATCAGTCCAAACCAAAGTTGTACCAGTTGTCCTGGACACTGGCATATGACCTCCTATAGTCCTTTAAAACTGATTTTTATTTTTTTTATAAGAAGCTTCTATCTCGTTTCATACATTTTTTACAAATTCTCCCTCACTCATCCCCCTCCCTTAGACCTTGGATGGGCGACAGTATGAACTGGCTGCCCTTTTGAAAGATCCATCTGAAGCAAATTTAGGAAATAATCTGATTTGACTCGGTGCCTGAAAAATTCTAGATTCGTAGTGAATCTAAGAGCCACATCTTGTCAGTAAGTTATAAAGAATATGTCTACAAAGGTGTAACTGTGACTAGTCTTGTCTAAGCCTGTGCCTCGTTTTTGCTACATGTTCCTTTGCCAAATACAGTCCAACATATGCACTTTATTCCTATAAAGATAAGAAGGAGAGGAAATCTTACAAGTTAAAGGAGTTTTTCTTGTGCATGTGGAAATACAAAGTGGAATCAACCTGGAGGATAGTGCTGAAATAGAAGTTTATTGGTGGTTGGAATTACGGAAACAACACAGTTCAGTGTGCTAAACTGTTTCTGTTACTCCTATTTACCATAAGGCTGCATTGGGCTGTTTCTGTAGCTACAACCATCTCAATGTGGCGAATGCAGGGCAAACTGAAATGTTCTACAAAGGCTCTGAACATGGACAGGCACCTACACTAACCGGCCACTTTATTAGGTACACCATGCTAGTAACGGGTTGGACCCCCTTTTGCCTTCAGAACTGCCTCAATTCTTCGTGGCATAGATTCAACAAGGTGCTGGAAGCATTCCTCAGAGATTTTGGTCCATATTGACATGATGGCATCACACAGTTGCCGCAGATTTGTCGGCTGCACATCCATGATGCGAATCTCCCGTTCCACCACATCCCAAAGATGCTCTATTGGATTGAGATCTGGTGACTGTGGAGGCCATTTGAGTACAGTGAACTCATTAACATGTTCAAGAAACCAGTCTGAGATGATTCCAGCTTTATGACATGGCGCATTATCCTGCTGAAAGTAGCCATCAGATGTTGGGTACATTGTGGTCATAAAGGGATGGACATGGTCAGCAACAATACTCAGGTAGGCTGTGGCGTTGCAACGATGCTCAATTGGTACCAAGGGGCCCAAAGAGTGCCAAGAAAATATTCCCCACACCATGACACCACCACCACCAGCCTGAACTGTTGATACAAGGCAGGATGGATCCATGCTTTCATGTTGTTGACGCCAAATTCTGACCCTACCATCCGAATGCCGCAGCAGAAATCAAGACTCATCAGACCAGGCAACGTTTTTCCAATCTTCTACTGTCCAATTTCGATGAGCTTGTGCAAATTGTAGCCTCAGTTTCCTGTTCTTAGCTAAAAGGAGTGGCACCCGGTGTGGTCTGCTGCTGTAGCCCATCTGCCTCAAAGTTCGACGTACTGTGCGTTCAGAGATGCTCTTCTGCCTACCTTGGTTGTAACGGGTGGCAATTTGAGTCACTGTTGCCTTTCTATCAGCTCGAACCAGTCTGCCCATTCTCCTCTGACCTCTGGCATCAACAAGGCATTTCCGCCCACAGAACTGCCTCTCACTGGATGTTTTTTCTTTTTCGGACCATTCTCTGTAAACCCTAGAGATGGTTGTGCGTGAAAATCCCAGTAGATCAGCAGTTTCTGAAATACTCAGACCAGCCCTTCTGGCACCAACAACCATGCCACGTTCAAAGGCACTCAAATCACCTTTCTTCCCCATACTGATGCTCGGTTTGAACTGCAGGAGATTGTCTTGACCATGTCTACATGCCTAAATGCACTGAGTTGCCGCCATGTGATTGGCTGATTAGAAATTAAGTGTTAACGAGCAGTTGGACAGGTGTACCTAATAAAGTGGCCAGTGAGTGTATATAGCACTTACTGGAGTATTGATAACAGCTCATTATATAGACCGCAACAGAATGTAGATGAATACTTGCTGTAGGTTTAAATATGAACATCTGATACAAAAACCCATAATGCTATGAATTAGTGAATATAACAAAACTCAATGGGGCAGATTTATCAAGCAGTCTGAAAGTCAGAATATTTCCAGTTGCCCATGCAACCAATCACAGCTCAGCTTTCATTTCACCAGTGCTCATGAATATTTTAAAGGGGAGCTGTGATTGGTTGCCATGGTCAATTGGAAATATTCTGACTTTCAGACTGCTTGATAAATCTGCCCCAATGTCATTGATCACAAAATGGAGATTAAATAGCTTTGTGATTCACAAAATTGTATGGACTTTCTAAAGTAGGTGGTTTTCACCAAGATGGCCGCCTCTGGAAAAGTCCCATGATCCTTCAGTTCTCAGTAATTTCTCCTCCCTCTCAGGTTCTGCTCCCAGTGATGATCTAACAGGCTGTCCTGCTCTGTTATCATAGTAATGATGTGTAACAGCCATCACTGCACATTAGCTCACTGGATCTCACCACAACACTGGCCATATTGGGTGCACTGCAACCAACCGACTACAGCCAAATGTAGTGGTGATCACATGACCTGCACAGGCAGGTGAAGGACATGTGATGTGGACATGTGACCAGAGGCCATCTTCTGCACTGTGTCTCCTCCACTGGAGCAGAGTCAAGAGACTGATTGAAGGGCCGGTAGCATTTTAATTCTTTATCATAGTGTATGTCCCCTACAAAATTTTAAATAACAATTAATTACATATTAGCTTATATTTTAATGACCCAGTTTATTATGAATATATCCAAGGCATACATATTACCTTAAGCAAAGGCCCTATCTGAGTGGAATGACCTCTTGGGTGAGGAGGATTATAAGCTCGGAAACAGAGCCCTGAGAAAATATAATGATTAACGTTCCTCACCCTACCCCTCAAGGCATATAGCCCCCTTCCCGACCTGAAAGGGCATGAGGTGGTATCATAAGACTACAGGGAGCTACATGCCTGGAATGAAAATGTAAGGCAAGCAAGAATATAAAGAACACAAAACAAGACAGAACGTTAGACAGAAACACGCCAGAAAGGACACACAGGGAAAGGGGTCCTACAGGGTGCAACCACTCTGGTCAGGAGAAGGAACCAAAGGTTCAAGTATTCCCATCCCCTGAGGCCAGGCTGTCTGTGACATTTAAGGAGAGACAGGAAATTCCATCAGGTGGCCTGGGTTTCAAAGAGAACCTTAAAATCCTGAGATTCCCTAAAGCTCATCCACGGGGACCACACACGAAGGAACCTTTCATGGGCCTCCGGAGTTATTATGGCCAGTTCCTCCATGCGGAAGAAGTGTCAATAATATTATATACAGTATGTTATGTTATTCTATTCTGACTGATAAGCTGTCCTTGAGGTATTACTGTAAACTAAGCATAAACTATATTCTAAATGAAAATATTGGCCTCGAGTGATCTGCGAAATTCATCTAATACTCATGTACTCACCTTATGAGCGACTATTGCATCGAAATCCTCAGAATCAATTCAGGACATAAAAGTATTGGTAACAAAGTACATCCCTTAGGATGTTCACTTGGAAATTTGGCTTTGAAATTTTGTTAAATCCCAAGAGGTGAATGTGGAAAGTTAAGGGAAGGTCGTCCATGCGTTGTTTAAGAAGGAGAAAGGTCGCCGAAGCTTCAGAATTCTCTGTAAGATGATTGTATCTGAATATACAATGTGACCCAAGGCTTTGAAACCTGGAAACGGCGAAACATTTACATTTCTTTATAGTTTAGGGCACAAACTATAAAGATTTTTTGAGAAATCAGTTTCTATGGTTTCGAATATAAAGCTTTGCATACAATACTAATATAATGTATAATGGGCCACATCTAATAACACTAACCCCCATTCCAGTCCGACAAACCAATTTTATTATTTGTTGCTATGATATTTATGCTTTTTTATGTTCACAAGGACTCATCCACATCTACCGTGTGCATGAACCGCCCAGGGTGTCTGCAGCCTGGAATGGGCCGGCAGAGATGAGAGGGGTGAGTGCTCCTCACCACTGCCACTTCTACAGCAATCTGAGTGGGCCTGATACAAAACAGGACATTTGGGGAGACCAGGGAGGGGAGACTGGAATGGCGCTAGCTGGTTGGAGAACTGTCCACACTTTATAAATATTGGTTAAAATGTCTCCAGTTTTTCGTTTGAAAGTCGAAAATAAATGCCCCCCACCATTGTTTCCAATAAAAAAAAGTGCATTTACCATAAATTCCACAGATGTAGACTTGTAGATGTAGACTCACCCTTTATATTATACTCTGCGATTTGATCTTCATTTCTATTTCACAACTAAGTGGACCTTTAGCTTACAGGCATTGGGGCACATTTACTTACCTGGTCCCTGCGTGATCCCCGATCTGGAATGTCCGACGAGGATGAAGTCTGCCAGGATTCACTACCAGCGTGTGTACGATTTCCTGCATGTGACGCTTCCCCGCTCAGGTCCGCCTGAGTTCACCTCCTTCTTCCCGTTGCATGTAAGTGATTCCCTTGCGACACTATTTTAAATGTTAAATCCCGCACGTTTTCCGAATCAGACGGATCGTCAGTCGGCCTGCCCCCCAATTTGTATCACGTGAAAGCCGGCGCAATTGCGATACAATCTGATTGCGTGCAACGCATTTCCCAGTGAGATCCCCGAAATAAGTAAATAAGCCCCATTGTCCCATGTTTATTAAAGTTTTTGTGCAAGTATTCTGACTTTGCACTGAAAAGAAGTTGCAAACTCCTTGCACATGTATTTATAAAGTGTCTGTTTTGTGTCGTTGTTGCACTGTGTTCAACAAGACATAAAAAATGTGCTCCAAAAAGGGGCTGTTAATGCTTAGTTGAATTTTGCGGCACATTTATTACTGATGTGCGCCACAACTCTGCAGCGAAAAAAAAAAATGGTGCCCACTTCCTGAGCAGTGCGGGGGGCACCAGATTCATGCAGAGCATGGCCAGTTTTGATGAATCCGGTGCACTTAGCACAATCCAAACAGCACTAATTTTGATGAATGTGGGCCATGACTTTTCGCAATAGCTACAGCACTTACTCTCTTTGTATATTGACTCTTTTCTACAATGTTGATATATAATAGTAAAGCAATTTAGTAGCAACATCTAATATTCATCTCTATTTCAGACAGTGCTGTGTCCCTGACCAGTTCTCTAGTAATGTGCCCTTTGATGAATGTGTATACTCAGACAATGTTATGTGATCAGCTTTTGCTGGCCATTAATAACATTTCATCATCCATATAAATCGAGTCTGTGAAAAGAATGAAATAAAGATGTTTTACTGCTCAACAACCTTGTTAGTAGGAATCGTGTTGTACAATACAATGGATCTTCCTCCCACACTTGCACACTTCTGGTGTATAAGACATATGGCTCCTGTGTACTTCCCTGCAGGAGATAATACAAGTAGTTTGAGCCATTAAAGAGATACTACATCCGTGATGGTTCCTAAGCAGTCTGGGGTAGCATCACTGTAGTGGGTGTAGATGAAATGCTACCCTTATGTTTTAATAGAAACTAACCATATACAGGTTTGTTCTTAAGTTGAATTGGTATGTAAGTCGTAACTATATAATTATAATTGTAAGTCCCGGCAATTTTTTTTTTGTCTCTGCGACAATTGGATTGAAAAAATTACCAAAATCTAGAGGTCATCTTGTAACTAGGGGTCATCTTAGTCGGGTGTTCTTAAGTAGGGGAGACCGCTTGTAGTAGCCCCCAATTCCTGTCTGTATATAGAACTGAGGCATTAGCATGTGATAGCAGCTGCAATGGTTACACGAATGTCTGGCTAATCACAAGTCTGACGCAGGAGCTTTGATCGTGATCTTCAAATGATCCATGGGCCACAACCTGGTGGTTAGGGACCACTAGAGGACACTATGGCCAACAATCACCAGCTAAAAGTTGGGGTTTAAAGGACAAAAATGGGGGAATTTATTACTTTTTTCATTTTGTTCAGTGCAAATTTTTTTTAGCTTTGCTGCTATACTTTTTGCATTTAATTTATCATATATCTGGCCTTGTGTGAAATTTGAGACTTTTTCACACCTTAAAAAGTAGCATATCCAGAGTATGAATTTTCCTGCAAAAAAACATCAGAATCTGCTGCATAATTCGCTAAATCAGGCGCTAAACCACCCATCAATGAAAGATTGTGTTTTTCTATGGTGACATTTGAGGTGGTATTTATCGGGACTTCTACAGCACAGTAGTGGCGTAGAAACCCTGAAATAATCACATATGCTAGTGTATTGCTAGCACTTCCGATTATTTTACCCTTTTCGCAACCTCCATGCCAGGGCGTAAGGGCGACGTGGCCTTCAGGGGAATGTCCCTGCGGCAGCACGATTGCTGCAGTCAGCGACTTATCAAACCTGAGAATCCACTGGTGGCACTTATTTCTACGGCAGGCAGGACTTGGCATAGAAATAAAATGCTGCATAGCCATCTCCGAATACATCAAGTGGCTGAAACCTCTTGATGTATCTGGCTGTACCAGAGCATTGGCGCGGCTATACCCCCCTTGCAAACCCAGTGATTTCAGTGATAAATGAGTGCACTTCGCTCAAATGTTTAATAAAAACCTGAAATTGTAACAAAACAATGGCAAAAAATACATCAGAAAATCAGCTAAACACACTGATAACCCCCCCAATGGTGCACCACCCCTCATTAATGCAGTGGGTGTCAGAAATAGTCACAACATTGTACGGACAGTATGCTGTAACTGATATCGAGTAGAGGAGGGGGAGCAATCAGAGTTGTGTTCCAGATTTATGGTATGTATATCATGTAACTTAAGTTGAACAACTTTATTACAATATCTGCTGAGCTTGAAAGAGGAAGCCAGTCTTAAAATTCCCCCCACCGGCACTCTGGCACCCATATCTTCTAAGAGATAGTAGAGTGGGCACAAACTCCACCAGTTCGGACCTAAGATCAGGTTTGATCTTGTGGAGATTTCTGCTATAACCTACAGTAGACTACATAGACTATAGTAAATCTGGTGGGCCCTCTCCCCGCTACGACATGTCCACAGCGATGTGTGGGTCGGAGAAGCCAGGAAACTGTCAGCCAGGGGGAGACTTATGTACAAACAAATCTGCCCCCATTGTTTTAAGAACACTGTAAACCCCACCCACTCCTATTTGGAATCAGTCATTTGCTAAACTTGACAAATGATATACAAAATACAGTATATTGTGTAGAGAAAATTAGAATAAACTAGAAAGATAAGGGGACCAAAATGATAACAAAAGTGTATAGTCTCAGTTCAGTTATTATTCTGGTCTTTTAAACACCCAAATTATCCTAAAGTTCTGTTTTGTGAAGAAGTGCCAAATTACCAGCATTTCTGGACCTGAAAATAAGTTGTTTTTATATTACAAATGTATTGATTTGGATGTCGGTACATGACTGGATCTTAGATAACTATGGGAACGCTGCTTTCATAATGCCATACAAAAATAATCACACAATGTCACAATTATCACCTGCTGATTACTTATTCCACAATACAATCATGCAGAGACGGAAAATGA
Source organism: Engystomops pustulosus (assembly GCA_019512145.1). Classification (NCBI taxonomy): domain Eukaryota; kingdom Metazoa; phylum Chordata; class Amphibia; order Anura; family Leptodactylidae; genus Engystomops; species Engystomops pustulosus. Next base: position 26,332,228 of record CM033649.1, on the reverse strand, counting down.
GAAAAGTAAGAAAGAAATCCTTGTAAAAAGTTTATTTACAAAGTACTGTATTCCGACATTGGAGAAGATGAATTAAGGTCTTGTATTGCTTAGTGGTTTTTTTTAAGAACATGTTGAAGATTTATGTCTTTTTAAGGGACAGTGTGAATTGGATACTTCTTTATACTGTGCTGTTATTACTAGGATGCTACTTTTTTTCTTTACCAGGGTTTACCCTCACTCCAAATGGAGCATCTAGCGCTGCCCTAAAGTCACTTCCATGAGAACTAGGTCAACAGTAAAAGGCAAACTCTGATCCCTAGACTGATGTATTCCTTCGCATGAATGACTCCTTTTGCTAGTCGATGACTACAGCTGGGTAGAAGGGAGGCTTAGTTGTTAGTGATTCAGGTTTTAATATATCCTTGGAAACAGATTTGTGGGATTTTTAATATGTCTCTTCCCTAATGACGCACCTTTACAAAATGTTTGTTACAAATGTAATGTAAGTTCACTGACTCCTCTTCTTTTTGGAGCAAGTAACAATAAGAGAAGGGTATGAAAGAATACTGTATATTAATGCAGAATCAGACTACACACACAGCTGGTTTGTAGTCTGTTACTGTAGCAACACAAGCTTTGCAGAGGAAGTAAAGGGAACCTCACTCTTAAAAAAACTTTGAAACAATCGGTAGCACGGAGTGTGCAAATAAGGAACACTATTTTTTGTGGGCATTTTATGACTTTGGAGTTTCATTTTACTACTAATTACCTCTCTGATGTCTCTGACTGTGAATTCTATGTAATCTGTAACCTCTTTGAGCTTCTGTTTGTCTTGCTAGCAAGATAAAATTCAGCAGATTAGGAGGAACATGTGGTAAGAGCCAATGGAAGAGGCGCAACGGGCACATTGCTCTGTCAAGATGTATAACAAAGTTTCTTGTAGTCACCTGTATACTTGATTTATGTAAAGTTTGTGGAAAAGTTAGTGACCATTCAAAATTGTACAAAAGGTTCATGGATATTTCTTTATTGAGCTTATTTAAAGCGTAACTGTGAAGTTACTTTAAAAAAAAATAGTTTTAGCGCAGCTGGAGAGAGCCTTTGATAACAATTCCAACGATGCCTGTATTGTTCTTCTTCCTAACCTGAAATGTAGGGCTAATAGATATATGAGATCTGTAAAACCCTCTCAGCTTTTCTGGAAGTGGGCGGGACTTCCTGGTCATGACATCAGCTATGGGCAATGATGCCAATAGAACTCGGGGCATGCACATGAACGTGCACAAACAGCTCAGCCAATCAGGAATCAGTGTTACTGCTTGTGCAGAGATCTAGAAAGAGATATATTAAGATCTAGGAAGAGATATATTAAGATCTAGGAAGAGATATATAAAGGATGCATTAACACGTGGCAGTAATGCAAGCATTTTCAAACACATCAGAACAGCTGAGAAAAGGATATTTGCTTTATTACCGCTGTTAACATTGCACTTACAAACAATATTTGTTAACATCATGTTAACTTCTACATATTTATTACAAACACATGTGTTAACATATGTTAACACATGCATTTGTTAATGCAATGATAACAGCTCTGTTATCAGGCAGATCTCCTCTTTTCAGCTGTTCTGAAGTGTTTGAAAATGCACATGTTACTGCCACGTGTGAACACACCCTAAACAATTTCCACCTACATTATGAAACACCTATATAGGAATAAAAAGATGAACACATGGCAGCATCACAGAATGTGCTACTGTCTTATACTCCAAGTCTCCCGCTTCCTTAGCTGCAGTAAACTTGAAGTCATTTAATGAGACGCCCTTATTCTAGATGATGGAAATATGTCCTTACATGTGACATTCAGGCAGGAGCCTGGTCCTTATGTGACGGGGCTCTGATTACCATAATGTCATTGTGACAAGCCCTGCACCTGTGCGATGTGGGACTAATGTGTCTCCAAAATTCTCCAAATGCGCTGGATTGGATTGGATTACATTAAAAGCCAAGAATTGAAACAAATAATCTGTTTAAAAATGACATAATGGGGCACATTTACTAAGGGCCATGCGCCAGTTTTCTGCAGGACTTTGCACATTCTTTTAGGTGCAAACTGCTTGTACAGGTATTTAAGAAGTATCCACGCCACATTTGTGTCACACACAACCGTTTGGTGTCGCGGCTGAACTGTTCTTCATGCGACACAAATCTCTGCACTGTAGGGGGCGTTATGATGCTCAGCGGACCGCGCACCAGATTTATCAGGCAAAGCCAAACAGAAATGTGTCGCACACCCTATGTTAAAGGTGCATCAAAAAATAGATGGTGCATTCTGTCGGGCCAGTGCAATGCCAGATTCATGCAGAAGGTGCACCAGAAAACCTGAATCTGTTGCCCCCTGCATTATATACAGGCAAAGTGAACTTTGGACTGTTTTTAGTAAACACATGTGTTATTATCCAATTAATTATATTTAATTTCTGAAACTAAAATACCCCTTTCATCTACAGTACATTGCTCAGTTGTTTCTGATTCTTTATTTGTCACGCTGCAGAACATCCAGTACTTCTGCTCCCTTATATCCTTCACTATTCAGTCCTTCAATAACCATTGATCCTAGTTCAGTCCTATTAAAGTGAGATCCTACTGATGACAGCGATACTCACTCTTTCCTCTCCTGTTTAGTTCCTGGAATACATTAGACTCTTTTCAATCTGTTAACTCTTCCTGTTCTCTTTGCAGAGACATGTGTTGAGAGCAGTCAAAAGTTTATCAGTTCCACCTATGACAGAGTATTATTTTTAGTACTGGTTTCTATTTTTGTGTCACTTTCTGGGATTTCTAAGGCTTCGGGGACCAGGCATATCCTCTGCATTCCCCTAATATACACCACTCATCATAATCAATCATGATAGGACCAGTCCTATTAACAGGACGTATCTTACAGCTGAAAGGATAACCAATACTTCTTGTAAAAATAGATAAGGTATAATGATGTTTCTGGATCTGCTGATACAGCACAAGATGGGAAGTGTCTAGTTGAATCATTACCAGTAAAATGTGTGCACTACGAGGCCCTGCCGACCCTATGGAAATTATATTATCCAGTACTGTAGGTTTATGATTGGATAAGAGAATCCAACAAAGATTTATGATCAATCCTTTCCTTATTATTTTCTTAACTCACAACTCTAAGTAAGAATTGGACTCTTATGGCACTTAAGGATAGAATATTAATTATTATTATTATTGATTAATCATTACTTGTATCAGAGCTTTTTTGGCAGATTAATATTTTTTTTGTGAATTGTTTACATTTGATTAAAATTTGGGTTAAAGAACATGTAAAATGTTATCTGTTCGGAAACGAATCCTAGATAATAAATAGATTTTCTATAGTCATAGTTTAATAATAGTTTGGAAAAGGAAAACACTTGCAATTTATTATAATTGTGACTATACTGAAGCATCATTGCTGTGGTTTATAACTGACCATTAAGCTTAGGCCTCATGTACACGACCGTATGGTCTTTACTGTTTTGTATATATGGCTGTATTCTGACTGTAAATACAAGACATATTGCAACAGTATGGCAATGTACTGCACCGTACCCGTATAACATACGGTGGGCTGGGAGATGATAGATGGTTGACTATTGGCTGGCTGACAGAATGCACCTCCCACTGGATATTGCACATATATACGGAAGTATACGGTGCACAGCCGCATGCAGCACGTATTAAGCCGGTATTCTATACTTTCCCGTTGACTTCTATGAGCCGCACAGAATGAAAAACGGTGGAAAATAGGGATCTGCGGTATGGTGGACAAAACGACCATGTACATGGATTGTCATATTGCCCATTGGAACACATGGGGCCATATTCCAGCCATATATATGGCAGTTTTTATATGGTCATGTGCATGGGGCATTAGCCCTATAGTTCTATGACCCTGCAAGTGATGGAGTATTTTTTGGACTCCTCGGTGACAACCGATAATTGCATTGTTTGGATGCCAATAGGGAAACAGAGGAAGCCACCTTATTACTTACATGCTGAGGTTCCTAGTGATGGTGGAATATAAAAGATTCAATGGCTATTGAGTTATATTGATGAGAGCCATTGCAGATATAACTGTATATTATATGGCTTCTATTCGATCTAATCCTTCCTGGTGGTAAATAAAGTTAGTCCTCATGGAAATGTATAGTTTTGCTGTGTGTAAATGGATGTTCCTTTGAAGAAAGTGTAAACCGATTGATTGTATCTCAAGTTGTTAATGGACCTTGAAACTGAGTTTTGCAGAATCCACATCAATGATATCTGCTTTATGTTTTCCATCTTAAGCAGAAAGGGCAGTAGCAGAACACTTAGAAACGATCAAAGCCAATCATCTACTTATGTTTACCAAATGCCAAGAATAAGTGAAGTGTTTACCAAGGAGTCGTGAAGAAACCCTAATAAGGGATGAGCACAGCACATGCCCCATGCTCCTCCCAATGATAGTGACTAGTTATATATGAAAACTTGACCGTGATATGACTTGGACGGTGCAGAATTTTGATGTGGCGTGATAAGAGACCGTTAATAAATTCTACACTCTATAATATTACCGCCGATTGGACTTGTCACCCTGACATAAGTATTTAAAATAATTTCCATCTAATTTGTGAGTCACTCAAGGGTACAATGTATCATTATTTTTCCATGGGAAAATTCAGAGTGAGGGTTAGTTTTTTGTGGGATAACATAGTGGGAGAGGGTCATTTATAAATATTGATGTTTTGAGCACCAATCTTCATTGTCCCCTGCTGGCAGGCTGCACACAGGATCTACTAAGAGGCTCTGTCTTCTTAGTAAATTCTGTAGATATCTCCATCAAATCAGAACTGGCATAGATACCATGCTACAGTCTCAGCTGGTTTTACTATAGTAAATAAGGTGGGTCCTTGCTCACCTGTCTCTGCCACAACATGCCCAAAGACAGTTGTAAAGGGTACATTATATATGCCTTGTTCTACAGAAAACTGTCTGACAAAGGATATTCAGTGCTCCCCATAGTTTAAGGTCAAATTATAAAACTATGGGGTATATAGAACTTTTTGAATGCTCTACATGATGAACACAGGATGCATGTTTAATGTTCTAGTATATACAAAACACTATGAACTATGTTAGATAATACCAATCAACTGGGCAGTATTTTGGAGAATTTAGAGAACACCTAATACATGGAGAACATACATGTAGATGTTGTTCCTTGTCACATTTGAGCCAAGAACCAAGGCAAAGTTGCTAGCTAGTGATGAGTGAATCTATTTGTTGGTTTGTAGATGCGGTGACATTTTTCAATATGTGAAGCGAATCTGCCGCTTTTCTGCTTCTATGGATGAATCTCTGCAACCTGCAACATCGGTTCCGCCCGAATAGATTCAGACCTAAACCATATGATCTGAAAATTCAGCAAAATGAATCTTCGAGGATTTATTCTTCACTGTTGCTAATCACTATGTTGGCATATTTGTTTGCAGAAATTCTGAATCTTGTCTTGAAGGCAGGGTTGGCACCAGCACTGGGCATACAAGGGGCGAGATCCTGGGCCCAGAGCTGCTGGGGGTCGGGAGGGCACATAAGCCTGTAAATGCACCTGAATCCATGGGGATGACTGGGGCTGACTCTAGTGAATTCATATAGAGGATATAAAATAACCATGATGGGGCTGTATAAGATGATAAACTAGGGAATATTTTAGGGAACCGGAGTCTGTTTTAGTTTTTAATGCTGCCACGTGAGTTCATTGTAAAGGGGTCCACAGGGGCTCAGTCGCCAAGGGGCCTAAGGAAACCTGGAGCCATCCCTATATGAAGGCGTTGAAATGCTTGAAAGTATCTGAACAACTACATGTCTGAGTGGGCAATTACCGTATGTGCCACACAGGGCACCAATTAAATGTTGTTTATGTGACTTCTTAATGTATGCCTTTCTTCTTCTGTTTCCTTTATAGATAATCGTTGGAGAGACTGTAGTCTTTTGCCTACAGGTAGCGACGAGAGACTTTGAGAACCAGGAGAAAACTCTTTTAACTGGAGACTGTTGCTATATTAATCCACTGGTGCGGAGAACTGTCAGATTCCTTGGTAAGCTTTTATTACTTTAATCTTTTCATACGGTGGTGAATTTTAAGGAAATGTACTGCTGTGAAGTGTTACCGCTGAACATTTTCTAAAGTTTGATAATTCACACTTTCATCTACAGATCCGACTTTTTTAAGCAAAGAATGTACTCTGCCTCTGCTGTAGGGATTAGACTAAAGATAAGGTAGGCCTGCTCTATCGGACATTCAGTATGATGAATCCAACAAAGGTCTAAACGATTCATGTAGGAAGCCAAACCTCAATTAAATTGAAGAAAATATAGGAAAAGTTGCAGATTTTGTACAGCTCTTTGTATAGTTACACTTTAAAGTACAGATTCCTCCAAACTTTAACTTAGCCACCAATTTTGGTGTTGCAGGATAGCTAATTATCTTTGTGGTTGGTTAGGTTGAAAATAAAATGCAGATCCATCAAGTCCAACCTGTAGCCCTACAATGTTGAACTAGAGGAAGGCCAAAAAAACTTGTAAGGCTCAAACCAATTTTCCCATTAGGGAAAAAAACCTCCTTTCCAACTACAAATCAGAACAACTCCCTGGATCAACTCCTCATCCTAAAAACCTAATCCCCATAACATGTGACATCCTTGCTCTATAGAAAGGTATCAACCTTCTTGAACTTGTCCAGTGTCTCAACAATTAAAGCATCTTGTGGCAACGAGTTCCACAGTCTCCATATTTTTTAGTCTATGGGGCACATTTACTTACCCGGTCCTATCGCGATCCCAGATCCGGACGGTCCGACAAAGATGAAGCCCGCCGCGATTCACCAACTTCGTGCGCCCGAGATCCTGCATCTTTTGCTGGGAAACCCCACGAAAATGCGCTCCCTGGACCCTTAGTAAATGAGCCCCTATGTGCTGAACTTCCTCTTGTGCAATGAGATTACATAAAACAGAAGGAGGAGGGAAGTGTTGAACAGGAGCAGAGGAGGAGTTTTGGTAAAAGCTTGTAAAACTACAGCATTCATGGGCTATGGTAACACCCCTAGAGCCCTTCAGGATCATTAGCATATTTATAAAAGTTGGTTTTAGAAGGAAGGAGGCCATTGATTACAAATATAACAAGATTACCACAATCATAGTGCCTGGATCTATGAGTAAGTGTTCCTTGTTTATCATGCTGGATTTGATGGTAGATTTCCTTAAACTCTAAATCAGTACTTAAAAAATAAGAAAACTGTAACAATTGAATACAAATAAATAAGATTTTACAATTTGTGATACCTCTGCAAAGTTCAGCATCCAAAATACTTTTCAGAGGCCAAATTAGCAAATCATCCTCGCTCCAGAGCAGTGAGGCTGGCACGCAGATATCTCCCATGTCTTCACAGTGACATTCAAAGTGGCCAAATGCCATGACAGCTTATCTGTGGAGACTCAAGAAAGGGTTGGCTGAGGCATGTCCTTGGCTTCCATCTTCATCACATTGTCATGACTGGAGCAATCTGAAACAATGGCAGGTTGTCCTACAGCTCTGGGGGCAGCAATGGACCAGGCGAAAAATTCAATCAAGCAGAGCAAAGGAGGAATTATTTGCAGCATCAAATATTAAAATGAATTGTATCATAGGTTCCTGAAGTAAATCATTTATTTGATATATTTCTGAAATCAATCCTTATAACAGACACATTACATTTGAAGACTTTTTTTTTACTCTTTGGTACAATTTTAAAAGTGAGGCTACAGACTTGCACATTGCATACCCCATCAGAAGTCCTGTACATGATTTGTTGTGTATCAGGAAACCAGCATTGGTTTGTTGATGTGGATTTTGATATAGTCTTGGCCTCATTCTTCTGTGCAATGTTTCATCCCATCTATGTGGGTATTGAAACAACAACTGGCACACATCCAGAAACAATGGGGGAGATTCATTGTACCTACTCAGTTTCTGGTGGAGAAGGCACATAAATATCCCCCTCCCTGTCCAGCTTCAAGACTCCTCCAAAGTGGAAGCAACAGGAGTAATGAACCTGAGCTGGATCACTCATATACAGCAGCTGGGGGATCGTGCAGCGATTGATTACTTATGCCTATTAGGGACAACACAGTGATTACATCATTCTCTGAAGCAGTGCATAATTAGGGTAAGAGAAGAAGCTCTGGGGCAGCCAAAGGAGCGGCAAAGCCTCATCATCATAATTTTATAATAGTTTTTTCAACGAAACCACTCAGTTCAGGGATTAAACAAGATATGTGTCTGCATCAGTGTAGCTATAGCATTCTCATTGGTTCACAATGCATAAAAACAAATGGTAGATTTCATTAAAAATTCTATTTAGAATCTGCTGCTCGAGTTATAGATGTAGATCCCTAGATAGAGTAGAGCAACCTCAGCTTATACGTCCTTTGTATTCATACAGCGATTGCTACTGTAAGCGCCTGTATATAGCATTAGTCATTGGTGAAGGGGCTGGGAGAACGGTAGGGAACTTGCCTTACTCATAAATACAGTCAAACCATTAGCATGAGTCAGCTTTAGTATTTCTCGAGAGCTACACAAACAGAATCATTATGGTGTTCCTTGGCCTAGCAGCAGAATAAATCACTGTATACTCATGATATGTTGCCCACAAATAGGTTATCACAGAGCATACGTTGCATTGTTCCTATGATATCATTAAAGGCTCCCCATGTAGTGTGCAGAAGCAACAAAGTGGCACAGCTTTCTTTCATGTTAAAAATCATTTGTTTACTAATAAAATAAAATATTCTGCAGACAAGCAAAGTTATTTGGGGAGATAAATCAATTTTAGCGACTGGAGTAGAAGGGTCTCTTCAGCCACTTCCTAATTGTATTTGATAGCACCTCCATAGCACAATGGTGTCATTGTGAAGGTGAGAATCTTAGCTTTAAAAAAGCATCAGGATTGCAATTCTCTGTGCAGTAGAACCAGAGATACGGACAATTAAAAACCTAGATTGTAAACCTAGATTGATGCAATTAAGAACTAATTTTTAGTCCTTGTACAGCACTCAGAATGGAGATTCCCATCTTTAAAATGACACCAGAAGCATGCGCTATGTGCTTTATAGCTTCTAAAAGTGATATATCTCAGGCAAACAGTAACTTTTCTCAGATCATTTACACCTGAAATTTTTAACATAAAAGATTCATAGAATAATGTATACCCTACCTTAAGGGTGTTGTTTGTTATCATATGTTACTATAAGGTGATTGGTTGGTTTTTGGTTTCGGTTATATATCTTTTTCCTTATTTGTTCATTTACCTTACAAGGATTTACAGTTTTCTGTGTTGTATGTTTTAATAATCATTAATTTGCCTTAGTAATTAGCAGGAATTAATTACCTCTAAATCTCTGTGCACACGATATGCTTATTTACCAGATTCAGAGAGTATTTTGCAGTCTTTTTTCGCAGTAATTAATAGCGTACGTAATTAATTTCTTTAATAATGTGATAATAATCCAAACACCCTACTTACAGTTTAACAACCCCATCTATTTTAGTGTCTCAAGGCTAATGTTGTCTTGGTGTAATTCTTGGCATTACACAGTTCTCGGGGGTTTATTTCATTTTCCCATTAACTTATGTCAAATCAAATCACCAGTCATTTTCCAACCATTATCCAAATATAATTACATAGGTAAATGTGGATGTATCCTGTATATACGCCCTAGGTTTAGTGTTACAAACTGAAGACTTGGTTTAACAAGATAGTCCAAATTGTTGTATAAGATGTAACTTGTACAATCAGTAAGTTAAAGGGAATCTATGAATAGTTTTCACCAAACAAAGCTGCAGACAGTGTTAGGCAGTGTCCATGGAAATCCATGTACCACACCTAGGTATATGTTGCTAGTCGCAGGACTGTGCAAATTGTAACTGGACTAGACTGTACTCACACCGCTGTGTTCTTTAAATTGCTTCCCAACTTCTTCCCTCTGCTGTACTGTCTAACCAGAAGCCTACTAATGCTCTTGTTCTAAGCAGTGCTGTGTTCGGTGAAAAGATCTCACACACCAGGGCACCAGAGTGCTCCAAGTCCCAATACAATCATGGAACATAAATGAATTTTTACAGTACTACTGAAGGTTTAACAGATCTCCAGGGACAATAACACTGTCTGCAGCTTTATTTGGTGAAAACTATTGATAGACTCCCTTTAACTTACTGATTGTACAAGTAACATCTTATACAACAAATTGGACTATCTTCTTAAACCAAGTCTTCAGTTTGTAATACTAAACCAAGGACGTGTATACGGGACACATCCACATTTACCTATGTAATTATATTTGGATAATGGTTGGAAAATGACTGGTGATTTGATTTGACATAAGTTAATGAGAAAATGAAATAAACCCCAATCACCAGTCATTTTCCAACCATTATCCAAATATAATTACATAGTTAAATGTGGATGTACCCTGTATGCACGTCCTTGGTTTAGTGTTATAAACTGAAGACTTGGTTTAACAAGATAGTCCAATTTGTTGTATAAGATGTTACTTCTGGTTAGACAGTACAGCAGAGGGGATGAGTTGGGGAGCAATTTAAAGAACACAGCAGTGTGAGTACAGCCTTGTTCAGTTAAAATGAGACTAACAACATATAACTAGGTATGGTACATGGATTTCCATGGATGTTGCCGAACACTGTCTGCAGCTTTGTGTGGTCAAACATGCCGGTAGACTCCCATTACGACATATAGATATAATTTGCTTAGAGGATTTGTCTCATAATCTGCAGTGGGTCTGAACATAGAGTTTAGAGTTCACTCTCCTATCAAGTCTATGGGAGGACCAAATATAGTAAAGTCTATATGCAAATGGAGAGTGTCCACAAAGCATTTGGTGCATATGCAGTTTGGGGGGGTCCTAGAGGTGAGATTATTGCATATTTATGACATATCTTGTGGGCATACAAATATCCACAAGATACTGAAATGCAGAAGATACCAAAGATACGGGAAGATAGGAAATCCCCTTTACATGTATATATCACCATACAGTAATGTACCGTATTTTTTGGACTATAAGGCACACAAAAGATCCTTTGATTCTCTCAGAAATCAAAGGTGCGCCTTATAGTCCAGTGCGCCTTATATCTGAAATAGGAATATGTCTTGAGCTGTGCACCTCACCTGCTGGTCATTCATCCCTATAATCAGGTGCGCCTTATAATCCGGTGTGCCTTATATATGAACCTAGACATTTTAGCAGGCATTTATTGAAGGTGAGCCTTATAATCCAATGTGCCTTATAGTCTGAAAAATAAGGTAGATATTACCCAAATTTTTATCATTAGTAATAAGTTATAATAAGAACTGCAAAGAGGATTTAACTGAAAAAGAACAGATGGGTGTCCTGCCTAAATTGGACCTGAGAATGGTACCAATTTTTTCCAAACACCAACCAATAAGACCCTGGCAATGAACCTTAGTACTGATGAAGAAAAGTTGAGTGGGTCCTTAAGCTAAATCTTTGCCCTGGGACCCATGAATTTTTGTTCCTAGAATGTCATGCATATTCTGAGGTGCTATACTTCTTCTTAGTACTGTACTGTATAAAGATAAAGCAGGTCAGGAGGAAATGGAAATCTGTCCATGAAAACGACACAATTGCCTTTAAATCATCTAATTACCTGACGTCCAGTTACCAAGTTTAAGCAGTGAAATAAATTCCCTCATCATTTATCTCTCTCAGGGCTCAGTTACAGGGATTATCTTTTGCATAAAGAGTCTAAATTGATGAGAGAAGACATCCTGCCATTTGCATATAAAAGCTAAAAAAAGAGAAAAGTTAAATAGGATAATATTAAAAGTATGCTTCTCCCAATTCTACAGGTTAATAGAATACAGACGGTCCCCTACTTAAGAACACTCGACTTACATACGACCCCTAGTTACAAACGGACCTCTGGATATTAGTAATTTATTGTACTTTAGTCCTAGGCTACAATAATCAGCTATAATAGATATCACAGGCGTCTGTAATTAAGCTTTAGTGTTAATCCTGAATCTTATGACAACCCAACACTTTTAAAATCCAATTGTCCCAGAGACCAAAAAAGTTCTGGCTGGGATTACAATGATAAAATATACAGTTCTGACTTACATACAAATTTAATTTAAGAACAAACCTACAGACCCTATCTTGTATGTAACCCGGGGACTGCCTGTATTTGAACCACTAAATAAGATTTTTACTTAAAGGACATCAACCACCAGGATGAAGCACTGTATGCAAATGAACCTGAGGAGCTCCAGGCTCCATTAACACCTATGGAGCCTGGAGCCCCTGAGGCTCATTTGCATATATAATCCTTCATCCTCGTGGTAGATGCCCTTTAACAGGACTAGAACTAATATAGGATGACTCCCCTGAAGGTAATGTATTCATCACAAAGTCTTTTTGATGTATTTAGCAAGTTATACCAAGTTTTACTAAGGTTAGTATTTCAAAATATGTAAGCATCTGGCACCTACGTCAGACTACACATAGGGTTTTATTTAGAGGTGTAGCTCTAGAGAAAGGCCTCTAGGGCAGATGTAGGAGTCTCCATTGGGTGCAGGTGTTAAAGGGGGTCCAAAGACTTCTCTGCTAAGAGCTATACATTCTTAGTATAAATTAGGGATTGATGGATAGGAGGCCATGTTTGAAAATTGTATTGAAGTCGAGGAGCTTCAAGTAATAGAGGTCTGCATAGGAGCTGTAAATGCATAAAGGTGGGCTTTTACTATGTTTGCAAATTGATTTGGCAAAAGACAAAGCACTTCACAAGTGTCGGCCTGCGGATCCTTCAGACCAGATACAATAATTCTGGGGCACCCCCTTAATCAGCCCATAGTATATTGACCCTACTAGCATACAAATTGAGTTGTCTTCAAACTTTGAGGTCCACTGTTGGGCTAGAGCCTGGACACACCAGAAGATCCACTGATACTCTACTGGGTCAGTAGGACACTGTACTTAACCTTCAACATGCAATGTAGGAATACATAGCAGCTATGCTACAGGGCAATGGGTTGTGTCTACAGATTGAGGACATAGGACCTTGGGCACCGGGTTGATGAATGGTGGATATTGATAATAAATCTTTTATCTTTATGAATAAATTGCAATAAGTGATTTTTTTACCTTCTTTTACAGGGATTTATACTTTTGGACTATTTGCTACAGATATATTTGTAAATGCTGGACAAGTTGTAACAGGGAACTTGGCACCACATTTTCTTACGGTTTGTAAACCCAACTACACAGCACTTGGGTGCCACCAGCTTACACAGTTCATCACAGATGGCAATGCTTGCACTGGGAATCCGGACCTTGTAGTCAAAGCAAGGAGGACATTTCCATCCAAAGAAGCAGCTCTCAGTATATATGGAGCCATGTATCTGGCGGTGAGTAATTGGCTTTTCTATGATATTCATTAACTGTTGTCTTATGATATAAGGGTCTGTAAGATGATAGCAATGTGTAGAATATGCCTACATAGACCTACACCCCTATATCCCTTGTTCCTGGTTTGAATTTTTCTTCTCCCAAGGCTTTTTAACTGGTTTTCCAAACTAGGAAGCAGAACTTTGATGTTTAGGAGAGTTACAGAGAAATAAGAATTAGGGAGACTGTCTCCAGATAAAGGAAAGTACTGTCAATCTTTCTTTGAAGACCTCATGGTCAACCAATATAGTTAGTGGTTACCATATAAACCTGGAAAAAGTAGATTGCAGCCATATTGTAGCCAACTGGCCACTGGTTTAATATGATGTGGCATCGAGGCTTATCCAGAGAAAACCACATTAAAAAAGAAAAAGATTTTTGGTTTATATGAAGAGGAGCTCCCACCACCAACACCAGCTCCCACTTTTCATGTTCCCTCTGTTCCGCCATTCCTGTTTCCTCTGTTCCTGTAGTCCACACCATTTCCTCCATTCAGTTTAGTTTTTGCATCTGATTTGATTATTACACCCAATATAAAAAAGAAAACAGACAGCACTACTTACCTGTCCAAAGTCCTTATTGGCAGGTGAACGCAGCCTGATGGTCCTTGTTCCATGAGAAGGATCTAATCAATCCAAGTTAGAGGGTGACAGCACTTCATGTGAAACGGGTAAAGTTCTTTATTCAATAAAGAACTTCACCTATTTCCCCTTGATACCCCGGATTGCTGTCACCTTCTATCACGGATTTAGTATGACATGAGGAGGGAAATCCCAGGTGATTCCTCCAGCCAATGAACACCCACCTGAAAGTATACTGCATAGAATATTGGGTCACATGTATCACTTTTGTGCGCCTAAGTGTAGTAGTTGCGCCTAAATTCTGGCGCACTGTTGCGCCAAAATTATCACAAGCTACAACCATCTGTGATAATTTAATTTCCTGCCTCTTATTAATCACTTTACTTTAAGACAGTTTAGGCACAATTTTGGCGCAATTTTGGCACAATGTTAGATTCGGGCACTTACATGTGATCCTGCTACAAGCTCCTCTCTGCTTCTCTCCTGCACCACAGCATGAAGATAATGCTCACAGCAGCACCCAGGTATGTGACACCCAGCACCCAGTGATCTCCTCAGCAGTGGCTTCTCCAGGAGGGGATCCCCCAGTGCAGGTCTCCAGCTGCACCCCTGTAATTCTGCACAGTATCCCTCTCAGACATCAGTAGGATCATCCTGCTACACGGGGGACACTTGTCTGTACTATCTGCAACATTCTGCAAAGTTCTCTGCTCTTTGGCTCTGAGCTGCTGCTTTTGCAGAATGTTTTGTAAATAGAAGGTGATGAACTGTAAATAGAGTCTGCAGCTCTTGTCTGCAGTGTATGTAATGTCTGTACTAGTGTCTGCAGTGTATGTAATGTCTGTATTATCTGCACTAGTGTCTGCAGTGTCTGGCTGAGCTCTGCTGATGTGGATGAGCTGCTCTGCAAAGGGGCTCAGTGCTACTTCTCAGTTAACGCCACCTTCGGGCTGGAGTGTTTTTGCGCCTATTTTTGTGCCTGAAAGAAAAGTCACAAGTGATGAATATCATAAGGCGCAACAAAACATCTGGATTGGTAGGATAGATGAGGAAAACATGGTTATTTCTTTTGCGCAGCTAGTTTGGCGTTTAATCGCAAAAATGGCGAAAAAACTGTGCGCCAGTATGAAAAGGCGCAAAAACAACAGAAAAAACGAGTGATACATGTGGCCCATTGTGTAAAAAATATAATGTGCTACCTACAGTCTGATCTGCACATTCCACGTGACAGGTTCCCTTTAAGGCTTTAGACATGCAGAGTGGATTGTGATGTTCACTAATCCAAACACATGGAAATTCCTGCAAAGAATCCATAGAAAATCTTGGGGATTTTAGTAAGGAGCATAAAACATGCACATACAATTTTTTCTTTTTCTACAAAGAGAACCTGCTGTGCAAAAATCAAATAATTTAACAAAATAGGGATTGTAAAACCTGCACCATGGATGAATTTTTGCATGAGAAGAATTTGCAAAATGTGTATAGGAAAATTTGGACGTATTTCACAGAAAGACTAATGTGCTGGGGACAGGTCTCCCAGCATTGTAGTGGGGGTTATTTATCTTTATTTTTCTTCATTTTCTCTCATTTTTTTGGCGCATTGCAATTTTTGCACTTGTGCACTGAAGTCCGCTGGACATTTGTTTATCATCAGTAAGACACATTTAATTTATATTCCAGATATTCTAAATGTCACAAATTTCATTTATCTTTTCAAATTGTCAAAAATTTTCAGCAATTCTTAACGCAAAAAACTTTTTGAGACATTTGTAACAAATGTCTCAAAAAGGGATCTGAAAAAAAAAAGAAATCCCATTTATCACAAGGAAAAAGTGAGAATGATAAATCACCAAAGAAACAGACTAAAAAGACAATAAAAAGCCAAAACAAACAGAGATAAGATAAATTACCCCGACCCCCCTAAACAGGGCAGAAAAGGCTCAAAAAGTAGCAAAAGAAACCAGGCAACATGGTGATACATTCCCCCAACTCTGTGTGCACTGTGGTCAGTCCATGAAATATGTCAGAAATTTTGCACTTAACGTGAAAGTGTTTGAGTAACTTAATACATTATGAACCTAAAAAAGAAAAAAAATAACACTTGTGTCTATTATTGTGTTTATTACCTCCCGTTGGGGCACATTTTTCATACACTGGCTCTTAGTGCTGATGAATTCCCACCCATCCCCCATCATCCGCGCCCCACGTGGCATGGAGGTGGCGTAAGAGGGGGGAATAGGTGAAATCCATGGCTGTGCCCCTTTGCCTCTATACACATGAATTATTGTAAATTGTACTTATTTTATGGACCAGAAAAGTCCTTTATTTTTCCCTTGTCCTTTCCATCAAATCAGTGGAGAAGTTAAGCTTCATATTGACAGTCATGTTCCAAACAGAAGGCAGAGGGCTCCGTCTCTTGTTACATTCCTGACTTCCACAGTTCTATAATTCTATCACGCTCAATCTTATCACTACTAATGATCTGTATTTACTGACCTCGCTACAATCCCCTCCTTATATAAGTGATTTGCCGGTTTTACAGTTCATCCCAAGTTCAGATACTTTCTGACACTGCTGCAGTTTTGCCTCAAGTGCTCAATAAACACTTGTGGGTGAGATGAAAGAAGAAGAACATTTGCAATGTAGAAATTCATCTTATCCAGAAATTTTATGCATTCAATAATATTAAAACTTGAGCAAAGCCAGGCAGTAGCAATGAATGGATGGCATTGCACCTGAAATTTTATCAACCTTTGACAATCACTGACTCTGGCACTTGAGATGTTATATAGCCAGTGGCCAAGGTTTATCAACACTAGTGCAGTCTGTACTATGCACAGTTTGCCTGTGGAGTGTGCAGGGGGACCCAAATTATTGAATAATCATGCATGATCTTCAGAAATCCGGTGCTTCCTGCACTGCTCGGAAAGTGTGCATTTCTTTTTCCGTGCACCATTAACATAGGGCATGCAACACAATGGGGCACATTTACTTACCTGATCCGGAGGAGATCCCGAAAAGTGCATTGTCCGACGATTATGCACTGTGTCGCGGACAAGGAAACCAGACAATGGGGCACATGTATCATAGTTACAGCTGCATCTTTTATAAGTTTCCTGAAGTTGGCCTACTTAATCATTGCAATCATTGTATTGTAAGTTTTCCCCCTTTGTGATACTTTTGATGAGTTGCCTGTTGCAACTTTTCAGTCCCAAATAGTAGCTCCCAAAAGTAAGTCTGGCTCTAGCATGCTCTGCTAGGTGCAAGAATGGAACAATTTCAAAGCCCAAAAGTCTCACAAGTTGAACAAACATCTGTGCTACAAAGATAAATCCGGCCACTGCATTAAATCTTTGAGCTAACCTTGGTACGCTGCTCGATTCAGCACCTAAAAAGTCTCAAAAAAGTTGCAAAAGAAAAAGAAAGAAATAGGAGTGATACATGGCAGACCCATAAATTACCCACAGATTAGAGGAGAGGTAGGCCGGAGAAATCTACCACCAGATGTATTTCTTAGAGATAGGAGATTCCTCATGGTAGATTTCCTTTAAGCATAATAATGCAGTGTTATCTGACACCAGGCTCGAGGGAAGATCCCTTCTGTCTAAATGACCCAGACTAGGAGATGGCGTGTAATATACAGGCAGCTGTGCATCAATTACATTTTACACACTTTAAAGGTGCTTATGGGATGAGAATGAAATAACCCCTTAAAGAGGACTGTCACCCCGAAAATGACCCCCACAAAATGTGCCCCCTATACTCCTCACCCCAGCCCCTTTCTCCCAGACAGTTTTTTAAAAATGTATTGTGGTATTACTTTAAAGCGATCCGACTTACTAAAATAGAGGTCGGTCTCCTATCTTGTGCGGCAGGCGGCCTTATTCATTAGGGGCCGAACGACCCACCCCTCCGCCCCTGACTGCGGAGAACTGTAGGAGAAGCCGGGAGCATCTTAGTGTATGCGTAATCGCTGCCGGCTCTCTGAGATGCCGCCACGCCACTGACAGCGGCTGTGGCTGCAGAATTGTCCTATACTTGTTGGCCGCGCTGCACTAACAGCAGCTGTGGCTGCGCAGGCTTAATACATCACCGAATATCGGAGAGCCGACAGCGATACGCAATACATGCATGCTGCCGGCTTCTCCTACAGGTCCCGCCAGACAGGGGGCGTGCTGGGGGGTGTTGTCCCAGCCCCCTTATGAATAACGGAGCCCTGGGCACAAGTTAGGAGATCCAACCTCTTTTTAGTAAGAGGTTCGGACGCTTAAGCAATTCCACCAAATAAATTTTTAAAAAACTGTCTGGGGAGGGCTGGTGGTGAGGTATGGGGGGGCAAATTTTGTGGGGTCCTTTCGGGGTGACAGTTTCCTCTTAACAGCCAGGTCTTTTTCATTTTTGCATTTTAATTTTTCACTCCTCACCTTCAACTTACTTTCTATTTTTTCCATGTAAAGAGCTGTGTACGGGCTTGTGTTCTGCTGTACAATTGCACTTCATAGTGACGGATTTAAAATTCCAGGGAAGCGGTAAAAATTCTGAGTGCATTGAAAATGATGAAAAAATGCATTTGCCCACATTTTCTTGTGGGCTTGGATTTACGGCTTTCACTGTCGCCCAAATGACATGTCTACTTTATCTTGGGTCAGTACGATCCACAGAGATACACTCTGCATAGGTTTTATAATGTTTTCATCATTACAATGTAATCCTCCTCTCATTTTGCCGTATTTGGCGCTAAGAACTTGCTCATCTTTAGTGTACGGAGCTGTGGGTGGTGTCCTTTTTACCACTCTGATGAGTTTTTCAATGCTACCATTTGGGGTATGACCTTTTGACCACTTTTATTGTTTAGCTTATATTTTTGCCTGCCACAGTGGCATTTTCGACTTTCGGTGCGCTTTTCCATTACCGGGAGACGCTGGGAGAACGTTATTTTTGATAGTCTGCATTTGGATGGTACAATAACTTTTTCATGATTTTATGTTTATTTTATTTATATCAGTTCTAGGGAAAGAGGGGTGGTGTGATTTTATTATTTTTTTTATTTATACTGTAATTTTTTAACTTTTTTTTATTATTTTTTTGCATTTTTCAGCCTCCTGGGTCTTTACCTAGGTTGTCGCTTGCCTCCATGATCTACCATACTACTGTTGGCGTATATAGGGATTTGCACATCTTTATTCTGTGCCTCGCACCTTGCTAGTCGCCTAACACCTGATATCCGCGGTCTTCTATCGCGTGCCTCTGTGGCCTCCTTTGGAGTGGCCGCAAAGCGAAGAGGCTCACTAGTCTTGTGGAAGTCTGCGAGCGTCGTTGGTGTCTGTGAGGTAGCGATGGGCCTTACCGGTTTAGAGCAGAAATATCCCCTGTAAAAAGCCGATATAAGGCCCGCCTAGGCTGGAGAAATATTGCCAGGGGGCAAAAATAATCCCCATTTTTCGTACTAAATGTAGAACTCAAAAACCGAGAGTGTGGGTCCCCTTAGATACACTGGGGTCTGGTGGAAGGGTGAGGTAAGGGCCAATCTACTGTGTCGCCTTCTCCACTGTTTTACCCAGGAAATCCTGGTGGCGGACCAATGAGGATAATGTAAATTCTTTTTATATGTCAACAGTTTAACCCCAGGAAGAGGTCCGGCGCCGCCTCGCATCCACTAAGATAGATAATCACCTGGGCCCCGCTGGCATACACCCCGGGTCTGCATGGATTGTCACGGTGATAGACAGACGTTATTTTTATTTTGGTCACTGGGACTGGTTATGTTCCCCAGGAATGGCGCATGCCAATGTTGTACCATTACCGAAAGTCAAATAGCGACTGGCCAACTCACGCCCTAGTCAACTGCTGTGTGGGGAATTTGGGGTTTTTCGAGATGCTTCCTGGGTATCTCACTGTGCCCACCCTTTACCCCAGCGAGCAGGGTTTATGAGGATCGGTCCTGTCGCACTCTGTTGGTTTCTCACGGGGGTACGTTCAGCTGGTCTGGGGGACGCTGTGGTGTTGTTATTCCGGCTTTTCCAGGCATTTGACCACCCTGTCCTAAGGTTGGTTATCTAATGGGACTGCTGGGAGTGGAGTGACTTGTAGTCTGGTAGTATGGCTTGTGATAGACGCGGGGGTCCTTTGGCACCCTTCTCGATTGGGTTGATGTTACCAGTGGAGTGCCCACGGGGTCAGTATTGGGGCCCCCTCTTTTTATTTTTTTATGACCTTGTAGTGGGTATCCAGTCGTTTCATATTTGCAGTGCTCAGCTGTGAAGTAATATATGGGTCGATGTTTGCCATTACAGGGGTTGTGGAAGCTTGGGGATGGCGAGAATGGTTGATGAGGTTTCTGTGATAATGTAGTTATGACTTGGGCCGGACAACCGTATAATTTATGTTTCAAACCGTCCTTACTTATCAAATGAAGCTGAAAAGGATTGGTGGATGGTAGAACTATTTAGTGCCAGAGCCAGGCGGCTGCTGCTCAGCAATAAAAATGGGATGTATAGGGCGAAAGATTTCTGTAACGACATAGTTCTGCCCTTATACAAATCCCTGGTCAGCCCACATGGAATATTGTGTACCGTTTTGGCACCAGTATATATAAAAAGGATATGTAGAGCTGGATACAATGGGTGCAGAGGGAGCCACCAGGATTATTAGGGGATGGGGGGGGACTAGAATACAATGACAGATTCACACATTGGTGAGTATTCAGTTCGAAAGACGATGAGGGGAGACCCTCATACAATGTACAATATGAACGGCGTACAAGGATCTCCCAAGATCTTTTATACTAGGCCTGTGACCACAGAACAAGGGTGGCATCCTCACGGCTAGAGGAGAGCGCGATTTATCATCAACATAGCAAAGGTTCTTTACTGTAAGAGCAAGTGAGACTGTGGAACTCTCTGCCGCGGAGGTTGTATGGGGACTTAGTAATGTTCAAGAGAGGCCTGGATACTTTCAGAGAGAAAAAATATCACAGGTTGTGAAAAACATTATTTAATTCTTGCAGGTTGGACTTGAGGACTTGGCTTCCAGGCACAGCCTTAATTATGATTAATGTGACCGGGGGCTTCATAGAATGGATCACCGCTCCCGAAATGTCATGTAGTAGGACTATCCAAGCCAAGATGGCGGCGGCCAGCGTTAATGTTGTCAGAAGCTTTAAACAGCGACGATCAAAGGGTTACACCGCGATCAGTGCTCAACCGATCGTGGGTGTAGCAACAGGTTTTGCTCCATTGTGCCGCAAACACCAGCTCGTAGATGAAGAGGGCTCAGCATGTGAGCCCGCTTCATACTGCCCCCCCCCCCTTACTACAGGACGTACTGTAATGTCCAAATATGGTAAGGGGGTAAAATAACTACATTATGCATTGTAAGTGGGAGATTGGCATTTCATCAATCTCCAGGCTGAATCCCGGTCTTCCTTTCCTGCTGGATCTCGGACTAAAATATTGGGATTCGGTCCAGCCAATCAACGGTGAGTAGTGACATGCCTCAGTCGATTTTGTTAAGCAGGAATCCCTGAGCATCTCTTATATTAGAGCTGGAACTGACCGAGCTGGGAAAGACATGATATGATCACATGTTGACTGACAAATTCAAAGAAAGACAAGCATTTACCATGGATCCATGTTTTCTTCAAAGAGCAAAGAACAGATGTAAACAACACCTGTCTCTCTTATGGCTTATTGAAACAAGCTTTACCGAATGAAATGGGATAACCGGATCAAGATGAAAAGTGTTGTTAGGTATTGCAGATCAACTGAGATAATATTCTGCAATGGAAAAATTGGGCACATAAATTGTGGAGCGGTTGCCAATGATTGATCCTACTTGCTGGATATTGTAATCAAAATATATTTCTCAAACATTTACGATACAATCTGTGTTTCTCATTTAAAGGGCCACCATAGCTTCAGCATTACTTGTAGTGAAAGATATCAAGTCTTACAGAACAACAGCCAAACCTGTTCCTTACGCTGCAATGAAGAGACCCAAACAGTGCTGTCTACAGTTGGGAATCTGTTCTTTCTGGAATAGATATACTGGTTTGTTTTTAATCCTGCATCGTGTCATAAGGCTTCCTGAAGGTCATGCAAGATGTCACCGGAGCTGCCTTACAAGGCAGCTAAAAGAGGTGTAGTTTAAAGGAAACCTAACAGACCACCCTGTAAGCTACTTAATGCTGATGCCGGCACATAGTGTAGTTAGGCTCGGCGAACTTTTGTTTTGCTAAAAAAACTATTTTCTTACATATGTAAATGATCCCTCCGGTGCTACCCCTACGTCATCTTCGGCTGGCGATGGCTTCCAATGTTTAATTATTCCCGCCTCCTTCATATTACCCGTCCTCCTTCAGGTGCCGAGAGCCGTGACGTCACCAAGCTCTCGGCACCTATCGCCGGCCGCTTGTCCGAGACTTAGTGTTTGCGCATGCGCGATAAGTGCCGAGAGCTTCTTGAACATGACAATGAGTTCACTGTACTCAAATGGCCTCCACAGTCACCAGATCTCAATCCAATAGAGCATCTTTGGGATGTGGTGGAACGGGAGATTCGCATCATGGATGTGCAGCCGACAAATCTGCGGCAACTGTGTGATGCCATCATGTCAATATGGACCAAAATCTCTGAGGAATGCTTCCAGCACCTTGTTGAAACTATGCCACGAAGAATTGAGGCAATTCTGAAGGCAAAAGGGGGTCCAACCCGTTACTAGCATGGTGTACCTAATAAAGTGGCCGGTGAGTGTAGATTGTATAGAGGTCAGTTACATTAAAGTCAATAATGTATCATAAAAAAGCCTAAATACTACAGTGTGAAAGTGAGAACTTTTATACAAGAAATTTTCAAAACTGGATGATTCCATTTAGTCGGACTCTATGGCAGGCATTTATCAATTTGGGCACAGGGTGGAGCAGGAAGCGTGATTCAATTTTCAGTGGAATGTAAGTTTGTGGCGCAAGGGGTTAATTATTTCACAGCCGAACTGTCCCCATTCATGAAGGTGAAATAGAACTCCCTAGGAAAGGTCTAATTGTGCCCCAAAAAATTGCACCAAAAACCGTGTTAAAAAATAGATGTGATTTCATAAAATGTTGCGCCCAAAAAAAGAACAATTTGTGAGTGTCAGAAAACCACGAATATTGTGCCATCAACACTTCATGAATAAGGTGCAACAGACGCTGCAAGGGGGGAGGGAAATTTGCCAATTATGAGTTTGAAAGTCGATAATAGACACCCCCCTGTGTGTATTGATTTCTCTGTTAACCCCTTAAGGACGGAGGGTTTTTCGCCTCATTTCTCGCTCTCCAACTTCAAAAATCCATAACTTTTTCATTTTTCCGTGTACAGACCTGTGTGAGGGCTTATTTTGTGCGTAATAAATTTTACTTTCCCGTAATGTTATTTATTTTAACATGCCGTGTACTGCGAAGCTGAAAAAAAATTCCAAACGTGGATAAATTGAAAAAAAACCGCACGTGCGTCATGTTCTTGTGGGCTCAGTTTTTACGACTTTCACTCTTTGCTTCAAATAACACGCCTACTTTATTCTTTGGTTCGGTGCGATCGCGGTGATACCAAATTTATACAGGTTTTATTGTGTTTTAATACATTTTCAAAAATAAAACGAATGTGTACAAAAAAGAAATCTCTGAGGAATGCTTCCAGCACCTTGTTGAATCTATGCCACGAAGAATTGAGGCAGTTCTGAAGGCAAAAGGGGGTCCAACACGTTACTAGCATGGTGTACCTAATAAAGTGGCCAGTAAGTTAGATTGTATAGAGGTCAGTTACATTAAAGTCAATAATGTATCATAAAAAAGACTAAATACTACAGTGTGAAAGTGAGAACTTTTATACAAGAAATTTTCAAAACTGGATGATTCCATTTAATTTGTGGCGCAAGGCGTTAATTATTTCACGGCCGAACAAAGGATTCAAACTGTCCCCATTCATGAAGGTGAAATAGAACTCCCTAGGAAAGGTCTAATTGTGCCCAAAATATTGCACCAAAAACCGTGTTAAAAAATAGATATGATTTCACAAAATGTTGCGCCCAAAAAATGAACAATTTGTGAGTGTCAGAAAACCACGAATATTGTGCCATCAACACTTCATGAATAAGGTGCAACAGACGCTGCAAGGGGGGAGGGAAATTTACCAATTTTCAGTTTGAAAGTCGATAATAAACACCCCCCTGTGTGTATTGATTTCTCTGTTAAACTAAGGAATTGATAACAAGCAATCACATTAGCAATATGACGTCCCCATCAACCCTCCGGGACCTATAATAGGTAACCTTTCAGTGTCTTATGTCTTTACCTCTCATTGGTGGTGTACCTTTCTATGTACCGTCAACAATTGAGAAGCATTAATCGAATACTTGTACCATTAATTACTACCAACTGAGCGAGATATGTGATAGCAAACACTGTAAAAGGCCAAGGCCATGGGCTCAACAGCAATAATACCTGTCAGATTATTTGTATCTATTGAATGCCATGTGAATATACACTAAATATGCAATGTAGCAACATAACATTGCAACATGTACTACATGTGTTTTTGCAAAGTAGAAAATATGTGTCTACCTGCAAAACAGCTTAAGGAGAACCTATCACCAAAGAAGACGTGTTTTGGGCCAGCTGTCCCCTCCCATCTACTCCTCCCTATGTTGCATGCCTTTTCTCAGCATGTCATGTGACCAAGGTGATGTCATGACAGGTCCTTTAACCTCTTAACATTAGCAAACTGTACACCATGCATATACTGATCAGATGAATCAGCCTCATTGGACTTTTACTCCTTCCCATCCTCCCTGGAATTCTACTCCTTCCCATCCTCTATCTCCAATATTCCATGGAGGCTGCTGTGATTGCATGTGATCAGATACACACATGAGGTAGATGTTGCAGATGTAACTGAACTTTAGATGATGTCATCTTGGTCACATGATGTTAAGTGGCTAATGAAGTAACAAAGCTCTCCATTCAGCAGAATATCATAATCTGCCAATCAGTAATAAGGAGGCAGGGCAATCCAAGTAAAATTTACTATGCTGAGCTCCCTTAGTGTGACTCACATCAGGTGAATTGCATATAAGTTAACAAATTTGTATCCATGGAAATGAACCATTTAGGGATAAGGGCAATGCTTTTTAAACATAGTTTTTAATGAAGTCTTTATTTTTGGTGAGTTAATTTGTATGACAGGTTCTCTTAAAGGGTTTTTACAATTATATCTGTAAATATTCAGCAATATTTGTTAGTTACAATTACTGTATAAACAGCCAACTTCATGAGAATTTTTGTCAGCAATAGACACCTCTCAGAGGCCGCACCTTAAATAAAATCAGATTTTTAACCATAAATATTGATTAATGTATTACATAAATTACTGAAATTTAACTGCTAATTTGTCATTCAGGTTCTGAACTACATTCAGTACATATAGTAAATGCAGTACATGTTGGTGGAACCATAGAGCTTACAAAAATTGTCTTACTCTTGTGGTACCATCACCTCCAGCTTCCATCTGGACTCCTATCCTAGCATATTTATGTAACCCCTCAGATGTCACCATTATTACTGGTAACAGTAACTAAGTGGTTTGGAAGGGGGTTCTTATCCATCAATACGATTCCAGAGACCGATGGTAGTTGGTAAAACATTTTTGAAAAAAGTAAAAATAATATAAAAAGTTCAACGAATCCTAGTTTCCACCATTTATGAAAATAAACAAAAAAAATATATACCCAATAGTTATAATTACTTCTGCAAATACAAAGTTTTTTTAATTCTCACATTAAAAACCATTAAAGTATGATTGAAAAATAATTCTCCAAAATATGATACCAAGAAAAACTACAATAAGGAGGAGGGGGCAAATTTGCTCCCTCAAATGTTGCCATTTAAAAATATAACTCGTTCTGTAAAAAAACAGGTACATAAGCAAAATTACACATTAATAAAAACAACATTCATGAAAGAACTTTTATTACACAATGACGAATACCATTTAAGTCTTGACTTGAGAAGTTTTAAGAAACAGCAAACACCCAACTGTAAAGTATCTATAAAATCACCAATGGTTGTCTTATTGTTCCTGACGCCCGTTTTGTTGCTTTTTTATAGTGGAGAGATGGTTAAAAATGCATGGCCCCATCCAATTCTATGGTACCTTTGACAATACAGGCAGTCCCCGGGTTACGTACAAGATAGGTTCTGCAGATATGGTCTTAAGTTGAATTTGTATGTAAGTCAGAACCATATACTTTAAATTGTAACTCCAGTCAAAATTTTTTTGGTCTCTCAAACAATTGGATTTTAAAAATGTTGGGTTGTCATAAGAACCAAGATTAACAATAAAACTTAATTTCAGACATCATTAATAACTGTTACAGCTGTTTATTGTAGCCTAGGACTAAAGTACGGTAAATTACAAATTAGCAGAGGTCCGTTTGTAACTAGGAGTCGTCTGTAAGTTGGGTGTTCTTAAGTAGGGGACCGCCTGTAGCTGTTTTCAATAACGATGTGGGTCCCAGGGGTATAACTGAACCTGCATCTTTGGGGTATAGCCTCCAGGTATGTTCTAAGTATCTATGATGGCAATACCCCTTCAAGTCCTTTTGTGGGGTGTCCATTTCCCTACCGTACATTTCATGGAGGTGGATGTGTACCAATTGTCATTGAGAATTTTTGCCAGCAATAGACACCTTTCAGGGGCTGCACATTGGGAAGGGTATGTTGAAGGTGAGCAATAAAATTTGCCTTGTAATAAATTAAATTGGATATTTAAATAAAATATGAAGATCCAAATGTGAAGAGAACAGCTTCATATACTGCAGACAGGTTTAGGATTTGTAAATTGTGCTGACAAGAGCTCCATCTCTCCTCACTTGGATGATCTTTTTGACACTCTGTACCTTTTATTACATTATGTGGAGACATTCAACAAAATTAATCGACCTTAAGACTGTCCTCATAATGTATCAAAGGATGAACAGATTTCAAGTTTAATAAAGGCATCACATAAAAATGGAGTGCAGTGATGCTAAATGATTATATGCAGAGAATATATTATGGGAAAACCCTCCAAGAAAGGAAAGTAAGCAGGGACAGATTTAGTATATTTGGGTCCCAAGCAAAGTTATGTCTAAGCCCACTCCAATTTAAAGACCTACCCTTACTATGAGAGTGGGGCTCATTTTCTAAGGGTCCGAATCGTGCATTTTCGCTGGGTTTCCCGAATGTTTTCGATTTGCGCCGAATTGCCCTGGGATTTTGGCGCACACGATCGGATTGTGGCTCATCGGCGCCGGCTTTCACACGACAGAAATCGGGAGGCGTGGCCATCGGAAAACCCAACGGATTCGGAAAAACCGCAGAATTTTAAAAAATAATTGTGTCGCAAGAATAGCACTCACATACACCGGGACAAATAAGGTGAACTCCGGCGCACTTCAGCGCAGCAGCGACACCTAGTGGATATCAAACGCACGACCTTAGTGAATCCCGGCAAGCTCTGAATCAATGTCGGACAACACGCTGCGGGATCGTGTCTAACCTTTAGCATATCTTTTTCTGGATAAGCTTCCATGTAGGTACATATGGGGTAATACTATTTCTGATCATTACATGTATGCTGCATTTTTAGTAGTTTTTTCCCTCTGCAGGATATGTTGCTAATTCCAGGCTGTTGACAGGAAGCTAGATGTTATGGGGTTACCCATGCACAGTTGCATCCCAACTCTCTCTTATCATCCATAAACTGCTTCGAGGGAATTATATAGAGAAGCACTGACCAAAATGTGGGTAAAACACTTTGCAATAGAACACTTACTATTAGCTGCAGCAGCCCCATATTTGCTGCATCCATTTCTTTTTAATGAAGAGGTACTGAGGGATAAAAAGAAGTGTGGAGGAGTATACACCTTCTTATATACTTTGTGGTTAATGGTTGGCTGGTGTAGTTCTGATTGCAGTGTTTAGCCCTTGGGTGGAAACTCGCCAACAGTGTAGGGATAAGATTTTTTATTGGTGAGGCTACACTTTTAAACGTTGGAATTACATTTTCTTCAGAGCAAAAATAAATAAATAACATCAGGATACTAAGACTCCATTTTTTTACCAAGAGGGATTCCTCAGAAAGTACCCAAGGGAAACTTAATAACCGGCATAGACGAAATAGTGAAAGAGGTGGAATGGACATTGCCATTGATCTTTTTTCCTTACTTATATCTAAACTGTATGGAGGGCATTATATAGAGAAGTACTGACCAAAAGTAATGTGAGTACAGCACTTTGTAATAGAAAACTTACTATTAACTGCAGCAGCTTAATATTTGTTGCATCCATGTCTTTTTGACCAAGATGGATTCATCAGAAAGTACCTAAGTGAAGTCTTACTACCAAGATGATGAAGTGCAGGTATGGAGATTACCACTGATGGTTTTCCAGTCTGGAATATCTGAGGAGAGACTGGGAGAAATTTCACTATGTCGCTTATAAGAAAAGGGGTTGAGGAGAGTCCATTGACCGTCTCCTCTCTTACTGGTTCGGGGCTGCTGCTTTATAGAAATAGACTCATTGTTAGTCATCTCATGGCCATTTATTTAGGTGATCTCTTAGGTTTTATAGAGTAAAATTAACTTTTTATAACCTTTATACCGTTTCAGTCTTAAAAATGTCACATTATATAATAACCTGTAAAAAGTTTGCAGCCGGGAAGCCATGAGAGCGACACAAAGTGCTGGCTGATAGAAGAGCACTTTTCATGCCGGATTACGTTTTTAGTTTTTCCATTCACTGATTATAAATGCACTTTTGTTCCTTATCCATAATACTTCGAATTTAATTAGGTGATGCTCATACACTCGTCTGCATTGTGTTATTTTTTGCTATGAAAGCAAAGAAAATGTACTTTTCACAGTGTAATTCATTAAGCAGCTCTCAGGAAGACATGATTAAACTATAGGTAGAAATCTAACAGCCTTCTCTGGCTACAAAATTACATTTGATTTCAATTCACTTTAAGGGAGATTTACATAAATTATTCCTGTTCTGGGTGGATTTTAAGTGAAGAACATGACATTCTGCTGTATTTTCTGTTCATGATGTTTTTTTTGTAATTTACTGTGTATGATATGAAGGTTGAGTCAAAAGTACCAGGACATCTTATTTTTTTTAAAAAATGGGGCAGATTTACTTACTTGGTCCATTCGCAATCCAGCGGTGCGTTCTCTGCGGTGGATTCGGGTCTTCCGGCGATTCACTAAGGTAGTTCCTCCGATGTCCACCAGGTGTCGCTGCTGCGCTGAAGTCCGCCGAGGCCCGCCGGAGTTCACGATCCTATACTTGGTGAAGGCAAGTGCGTATCCAGCAACATTTTTTTTTTTAAAATGCGGTGGTTTCTCTGAATCCGTCGGGTTTTCGTTCGGCCACGCCCCCCGATTTCCGGGGCAATTCAGGAAAAATTGGCGCAAATCGGAAATATTTGGGTAACACATCGGGAAAACGCGAATCGGGCCCTTAGTAAATGACCTCCAATGTCTTTTGGGCTATGTGTGGAACATGGCCACCAAATGAAAGAAGCCATATTGGATCAAAGGCTTCTAATGGGAAGGTGGTCACGTCGTGGATTAAAAACAATCGTCTCAGAAATTGAATGCTACAATTAGAATAACAGTATCTATTGTGGGTCGAAAGTTATCAACACAGAGACTCTCCATAGATTCTTTTGCGAGTCGTGATAATTGCATCCAGTGCCCTCAGCGCTGTGCTCAGCAGCAAAGACATGTCAAATATCTTGTTGTTGACTCTTGAACATAAGACAAATTGCAAAGAAAATTCAGTTTTTTTAATATGCTTCATGACCACCTTCCGACTGGAAGAATTTGCCCATGATCCTCTATAGCACTTTTCAAAATTGTGGGCTTGTTTAGGATATAACCTAAAACATAGGGCCCCTCATCCAATACTTCCTGGGGTATTTAAATATGCCATTTCCTTCTTCATTTCTGAAATAAAGGGGTATTCTGGCTCTTTTGACTCAGCTTGTAGAAGTGGGCAGGTCATTTAACATAAAACACCAAAAGAGCCCCATATGCGATCAATGCCGCCCTCCAAATATCCAATCCAACTAACACCAAAAAGACGGAGGAACTTTAAATGTATAAAATATAATTCACTTTATTCAACATGATACATACATAATACAAACAACCACTTTCCAAGAGAGATTCCACCGAAAGTAGAACATATGAGGGAATAGGGCCAGTGTCCCAGATGGATGTGGGACAACCAGAAACCATTGGCCCGCCCTATCCTCTACTTACCTCACCATGTGCCAAAAGGAGATGTATAAATGAAAAAAGTATCATGTGTTCCAAACAAAAAGAGGATCAAATTTTTGAAGGGGCAGATGGATACCTAGTATTACTGTAAGTAATGCTCAATCAGAACCCAGGAGTACCATCCGCACTATGATCTCCTATCAATAAACAGGTCACACTTACCCAGGGCATGGGTGTTCCTGCTGGCCCTCCCCTGACCTGCCTCATGCCTACTACAAAACCAATGCCCCTGGTAAGTGTGACCTGTTTTATGATATGGATCTTAGTGGCCGATGGTACCGTCTGTATCATGTATAAAGATTATATTTTATACATTTAAATTTTCCGTCTTTTTGGGTGTTAGGTCCATTTCACTAGACTGTTGAGTGGGATAAAGGCCATTGCCAAAAATGACTCATACATCGGTTTCATTGCAGGAATCACACCCTTTGAATCAGTTTGATGAATAGTATGAATAGTGTATCTCCATACAGTTTGCATTGAACTCTTTAAATAGGCCTGTTGTTGGTCTTATCAAAAGGCCTTAAAGGTAATCTACCATTTGTTTTTATGCATTGTGGACCAAACATAACTTGAGAATGCTATAGCGTCACTGATGCAGAAACATATCTTGTTTTAATCCCTGAGTCAAGTGGTTTTGCACACAAAAAAAAAAAAATTAAATTCACGACCTCGGAAATCTGGGTCTCGTCATAAACACATTACACAAGGAGCTTCCTGAGCTGTCCAGACAGGACTTATCAACCTAAGCTGGAT
This sequence comes from Engystomops pustulosus, assembly GCA_019512145.1. Classification (NCBI taxonomy): domain Eukaryota; kingdom Metazoa; phylum Chordata; class Amphibia; order Anura; family Leptodactylidae; genus Engystomops; species Engystomops pustulosus. The sequence continues at coordinate 26,300,985 of CM033649.1, read as the reverse complement.
GACTCATACACAGCAGCTGGGGGATGGTGCAGCGATTGATTGTTTCTACCTGTCAACACAGTGATGAGTATTTTTGGCTTATGTTAGAAGGGACAAGGCTGGAGTGGTGCATATTTAAGGTGAGGAGAAGCATATCCAAGCCAAAGGACAAAGGACCTCATTATCATAAATTTACATTGGTTTTTTCACAAATCCACTCGTCTCAGGGATTAAACAAAATATGTTTGCCAGCATCAGTGTAGCTACGCATATTCTCAAGGTCTGTTTGGTCATAATGCATCAAACAAATGGTAGATTTCTTTTAATAAACCGGTGGGTGGTGTAGTGTCCCAAATGCTCTGACGGTTTTAAAGGGTTTTTGCAGGATAATGACATTGATGACCTTTTTCCTACTCATTTAATAGTAGCTCAGCAGCAGTTTTTACAAGGTGGGCAGTAACAGGGGATTTGATACCCAGAGGCCACCATATCAACGGCATGATAGGTATTATTGATTGTATAGGTCATTCATATCATTACACTGAAAAACACCTTTATGTGAGTGGTGTATGATGATGTTTCCACTCTTCATCTTGGGTGGTGGTGACCTAGATAATAAATGTGATAATATTCTTGCCCTATTAGCCACTCTAATGAAGTGGCAGCTAAGTAGAGCTGTCCCATTGAACAGACATTGGATGATGCCTTCTATGCCTTCAGCAAGACATTCCTTTTTAACCAACCAGTCACTCACTAACATCCAATTATGTTCATGTAGGTATGACATGCGCCGTGGTCACATTTATGGACCATTGAATAATTCCTAACCCAACAGATATTGGGGCACATTTAGAAAGTGTTTTTACCTTCTTTCTGACTTTGCACTGAAAAGAAGGGCAACTGCTTGTACATGTATTTTAAAGTGTCTGCGCCAGCTTTGTGTCGTGGCTGCTGCTGTGTCTGACAAAGCAGAAAAATGTGCCCCAAAAGTTGGACGCGTCCCCACATTCTGTCTGCGATACAATTCTGAACCCATGAAGAAAGCGCACCAGAAAAAAAAATGGTGTATTCTGCTGGAGAAGTACAGGGGGCCGCCAGATTAAGAAAAATGTGTGTCGCACTACTGCCTCTCCCTCTACAGGCAAACTGCAATGGTGCAGAAGTTTTTTGCTCTAGTTTTGATAAATGTGGTCCGTATTGTGAATCAGACGGGAAGTGAGCAACGGGGAAAAAAAGACAGGAAGGAAATCATTTTTGGGGGTGTTTGTTGTGGGGGGGTGGGCATTTAATTTGTTTCTCTTCTGTTCTTCTTTCTATATTTTGGTAAACTGACACTAGAGGCTGCTGGGCAGTTCATCAGTCAGGGGAAGTTGTGACCAATTCATTTTCCACCCTAGGCTTACATTCAAGTCAATGGGGCAGATTTTTCAAGCTGTCTGAAAGTCAGAATATTTCTAGTTGCCCATGGCAACCAATCACAGCTCAGCCTAGAAATATTCTGACTTTAAGACAGCTTGATAAATCTGCCCGCTGGTTTTCCCAGTTTTTTGTGGTAAAATTATATTTAAATCTGCCCGCTGGTTTTCCCAGTTTTTTGTGGTAAAATTATATTAGGCCAGTTTATGCTCGAGTATATTTATATATACCTTATATACTTGAGTATAAGCCTAGTTTTTCAGCACAAAAAATGTGCTGAAAAACCCACGGGGCACGGAGACATAGGGGCACGGAGACATAGGGGCACGGAGACATTGGGGCACGGAGACATTGGGGCACGGAGACATAGGGGCACGGAGACATCGGGGCACGGAGACATCGGGGAACAGAGACATAGGGGCACAGAGACATAGGGGCACGGAGACATCGGGGAGACTTCAGTGGAAGAAGAGCAGCGGATCCCGGGACAGCGTATCTCCCGACAAGTAAGCAGATGTGCTGAACATCTGCAATCTATTCTTCACTGTGTTTTTCACTTAAATGATCTTGTGTTCACTGTTTTTATTCTATTCTTCACTGTTCTTCACATCTGCTAACTTGTCGGGAGATAATATACGCGCGGAACAGTGAAGAATAGATTGCAGATGTTTGCATACATCTGCTAACTTATCAGAAGACATTCTTTTTCAATTAATTAACACATTTTATTCCCGAACCATGGTCCCTTTGAAAAATGCTTGAGTCTCCCATTGACTTCAATGGGGCTCGTTATTCGAGACGAGCACTCGAGCATCGGGAAAAGTTCGTCTCGAATAACGAGCACCCGAGCATTTTAGTGCTCGCTCATCTCTAGTGTGTATCCAATATGACAAGGAATCCGTGGAGCAAGGTCTCATCACAGGCATCTATCAGTGCTTCTGAAATTACAATTATTTTTGCAGCTACGCCACCTCCACGTCCTGTGGAAATGGAGAGGAATGGCAACCACCGATGTGGGCCGACATGTGGTGTTCTATTCGTTCACAAGTTTTTATGCAAAATGACGCCACGTCTGACCTGGCATAGTGTTGCCTGTGGAGCATTTGTCTGATGGATACATCAGGAGGCTTAAGCCTTTTGATGTATCCGTCGTGACAGGGGGGACATGACCTCTATCTTATGCCCCCCCCCCCCCCCTATGTATTTCACTTGATACTTGACTGCTAATAATAAATGGTAACAAAACCTAAAAACATTTGGAGCAAAAAAAAAATCAATTGATAATAGTAAACTTTATAAATATACTTTATCAAGGGCAAAGATTCTCTGTCTTGTTGTTTTACTCCTTTCTTCTCCTGCAGTGAGCGGTGTTTCAGAACGTGTTCTCAGATAGATAAGGAAATGAGGCTACAGATTAATTTCTCATCTAGGGAATATTTTTACAACGAAAAAGACATGTTTTAACCTCAGCCAAGATATGAAGACTACAATCATTTTTTAGTCTAGAAATGATATAAGAAATGGAGCATTCAAAATACTTAAAATAGTGCAACAAATCAAATAGGTAGAGACAATATACCTTATATACTCGAGTATAAGCCTAGTTTTTCAGCACAAAAATGTGCTGAAAAACCCAAACTCGGCTTATACTCGAGTCAAAAAATAAATATATCTAAACTCACCTTTCCGGCGACCCCTGTATATCTTCTGTGCAATCTGTCCGGCAGCGGCGAAAGGCTATATACACTGGGGCAAGGTGTGGCAAGCTATATACACTGGGGCAGGGTCTGGCAGGCTATATACACTGGGGCAGGGTCTGGCAGGCTATATACACTGGGGCAGGGTCTGGCAGGCTATATACACTGGGGCAGGGTCTGGCAGGCTATATACACTGGGGCAGGGTCTGGCAGGCTATATACACTGGGGCAGGGTCTGGCAGGCTATATACACTGGGGCAGGGTCTGGCAGGCTATATACACTCACTGCATGACATGGAGCCAGCTCGTGATCACTAGCAACGGACATGAGCCAGGCCACTGCGACTACGGTGCAGACAGGACCCGGCCCGCGATCACTGCACCGGACCGGATGTGCCTTGTCCGTGCCACGTCGAACTACAGCAGGACAGTTGATGCCACCCATTGATTCACTGCAGGACAGGCGCTGCGCCACACCATACCACTGCTTTACAGGCGCCGGTCCAGGCGCACCCCACATTGCAGACAGGTAGCAGGAAGCCACACGCAACCCACGCAACAGGAACCCAGCCACCGCGATACACAGCATGACAGGACGCCAGGCCACACATATCACTGCAGAGAATCCCTGACTCACAAAAGACCCTCTGTGAAATAAGGAGCCAGTTGGCTTCTCTGCTGCTGTCGGCAGTCTTGCAGCATCTCTTTGGATGTAAATCCTCAAGAGTGAGCACAGACTGATGCGTGCACCAATCTGTGAAATCGGCGATGAGCAGAGTATGGTCGAGGAACTAAACAAGAATACATTTTAAAGACTTACCGGGTCTAGACGGTCTGAATATTCTGAAGCACGTCCCACTTCCCGGGCTTCGTGAGTAAAGTTACATTGATTTCATACATACCATAAATATGGTGGAACATAACATTCCTCAGGTGCAGAATTGTCGTGATAACGCTACTACCGTTCTGGCAGACAATTAGCGGCGCTGCTCTGCTCTTTCCCTTGAGGCTAAATGCTGTGAGAGGGAAGAGGGGCCTGACAGGGGGAATGCAGAAATACATCAGCTCCACAAGCATTGGAATAGGAACTGCCTTCGTGCCGTTTCCTCCCTCCTTTAGACGGTTTGGACATCGCTTCTCGCGCTCTTGGTAAATCCGCGCTGTTTTTCAGGATGTGACTTTTTTTTTTGTACTTTTTTATTCTCTTCATTCATAGATGGGTGACAACAATTGATTGGTGAAGCGCAGTAATAAATTTGTCACAAACCAGGCACACCACGACCGCCCCCTAGAGCAGACACAACATGCAACGGGAAACAATTGTGGCTCAAACACATAAGAAAAACCGGGGTACCGCTCTAAAGACAACTTTGGTTTTAGCACAAGCTATCTGGGCCAATGGGGGCTTATTGTACTAGGTCTCCGATCACATTTCCATCAACTTCCCACTTTTTGGAATTTTTTCAACACTGTGTGCCCGCTATTTAGCAAGGGATTTGTGTCGCACGCTATTGGAATTGGCGGAACTGTTTTGCTTTCACGGCGGGGGCTTGGAAGTTTTTTGACTGATTTTGACTGACGCAGGATTGCGTTAACTTCATCTAAATTGTGTCGCGAGACATTCAAGGAAAAACCGAAAAAGGAATAGTAAACTCATGACCTGATCGGGGAAGCGACACATGCAGGTATCGGGCGCAGATCTAGTGACCAGAATCCCCCGCCACAGCTGCATTAGACACGGTACAATGTGTCACTTACATGCTACCAGTAAGAATGATAGGTGAACTCCGGGGACCTAAGAGCGTGGAAAGTGAAACCCCACAATGCGGATATCATGGGGGTTAGATCTTTAGTATCTCCCCGCACACACACTCTCACACGTACAATACACTTACTGCAACCGAGGAAGATTAGAAGGTGAACTCCGGGGACCTGAGATCTGGGGGAAGCGACACAGAGCAAGTATCGGTGCTAGCTGCGAGTCTTTATTGACTTCTCCCGCACAGCGCATTGACACGACAGCAGCCCTTACAATGTGCACCAGACAGAAACAAGCACGGGGAACTATCCTGAAAGTGTCCTGGCAGGAGTAAGCTCACATCATGCACCGATATCGGGACCGCAGGATCTTAGTGCCTCCACTCCCCGCAACAGCGCACTCATCACACGGACCATGCACTACATGCACCAGGAAGTAGAATGTTGAAACTCCGGGGACTCCGAGCGGGGAAATGACAACATGCAGGAAACGGTAAACGGGCACAGGTACTTTAGTGCCCCCCGCAACTGCAGTGAGCATTTCATTCCACGGACATGCGACTTACGATGCACAGAAAGAAGTGGAACTCATCTCACTGGGGAAACCCCTGAGCGGCAGGAAGTGTACCTTCCAGGATCCATCAGGGGAGCGTCTGCAGGGTCTTAGTGCCTGAGTCCCCGCACAAGCGCTTACTCACTTCGCAGGACATGCCAGGCACACTTTCACACATCGCAAACCCATGCAAGAAGGATAAGGTGAATCCTGGGGACCTGAGCGGGGAAGCGCAACAAGTCGAGGATATATCGTGACGCCTACATACGTGAAGTGACTCCCATCAAAAAACACGCGCGCATGTATACACGCACATGCACTCTACGATCACCAGGAATAAGTCTAGTGGTGCAACAGAGGCTCCGGGAACCCGGACGGGGGATCGACACACGAATGCAGGATGTGTCGGATGGCAGATCTTAGTGACTCCTCCGCGATCATTTCTGACCGCGCTGTAAATGCTGGACAACTGCACCAGTACATGCCACACACGAAAGGAATACAATAGGTGAACTTCCGGGTACGTCTTTGCAGCGGTTGGAAAGGTCGGTCACCTGCAGGATTTGGGTTCAGGCTCTTTAGGTTACTATTACCCCGCCACGACGGCGATTATACACGGAACAAGCACTTACATGCACCAGGAAGAGGTGAACTCCGAGGGACCTGAGCGGGAAGCGACACATCAGATACATCGCTGGGGTCGCCAGGATGCTCTGGTGTCTGACCCTCGCACAGTGACATTTTACACCAACAATGGCATCTTACCCTGCAATCCAGGAAAGACACATCAACATGAATCTCCAGGGACCGTGTTCGAGGGAAGGGACAACACATGCATGGAATATCGTCGTGCACGACGTCTTAGTGACCAACCGCGGCAACGTCGCAGTCTAATGAGACGACGACCCTGCATCTATTACATAGCTCCCAGGAAGAATAGAAGCTAATGTAACTTCCATGAAGGACCTGAGTCAGGGTGGATTGACACATGCTAGGTATGTTCTGGATTGCGCGATCTCTATGTGACCATCCCAGCACAGGCGCATATAATACACGAATAACTGCACTTACAGCACCGAGCACGAAGAAAGGTGAACTCCGGGACCGTAGCGGGAGCGCCACATGCAGAGTTGGAACGCAGGATCTTAGTTTACTACTCCTTTCACAGTCGCATTATCACGGACAATGCACGTACAGGCACCAGGAAATGAAGAAGGTGAACCGTTCCAGGGAACCTGTAGCTCAGGATGGAATGAGTGCACACCATCACAGAATAATCGAGGCACTAGTTTCTCTATGTCTGAACTCCCCTGGCACAACATCAGTGCGCATTTTTATCTACGGCCGATCCATGGCACGTGCAGCACCAGGAGAAGAAGGTGAACTCCGGACCTTATTGGGGGAAGCGACGACATGCAGCAGATTCGTGTCGCAAGAATCTTAGTGATCCTCCCCTGCACAGCGCATTATAACACGGACAATGCACGTACATGCACCAGAGAATAGTGAACTCCGGGGACACTGAGCGGGGAAGCGACACATGCGGTATATCGTGCTGGCTTGGCGAGATGCCTTTACACGTGACTAATAGAGATGAAGCCGCACCCCTAGCACTGCGCATTATACACGGACAATGCACTTACGTGCACCATGATACGAAGAAGTGACCTCCGGGGACCTTGAGTCGGGGAGCGACACACATGCAGTATATCGGGTGCAGGATCTTAGTGACTCCCTGCCATAAGCGAATTATACACGGGCATCATATGCACGTATACGACTGTTACGCCAGAAGAAGAAGTGGAACTCCGTGGACCTGATCTGGAAGCGACACATGCAGGATAACTACAGGGGCACGATCTTAGTGACTCCCCTCACGCGCATTGTACCCGGACCATATGGCACTTACATACATTCACCAGGAAGAAGAAGGTGACCTCCCTGGGACCTGGGCGTGGAAGCGACACATTCGGGATATCGGGCCGGGATCCTAGTGACTCCCTGCACACGCATTATACACGACAATGCACTTACTGCACTCAGGAAAAAGAAGTACACTTCCTCCCGGGGGACCTGAGCGGGGAAGCGCACATGCAGGATATCGGGTGCAGGTCTAGTGACTCGATCCCAGCACCGGCATTATACCCGGACATGCCACTTCAACATGCACCTCAATGATAGAAGGTGCTATTCGCAGGGACCTGAGCGGAAGCGACACATAGGTATATCGGAGGGCAGGCTCTTAGTGGACCTCCCCGCACATTCGCATATACACGGACAATGCCCTTACATATGCACCAGAAGAAGAAGGTGAACTCCGTGGACCTCGATCAGGGGAAGGACCATTCGAGATATCTGGTGCAGGATCCTAGTGACTCCCCTCACATGCGCTTAACAATACACTCGAACAATGCACTTACAGCCCAGAAGAAGAAGGTGAACTCCGGGGACCTGAGCGGGGAAGTGACACATGCAGGATATCTCGCTGCCGCAGGATCTGTACTTGACCGTTTCTCACCGCCAGCACATTATACACGACGATGCCTGTAGCATGCACCAGGAAAAGTAAAGTGAACTCGGGGACCTGAGAGGGGAAGCGACACAGTGCGGATACTGGCGCAACGATCTAGTGACTCCCCGCACAGCGCATTATCCAAAGCACGGACATGCACTTACTGCACCAGGAAGAGAATGTGAACTCCGGGGACTGATCTGGAAGTGACACATGCAGGCATATCGGTCGCAGGGATCTTATGAACTCCCTCCCCGCACAGCACTTATACACGGACAAGCACGTACATGCACAGGAAGAAGAAGGGTAAACTAAAGGGACCTGAGCGGGGATTGACCCTGCAAGGCTATCGGGGTACGATCTTTGACCATCCCCGCACACAGCGCTTATCAAAAACGGACAATGCACTTACTGCACCAGGAAGAAGAAGGTAACTCCGGGTACCTGAGCGGGAAGTGGACCACATGCGATATCCAGGCACAGATCTTAGTGCCTCCCCGCCAGCGCATTATACACGACAATGCACTTACATACAGCCAGGAAGAGAGGTGAAACTCCGGGGACCTGAGGGCGGGGAAGCGACAGCCTGCAGGATATCGGGCGCTAGATCTTAGTGGCTCTCCCTCAACAGCACATTAAACACGTGACAATGCCTTACATTCACCCAGAAGAATACGGTAAACTCCGGGACCTGATCGGGGAAGTGACACATGCGGATATCGGGGGTACGATTCTCTTGACCTCCCCTCACCGCTCATTATACCGGACAATGCCCTTACATGCACCAGGAAGAAGGTGTAACTCCGGGGACCTGAGCGGTGAGGTCGACACATTCAGGTCATACAGGCGTCAGGATCTTATGACTCCCTGCACGCGCATATACACGGACAATGCACTTACTGCCCCTGGAAGAAGAATGTTGAACTCCCAGGGACCTGTGCGGGAGTGATACATTCAGGATAATCGTGCGCCAGGTCTTATGACTCCCCGCAGCAGCTCATGATACACGTACATGCAACTTACTTCACACCAGGAAGAAAAAGGTGACTTTCCAGGGACCTGAGCGGGTGAGCGACCATATGCGGATAATCGGGGCATGATCTTAGTGACTCCCCGCACAGCACATTCTACACGGACAATCACTTACATTCAACCAATAAGAGGGTACCTCCGGGGACCTGAGCGGGGAAGCGACACATATGTATATCTGCACAGGATTTTAGTGACTCCCTGCACAAGCGCATTATAACACGGACATACACATGTCCAGACCTTGCAAAGGTAATAAAACAACCGAAAAAATAGATACTCTATACCGTCCGAGCCTCGAGATTATCTGAGAAATGCCCAGGTCTTTCCTTATCTGGCAGCGGAGCGCAGTTATCTTCCTTCTCTAGTCTCCATCGAGCGTCTCTCTCATCGGCTTCCTGCACAGGTTTTCTACTTTTACTGTTCCTGTGATGGCTCTGGTCTCCTGACCTCGCTACTTACACAGACCAGACACAACCGTGCCACCTAGCACCCCCCCCCCTCATTATAACAAACTATGAAGGACCATAAGCTGTGGAGCCTCATCGTTGGTCTGTCCGCCATGAGAAGACCTCAGATTTTTGGCTGTGGGCCTGCACCTATTACCACAACACGGCTTATGGAGAATAGCCGAGGTAGCGCTGGAGATGATCCTTCACTTGTTGGGTCCTCATGGTGTTATGGTCAGATGAGGCCCGCAGCTCCTGAGACTGACCCCTCGCTGTAATAACACTGTCCATGCCGAGTACCGTACTCCTATTTTGCCCATCCTCATGCATTGCACCTTGGCCGCCCACCGCCACGCTGTCCGTTTTGTCTTTTCTTTTGGTCGGCCATACAACAGAGCCAATTCACAACCCGGAGACTCTGCAACGTGCCCACCCATCATGACGTTGTACCCTTACACTCGATATCGCTGTTTGTCTTGGCCAGACAATCAGTGAACCCCCTGGGATAGACTAGCCTGCTGGGGCACGTGTCGCTGCTCGATCATTCTTTCTTCTGTTTTCTTGATGCCGCTATGTTCAATAGAGTCAGGTCTTGTCTGCTAGTCACTAGAAACTTAGTGTTTTTGCTATTGCTTACTGTTTAGGCAGGAGGTGAATTCTCCAAAGAACCCACACAGCTCCTTTCTTAGGGCTAGCAATAACGTTCTCTAAAACGTTTTTTATTTTATATTTGCATCTTTTACCATTTTTGTGAGGAATTAGCAGGGGTGACGTGCTACCGTTGTGTTTTAGCCTCTTAGGCACAGCATATCCATAACAAAGACCGAATGGGAAAATTCAGTAGTGGTTGGATTTCTATTAGGCATTACTCAGTGTCATCTTCATCTGGCATAGTATGTGTGCTTCCCTTTGATACTTGGCTAAGAAAAAAATAGCCATAGGAGAATACAAATAAGCTTCTTTGAAGCCTACATACCGTTCTATATATTTGGACTTTCTGGTTTTGATCTGCCTGGTGCTTGTATTTCATGCGTCGCCATCGGTTACTTGCAATTCTGAGCAATTCTTTTAGTGAACTTTTGCGACCAGCTGTGTTCTTCGCTTGATTAGGCGGCCTTATTCCAACAATCTAGCACAAGGGGCCTGAGTAAAAATTCAGATAGGTTTTGAATTTTCTAATTATAGGCATACTCGTGTCACAACTCATGTATGCTTATGTGTCTCCTCTAACTGCTAAATAATGAACCATTGGAAGATGATAGCTCGGAGCTCATAGGTTGCTATTTTTGATTCTGTTGATCTCTGTTTTCTTTTGGGCTGCAGTTCTTTCCTGCATTTGCTGGCTGCCTGTTGAGCAGTTTGATCGAGCTTGCGACCTGTTTCCCCGTTAGTGCGCGCGATATCACCTAGCACCAGCTAAGTACCATCGGGTACAGGGCTTGCTTAATGGTCCTTCTTTTGCTATAACTCCAGTGTTGCACTTCATCTGGCTGTTAGTTGCTCTATTTACTTGCTGAAAACATGGAGATACAAGTCGAGCCTACAAGTTAGCTTTTAATATGTTTCTCTGTTGTCTGCTGGTGCTGACTCTTCAGTGTTCATGACTTTGCCATTCCTGACAATTTTGTAGTGAGAACTTGTTGCGACCGCATGTCTGTTCTCCTTCTTTCCTGCCCCTTAGTGGCGCCACAATCCATATCACGCAAGGCCTGACTGTGGTGCCCAATCCTCTCTTTAAGGTTGGATTTCTTTACCAATATCGTCCGTCTCCTTCATCTCTGGCATTCAGTGTGCTTTCATCCTTTTGATACTTGTGGCTAAAAAATAACCCATAAGAATACACATAGCTTCTCTGAAGGGCCTACAGTAGCGTTCTATATTTTGATTTTTTTTCTGGGTTGATCTGTCTGCGGTGGCTGTAGTTTCTTCTGCAGTGCAGGTTATTTGCCAATTGTCTGAGCAATTTTGTAGTGAGACTTGCGACCGTCAGCTTTTTCTTGGCGCTAGGTTGCGCACATATCCATAGCCAAAGGCTGAAGTGGGAAAATTCAGTAGGGGGTTGGATTTCATTAGGCATAACTCAGTGGTCTCGCTCATCTGTCAGTATAGTGTGCTTCCTTTGACTTTTGGCTAGAAATGCCATAGGAATAATCCCCTACATAATCATCTTCATGCCTAACAGTAGCGTTCTATATATTCTTTCTCTGTTGATCGGATCTTGTTTGTTTCAGTTTTTTGCTCTGGCCTACGTGCATTTTACTTCCCGCGATGTCTGAGCAAGTTTTGTTTATAGTCGAGATTGCGAAGCCGGCGAAGGGGCATTGTTGGTTCTTGCTCTTAGTGGCCACATATCCAAAGCAATAGCTGAAGTGGAAAATTCAGCGTTAGGGGTTGGATTTCTATTTATGCAATAACTCAGTGTCATCCTCATCTGGTATAGTAGTGGTGTGCTTCCTTTGATTCTTGTCTAGAAAATAGCCATGGAGAATACAAATAGCTTCTTGCAAGCCTACAGTACGTTCTAATATTTTATTGTCTGGTTGATCTGCCGTGGCCCTGGGTTTTCTTTAGCTTTTCTTCTTTTCTGCAAGTGCATGATCTTGCCATTCTGTCGAGCATTTTGTAGTGAGACTTTGCGAACCGAAAAGGCTGTGTTTCTGCGCTTAGTGGACGCACATATCCATAGCAAAGGCTGAAGTGGGAAATTCATGTAGGGGTTTTGGATTTTCTATTATGGCAGATAACCAGTGTCAATCTATCTGGCCATATAGTGTGCTCCTTTGATACTATTGGCTATGAAAAATAGGCCTGATGATAATACAAATAGCTTTCTTGAAGCCTACAGTAACGTTTCTATATATTTGATTCCTGGTTGATTCTGGTTTGGTGGCTTGTTGTTTCTCTCGTTTCGAGTATGTACTTGCCAAGTTCCTGATCAATTTTTTCATTCTCGACGAGAGATCTCGACCGTGTTTTTCTGCCTTAGTAGTGCGCACCTATTTCCAATAGCAAAGTCTGGAATGGCAAAATCAGTAGGGTTGGATTTTCTATTAGGCACTATCTCAGTGTCACTCATTCTGGCATAGTAGTTTGTGCTTCCTTTTGAAATACTATTGGCTAGAAAATAGCCATAGAAGAATACAAATAGCTTCTTTGAACCTACAGTAGCGATTCTATATATTTGATTTCGTTTGATCTGCTGGTGGCTGTAGTTTTCTTTCGAAGTGCATGTACTTTGCCAATTCTGATTGCAATTTGTAGTGAGACTGCGACGTGGAACAGCTGTGTTCTGTCTCTGCGTTTTGTGCGCACATTCCATAAGGCAAGGCCTGAAAGTGGCAAAATTCAGTAAGGGGTTGGATTTCTATTAGGACAATAACTCCATGGTCATGCTCATCTGGCTCCATATTAGTGTGCTTCCCTTTGATACTTGGCTTTAGAAAATAGCCATAGAGAATACAAATAGCTTCTTGAAGCCTACAGTAGCGATTCTATAATATTTGATTTCTGGTTTGATCTGCTGTGTTGGCTTGGATTTCTCTTGCAGGCAATGTACTTGCCAAATGTCGTGACCAATTTGTATGTGAGAACTTGCGACCGCTGGTGTTCTGTCGCTAGTTGGCGCACATATCCATAGCAAAGCTGAGGGCAAAAATCAGTAGTAGGGTTTGGATTTCTATTGAGGCCAAAAACTCATGTCACCTCATCTGGCATAGTAGTGTGCTTCCTTTGATACTTGGCTAGAAAAAGGCCAGTGGAGAATAACAAATAGCTTCTTGAACCTACAGTACGTTCTATATATTTGTTCTGGTTTGTTCTGCTGGTGCTGGTATGTTTCTGCAGTGCTATACTTGCCACTTCTGACAATTTGTAGTGAGACTTGCGACCGCTGTGTTTCTCTGCTCTTATGGCGCACATGTCCCTAGCAAAGGCTTGAAGTGGCAAATTCAGTAGGGGTTTGGAATTTCTATAGGCAATAACTCAGTGTCAATCTCATCTGCCTAGTATGTGCTTTCCTTTGATACGTGGCTAGAAAATACGCCTAGCAATATGATAGGATTGTTTGGTTCTAAAAGACTCAAAAAAAACAAAAAACACAAAAAAAACACACAAAAAAAAACAAAAGATAAACAAAAAAAAAAAAAAATTAAACTCTGCATTTTAAAAATTTTACAAAACCCCAGGGCCTAGGGGTAGAGGACAGGGCGGGGACGTGGCGTCCAACTACTGCAGGGTTCAGGGGCCGGGTCCTGGGCTGAGGTTAGAGGATACAAATGGGGTACCCCCTGCTGTAACTGAGGTTAGGCCGGGGACTCCTCAATCTCTCCGGCACTCCCTATTTTCAATTGGTCTTACTTTACTTTGGCCTTCGTGGTAGAAGCACTGGTTAGAGCCAAACAATGCGAACTAGGTGATGTCGTGGATTTGCTGACACTGCTTCGAGCAATTTGTCCACCACCAAGTCCTCCTCCACGCAGTCCACCCCCGATGTCCAAACCCGGAACTCCCTCCGAGACTCCTCCAAGCTCCTTTGCCCCTCCGCCCTCCTCGCACCTGGCCCGATCATATCTGCCCCAAGTCACCGCTGAACATTTTTCCATTTGAAGAAACCGGCATACGCTCTGAGAGAACTGTTTTCTGACCCTTCCAAGTCACAAACCACTTGTCCGGTTGCTGCTGAGCAATTTTACCCGATGCCCAGTTTTCCACCAGTCACATCTGTGGGTGATGAGGACCTTCTTTGACCTAGTGAATTGTGTAAAGATGGTGTGCCGATGATGAGGAACACGGTTGTCAGACATTGGGGAAGTTGTTGTCAGGGCAAAGGAAGTCCGAGGGGGGAGCAGACTGAGGGATCAGGAGGAATGATATGGAGGTGACAGACCCCAAGCGGGGTTGAGTAGCCGGTGTTACACAGTGCTTCTTGAGACGAGGAGAGTCCTCGCCTGCACCAGTTTTTAAGAGGCATTGGTGGTTGGCCAGACGAGAGGCAGGGCCAGAGCTGGTGCATCAGTCCGCCACTGTCAACTAGTGAAGCTCACCCCGTGGTGGGGCTCCTGTGCGGCGAGGGCTCGATCTTCAGAAGTTTGAGGTTCTTTAAGGAAACCCCGGATTGACCGACGACTGTGGTGTGACATTTGCCAAACAGGCTTCAGCATGGGTTCCACCACTACTAGCTTACTACCACCAGTATCCAGGCATTGAATCTAAGCACCCCCACTCAGTGGCACAAGTCCCCGTTCAACCTCCGCCGTGCAACACTCAACACCCCTTTCTCACTTCCCCCTGTGTCATCTTCTATCCATGCCCAGCTTCCCCTTTACCCTGTCCACCGACCCGCCGCCCGTCTTCGGTCCAGACTACGAATAAATCCACCTCCGGTCCCTATCCCCCTTTTGCCTCCAGCACCTCTCTTTCCAGCTGCTCCCATCCGCGCCGCTACGTAGCTAGGAAGGTAAATCCCAGCCCTCCTCTTGACGTGCATTCGGCAACCTCCCCTCCTCTATAAGTGTCACCACCCCAGGTGCAGTCCAGAGGGGTAAGGAGGGATGAGGTGTGGGCGATCGGGGGACAGAGAGCCCGAGACGGATCCTCTCGGATCATAAACGGGTGGGGGTTACAGAATCAGAGGGGGTAGCGAAGAAATTGTAATGGTGTTAGGGGGTAGTAGGACGGGAACCTGGAGGGGGAGAGTGGTCGCATCCCGATGGGGGCCCAGTGGATTCCTCCTTTTCACCACGTGGCGAAAGGATGAGGGTGGAGGGGTAGGGAGGAAACTGGGAGGGAAGGAAAGTGGGGGGAAGTAGGTTGATAAGAAGGAGTCTCAATTGCTTAGCCTGGATATGCTGCCCTATAGCTAGTAAGTACCGCGTGCCTTTCGCACCTTATGGCGGCGGCCTCCCCTCGGATGGTAAGTATGTCGTGTCCCCCTCCTCACCTGGAACACTGCACTTTTCGGACCGCCGTCTTTTCCTTGCCCATCCCGGTAATGTCAGGCCCTCACCTTTTCCTTCCCCGGACCCTGCCTTGCCTTTAGTAATAAAAGTGAAGGGAAATCCCTTTGAATACCCCGGGTTCCATTTGTCCTGACAGATGTTCCACGCTTACAGACGTGTAACACTTGGACTTATTGCTTAATCCGGTTCATTCCACTATATTCGTCTCTTACTTCCCGCTGTTGTGTTCAGTGACGCTTGATTTTTTTCATTCTTTTCCCGTATCTCCTTACCGCTTTTTTACTGATCGTCCGTTTCGTCTGGGTCGGCTCCAAATCCTGCTTCATTTCTTTTCCGCGGGTGAACCATCTGTCCCGGTATTGTTTCATGCCACTAGCCCTCCTGTCCTCCGCCCACCGCCTCCTTCGCACCATCCTCACTCCTAACTACCATCCTGTTCACTTCGCCATCAGTCGTTATCTCTAGGCACAGCAGCCGTGCCTGCTTCCGTCTAACTACTGTCACTTCGTTTCGTCAAGAAGCTTCTTCTTCTTAGCTATTCTACACAAGTCAGCATCCTCCCCAAGAGCTATTACGGGCATCACGGCGCAGACGACTGTGGCGGCACCCGCTTGAACCTCAAGCCGGGAATGGTTTGTGGTGACAACGGCCGTACCTGGTGGCGGCTCTGCAACCGGCAGACTGACACATGTGCATGCCTGGCCCCAGGTGTTTAAATACTGTAGTGCAGACGTTTCTCAAGACCATCCCCATCTGTCTGAGTTTGCTCCGAAGGTGCGACGCATCTTGCGCCCATTTCGGAAGGTCCAGCCCATATGTGCCACTCTCAGGCAGCGCATCGCCGCCTCCCAACTGCCCGCTCACCTCGACTGTTGTGCTACGTGCACGAGGGGAATTCACACGACCATGTTAGTCCAGTTTTACCAGCAGCGCAGAGCGATTGTAGACTGCAGATGTCGCAACTTCCACGATAACGGTAGTAGTCAGTCAGTCAGCTTCCTAAGTCACAGAGGACAGTGGACTGGATGTCTGATCTGTCAGGTGCGTGAGTAACTTTGAGGGTGCAACACAGATGGTCAGTGGCGTATTCCCGCCATCATCAGCCATCACCTCCACATCTCCGCTGCTTGGCCTGTTGACAAACTCTATGGTCAGCATGACAGTCGGAAGCATTTGCGCTTCGCACAAGAGACGGTGGAAGATATTCCTGTTGAAGCCAAGCACCAGGTCCTGTTTCTAGCGCATATCGGAGGAGGGATGTGGAGGAGGATGAGGAGGGAAGGAGAGAGAATGGTTGGCGAGACACAAGAACCATTGTTGAGTCCTCACTGTTCAGCGTGTATGGGAGAAGAAGAGGATTGGAGGAGTTGGAGGAGCGTGAAATGGACAGTACGGCCAGTGAGGGGAGTGAATTCTTACTCGTTGTCTCTGGCGCATATGGCAGATTTTCATGCTAAGGGCTGATATCCCGTGACCCTCGCGTTCAAAGATTTATTCCAGCACCGATTACTGGAGTGTTCAACTCTCCTGGACCCCAAGTACAAGCAAAATCTTGTCCACTCCTTCCCTGCAGAGGAAAGGATGTGAGAAATGCATGAATACACAGCAGCCCTGGTGCCAAGCGAAACGTTTCCTTGACGACACGCAGGGCTAGTTCGCGCAAGAGGAGGGGTTCAGGAGAGGGAGGAATGAGGGTGCGGCGAAGGCTGGGGACGAGTGGAGAGCGGGAGCAGGAGGCTGGGGTCGAGTGGAAAGAAGGAAGGGGTAGGGGAACGAGAAAGGTGGGACAACGAAGACGAAATAGGACCAGAGGGTATGGAGGGAGTAGGGCAAGGGAAGAGATGCAGTTGTCCAGAGCGCACTGGCAGGGTCACGCTTTACAAGGCTTTTTGCCGCTTTATGTCACCCCAGAAGACACTTGTCACCTGTCCCAGTCCGGCAGAGTAGGGCTGATCTTTACAGAAAGATGGTAGGGAGTATAGCTACCATACCATGTCCTAATTGATCACCAGCTCTCTACACACTGGATTCCAAGCTGGACATGTGGCACACTGGCGCTGTACGCCTTGGGGTTCTTGCCGCCCTGCCGCTACGTCTTGGTCCGACGGGTTTTCAAGTGCAGCTGGTGGCATCATCACCGATAAGCGACACGCCTGTCGACTGACAGCGCTGACAGCTGACGCTATTAAAAGTGAATAAGGCTGGATTTCTCAGAATTTCCAATCTCCACAGGTGAAGGAGCTCAACCTTGAATAATTGATCCACTCCTCTCCTCCTCCTCATTTTCCTCCTTCTCCTCCTCTTTGTACATTAAAGCAAGGAAAATGGCTATTTTTTTGACAGGGCCCACTGCTCTTGCTATACTTCATGCATTTAATTTTCTGGAGGGCCACCTACCCGGTCCTCTGTTTGAAACATTTTTGTGAGTGCCCATACAGGCACTCTCTATTCCATTTTTCTGGAGGCCACCTACCCGGTCCTCTGGTTTGAACAATTTTGGGGACTGCCACATACAGGCACTCAATCTATTCCATTTTATGGAGGCCACTACCTGCTCCTCTGGTTTGAAGAATTTTTGGGACGGCCACTACAGGCACTCAACTATTCCATTTTACTGGAGGCCACCTACCTGCTCCTCTGGTTTGAAACATTTTTTGGACTGCCACATACAGGCACTCAATTATCCCATTTTTACTGGATGGCCACCTACCTGCTCCTCTGGTTGAAACATTTTTGGGACTGCCACATACAGGCACTCAATCTATCCATTTTACTGCAGGCCACCTACCTTCTCTCTGGTTTGAACAATTTTTGGGACTGCCACATACAGGCACTCAATCATTCCATTTTACTGGAGGGCCACCTACCTGCTCCTCTGGTTTGAACAATTTTTGGGACGCCACATACAGGCACTCATCTATACCTTTTACTGGAGGGCCACCTACCTGCTCCTCTGGTTGAACATGTTTGGGAACTGCCACATAGCGGCACTATTCCAATAAATTGTCTCCAGAGCCTCCACACGTTGCTCCACCTACCTCCAAATCGTCCATATAGTGCTGCCTCCATACATCGTCCTTTATCAAACGAGGTGTGTCAGGCAGAAATTTGGGTTGTTTTCATGATTCCACATCAAAGTTGTTAACTTTGTCGCCACCCTGCTGTTAATCCACAAAATATACTTGCAAACTTTTACCATTTAGGATATTATTTCACGCGCTTCTTGCGTTCCTTTTTACATTCCCCCCACCCGCCAAATCCTAACTTATAAGACGCTACTACACTTGATCTATACAAAAGTGCTGTTTGGGGATAGACCTCGAGACAGGGGCTTGGATTTGCGAAAGCTTCGCCTTGCATCGGAGCGCCAGCTCCATGCGCATCATGCGCTTCTTTGCGCATCTTTTTACATTCCCCCTCACCCGGCATACCTAAACTTATAAAACGCACTACAACTCGATCTTATACAAAAGGTTCTTAGAAGTGCTGTTTGGGGAGTAGCCAGAGACAGGGCTTGGATGGCGAAAGCTCGCCTGGCAGCGGAGCGCCACCTCCATGCCAAGATCCACTAACAGTTTTTTAACTGCACACTTTAATCTACTACTATTTCACTGCCTCCATACAGGTCCCCTTATCAAACGAGCTGTGTCAGGCAGAATTTTGGGTTGTTTTCATGGCTTCCATGTTAACTTTGTCGCCACCCTGCGGTGTAATCCACAAAATATACTGGCAACCTTTTATCATGTACCGATATTATTTGAGCACTTCTTGCTCACCTCCTTTGGTTCCTCTCTGCCACCCATTGGTTTGAAGCCTGAGTCCATTTAGGGTATGTCGCCATGACACCTCTAGCCTGCTGCCGCTGCCTCTGCTTGCCGTCCCCTATAGTGTCAGGTCAATTATTGCATGTTTTTAGATGCTATCTACGCTTTCTGTCCCCTCTGTCATGGCCATGCGTGTTGCCCATAATTTGGCATAATGGTGCGTTTAAGCACCTCAGAGGCATCCATGCATGCTGCCCCTGCTGTTTCCTGTCCATTTCCGTGGTGTTTCCATCCTTTCTGAGGTTCCCGGTGTTTGGCCAAGCTTCCCTGTGCAGAGCCTGGTCCCCTTGAAAAATGCCCCGAGTCTCCCATTGACTTCAATGGGGTTCGTTGTCTATCACGAGCACTCGAGCATCGGGAAAAGTTCGTCCTCGGTCTCGAATAACGAGTACCCGAGCATTTTAGTGTTCGCTCATCTCTATTCATAATGCATCAAAACAAATGGTAGATTTCTTTTAATAACCGGTGGGTGGTGTAGTGTCCCAAATTGCTCTGACGGTTTTAAAGGGTTTTTGCAGGATAATGACATTGATGACCTTTGTTCCTACTCATTTGAATAGTAGCTCAGCAGCAGTTTTTACAGGTGGGCAGTAACAGGGGAATTTTGATACCCAGAGGCCACCAGTATCAACGGCATGATAGGTATTATTGATTGTATAGGTCATTCATATCATTACACTGAAAAAAAAACACCTTTATGGATGATGGTGTATGATGATGTTTCCATCTCTTCATCTTGGTGGTGGGTGACCTAGATAATAAATGTTGATAATATTCTTGCCCTATTAGCCACTCTAATGAAGTGGCAGCTAAGTAGAGCTGTCCCATTGAACAGACATTGGATGATGCCTTCTATGCCTTCAGCAAGACATTCCTTTTTAACCCAGTCACTCACTACTATCCTATTATGTTCATGTAGGTATGACATGCGCCGTGGTCACATTTATGGACCATTGAATAAATTCCTAAAGCCAACAGATATTGGGGCACATTTATGAAAGTGTTTTCACCAGTTTTCTTTCTGACTTTGCACTGAAAAGAAGGGGCAAACTGCTTGTACATGTATTTATAAAGTGTCTGCGCCAGCTTTGTGTCGTGGCTGCTCTGTGTCTGACAAAGCAGAAAAAATGTGCACCAAAAGTTGGACCGTGCACCACATTTCTGTCTGCGATACAATTCTGAACCATGAAGAAAGCGCACCAGAAAAAAAAAATGGTGTATTCTGCTGGAGAAGTACAGGGGGCGCCAGATTAATGAAAAATGTGTGTCGCAAACTGCTCCCTCTACAGGCAAACTGCACATGGTGCAGAAGTTTTTTGCTCTAGTTTTGATAAATGTGGTCTATTGTGATCACGGGAAGTGACATCTTTTTGGGCAATTTTTGTTTCTATTTGGTAACTGACACTATAGGTGAATAGTGATCCCACGCAGAAAACAAAAATTGAATATACCTTTGGCATAAACGTTATTCTCCAGGTGCTGTCATCAGGGCAGGTGGGTGTAAGGGTGATTTTCTACAAAAAATAAAGCTTATACACTAAATAAATTCCTATGTTTCAGGTTGTTGAGATGTTACCGTATGTTAAAGCCTGTATTTTGGAATGAAAATGGAAAATGACTAGTCTAGACGAGCATATATTAATGCAGTGATGATTTGTACTGTCCATTTGCATACAGACTTACTGAATAATTCCAACGAAAATCTGCATTTTTAATGAATTTTCCGCTTAAAGTTATCTAAATTTGACAACCACTGTCCAAAAGGTCTATTAGAGTCTCCAAGAGCAATGAGCAGCAATTCTGGATAACTCCAAACTGGGCATCAAGTAAAACATCTGATTCTTAGGTCAGGTCAACTTTAACATGATTTTTTTTTTTATAATAGGTCAAAATAGCAATTTTTTTTTTTTTGGGGGGGGGTATTTTAAAAGGAGTTGTCCACTTTCAGCAGATAATTACCGTATATACTCGAGTATAAGCCGACCCGAGTATAAGCCGAAACCCCTAATTTCAACACAAAAAACTGGGAAAAACTATTGACTTGAGTATAAGCCGAGGGTGGGAAATGGATTGGTTACAGCCTCCCAGTATATAGTCTGCCAGCCCCTGTAGCATATAGCCTGCCCAGCCCCTGTAGCATACAGCCTGCCCAGCCCCTGTAGCATACAGCCTGCCCAGCCCCTGTAGCATACAGCCTGCCCAGCCAATTAGCATACAGCCTGCCCAGCCCCTGTAGTAGGAAAAAAATAACACTGTACTCATCTTTCCGACGTCCCCCATAGGTCCTCTTCTGTCTCAGACTGTCTCAGACAAAAGAGGACCTATGATGTCAGATGTCAGAAAGGTGAGTTTTGACTTTATTTTTTTAGTTGACTCGAGTATAAGCCGAGTTAGGGTTTTTGAGCACAAATTTTGTGTTGAAAAACTAGGCTTATACTCGAGTATATAAGGTAATAAGGTTTGTGTAATGAAAAGTTATGTAATCCTATATACTTACTGTAAATTTAAAATGTTTTTCTAGATTTCTGTTTGCTGTCCTGCTATAGAAAGCATCTATGTTTTCTTCCAGTGGATAGCAATCTATCCATGGTCATGTGATGTCACACAGGTGCATGAACCGGTTTTACCTCTCCTTACCTTTCCTGACTCCTGACTCTGCTTCCTTGGTCATGCGTGCACGACCCTGACTCCTAGGGTGTGCACGCACTGGCTTCAGAAGATTTAAAGGGCCAGCGTGCCGTTAATTGGTGCTGGCCATTTCCCAGAAGGCCATTTAAGCCTAACTGTACCTGCAAACCCTGCTAGATTTTTGTGCTTCATGCATGAGAAAGCTTGTATTGTTCCTAGTGTATTGATTTCCCATTGTGACCCCGGACCTGTTCCCGCTTTTGCTCCTCTGCTGCCGGCAAATCCAACCCACTTTGCGTCGGGTTCTGATGAAGTCCACTTAGACTCCGTTCCCAGGTGTAGGCTTATGTCATCCTCCGTGGTGGTCCAGTGGGTTCACAACCCCTGGAGTCTGACAGAGATCAAATAAGGGGGAAATATCTTGCAGAGTCCAAACTACAGCTGACATTCAAAGAGTTGTACAATATCTATTCTTATCTAAAGGTCATTGACCTAGCACAGGCACATGGCAATAACTGTGTTCAAATACACTCATTAAAATTATAAATGAATTTCCATTCACAGTGATGGATTAGTGTGAGGCCTCACTTACCCTTGACTTACCCACCACACTTGACAAACGCATGAATCTATAAACAAGTATTTTCGATTTGTGGTAATACTTTGGGGCACATTTACTTGCCGGGTCCAGTCGCAATCCAGCGGTGATTCAGGTCTGCCGGGATTCGTGCGCTCAATATCCACCAGGTGTTGCTGCTGCGCCGAGGTCCGCCGGAGTTCATGAGAATGCTGATCTTGTGACACACATTGGGGCAGATTTACTTACCTGGTCCATTCGCGATCCAGCGGCGCATTCTCTGCGCTGGATTCGGGTCCGGCCGGGATTTATTAAGGTAGTTCCTCCGCTGTCCACCAGGTGGCGCTGCCTGTTCCCTGGAATACACTGGAATACACCGAGCCGGGCTGAGTGAAGGTAAGTGCAAGCTCCGCAACAGATTATTTTTTTAAATGCAGTGGTTTTTCCCAAATCCGTCGGGTTTTCGTTCGGCCATGCCCCACGATTTCCGTCACGTGCATGCCAGCGCCGATGCGCCACAATCCGATTGTGTGCGCCAAAATCCCGGGGCAATTCAGGGAGAATCGGCGCAAATCGGAAATATCGCGCCGATGTATTTAAACATCTGCAATGTGTTCTTCACACACATATATATTGTTCTTCACATGCTATTTTGTTCGCGCCGTTCCGCGCGTATCTCCCGACAAGTAAGCAGATGTGCCGAACATCTGTAATCTGTTCTGCAGTGTGTTCTGCACTGTGTTTTTATCTTAAATGATCCTGTGTTCACTGTGTTCACTGTGTTCACTGGTTTTATTCTATTCTTCACTGTTCTTCACATCTGCTAAATTGTCGGGAGATAATATACGCGCGGAACAGTGAAGAATAGATCGCAGATGTTTGCAAATTATTAGAAGACATTATTTTTCAATTAAATAACACATTTTAATCCCAAACCATGGTCCCTTTGAAAAATGCTCGAGTCTCCCATTGAATCGCGCGTCAAAAATGCGCCGAAAACGCAAAAAAAAACGCAAATTACTCCAAGGAAAAATGGAACAAAAACGCAGCCAAAACGTCAGTTTTTCACGCATTGCACCCTGACGTGAAACGCAACGCTAGTGTGCAAGAGGCCTTAGTAAATGAGCCCTTTTGTGTCAGTATAGTTTTTCACTGTGGAGAGCTGCATACACAAGAATCTGACCTTATATTTTTCTACTTTTTCTACGTTCTATGAAAAATATATTTTGTGCATTGAAAATGTGTGCTCAGAATAAGTAAGAAGATGTAAAAGTTCAAGGAATTTCTTGAGAAGTGAGAATGTGTCTTGGGTTGGTTCAGGGATTCCTGAGCAATAGCAAGTAGGAAAACTATTTGTTGCTCTATCAGACTTAGTGAACCACAAGATTACCCTCATAAGTTTAGTACATATTCTCAAAACTCATTTACAAAAAGCAAGGCACAACTTGACATCTACAGTAATGCATTACTTGCTATTAAAGTCAAAGGTAGGAAACACTTAAATGTCAAGTAGTTACATATCAATTCTTCAAAGACTTTAAGTTTTTGCTGCACTTCATGTGTACACAAAGTTACAACATGGCCATACTGAGGCTTTATTTGAAAAACTACTCATCTTTTGTCTTAAAAGAAAAAGACCCAGAACTCCCTGGCAGCCCAGAATGCATCACCTTATATTAGTTGTTTCCATACCAGGATTTGGAAGTGGATATTGATAATTTGCTGATATTTTTAATACGCAGCTTCATTTGGTGCAATTCTACATGGCAGCAGAATTTTCAGTCACGGAGTGGATGAAGCGTGAGTCCTGCCTTAAATGTATGGACCCTCTCTGTGACAAAACTTCAAAAAATAGTTATGTGAATCCAAAAAGATATCTTCTATGTTGCATATGTCCTCTTTTCTAGAATAAGAAAGAAATGTGTGCAGGTAATTATTGCTTGAGTTTTCTAGACAGCTTAGCGAATTAAGAGGTTACTTCGACATTTTAATGAGATCTACAAGGGAAATTACCCACTGAAATTGAGCCGTTCCACTTTTTCAACAGAATTAAAAATTAGTATAATGATGGCTATGAAAGGCAACACACCATAAAAATGTAATTTTGGAATCTTAACATCCTGGCACGGCTGGTAATGATGGAGTCAGATGGAAATGATTGCATATTTGATAAATAAAAACTTATCTGGAAAAAGTTTAGTGAATGGTCACTGCTCAGGTCTGGTGGGCACGAAATATCTTCATTAGGTTCTCCATATTTTTTGTCAAGAAACTTAAATATATTCTCCTTTTAAGACCGTAACAGATCAAATCCCTCATATGGAGTGTTAGAGAAGACCTGTTGTAAACACTGTTAAAAGAGTTTTCTAGAAATCCTACAAACCCCCCTCCCCTTGGAGCCTGGGAGGGCTGAACAAAAAAACTTTGTGATTCCAGTGTCTAGTCGTTTTGTGACATAAGAGGAGGTGTTGTCCTATAATAATAATAATAATAATAATAATAATAATAATAATAATAAACGCACACAGATTATGCAGCGCTGAACAAAGCCTGCCAAATTGGTCCCTGTCCCCATGGGGCTCACAATCTAAACAACCTACCAGTATGTTTTGGAGTGTGGGAGGAAACTCAATCAAACACGGAAACAACATACAAACTCTTTGCAGATGTTGACCTGGGTGGGATTTGAACCCAGGACCCCAGTGCTGCAAGGCAGAAGTGCTACCCACTCAGCCGCCGTGCCGCCCTATGGTCCTATAGTTTGAGGAGGTCACTGATTGGCTAATGCACATGCCATGACACCCATCACTTTCAGCCAAGTTGTAAGTGCCACAGTCTACCATGATGCTGAAAACAGGAGGACGACCAGTCTATTGGTGTATAATCTTTTCTGGTGTGTATGACCATTAGTGCCCATTGCTCTAACCTCCATGACTTACTATCACAATTTTATAGAATATATTATAGAGAAGTAGACAATGTATTCTTATAACTCTTTAAAGATAACTTGTCAATTGTATTCTGCATCCCCTGTTGTAGCAAAATTTAACAGAAGTAAGTAAGTTTCCATCATAGAAATTTATTTTAAAAAAGGCTACATAGGACCTACCAGGTACCAACTAGATTACACCACTTCAATCCGTCAACTTATGTTTCCATTGACACAACCTTCCTGGGGACAACTGGCATATCGTGGTCTTGCCTTACGATCCGGAACTATGATCTGCTGTTAAAAGGGGTTGTCTGGGATTTGAAAAAAATCTAAATATGGCTGGGGGCTTTGGAAACAATAAATATCCCCTTCCACTGTGCCATACTTCACTGCCAGGCCCTGTTTTTTTACAGGGGCATGTGGTGCCGTCCTTTCAAGCTTTCTTTTAAATCCCAGAGAACCCCTTTAAATTTTTAGTAGACTTTAAGTACGACTGCCTGAAGTCAAAAATAGATCTTGTAATAATTGATAGATTAGTACATTTTAATAATATCTGGCAGTTCTAGATTCTTTACTCTGCTCCTCCAACACCACACAGGGCATTATAACACTCCCTACTTGGTCCGATTTACAAATTGCTCTGGAGCCCCGCTCCTCTTAGTTTTACTTTACTATGACTTACTGAATACGTGAATGGCACTCGCCACAATTGGTATCACAATTGTAGATTTTAAGGCCCCTCACCAACTTTAACCCCGCCCTTTTTTATTACAGGAAACAGCTTTCGCTGTGCAGGGAGAGGCAGGTTTAAGTAGATTTCTGGGAAATGGCCAGTGCCAATAAACAATGCGCTGGCCCTTTAAATATCCTGAAGCCGGCACGCACATGCCCTAGGATATGGGGGCGCGCGTGCATGGGCTGTGGACCAGAATCAGGAGCAGGGAGAGGTGAGCAGTGTGGGTGCCAGCGAGCATGGAGGGGCACGGGTGAGCCCGTGATATGGGTAATGGGAGCACCCGTGAAAGTTTCTTCTGTGACACTGACCTTGTATAAGTGCTCTGCGTGGGGATATTATTGCTTCGTATTTCGTTATCCAAAAAACCTTAAATTAAAAACTGATCTAAAGGTTATCAACGAGAAAATCAACAAAATATTTCATAAAGAATTACACAACTCTAGGATATGAAAAAGTTGCTACGCATCTCGATGTGTTGACACATTTTTGTATTTTTAGTTTTTTATTCCTTCTTTTTAAGTTACTAATACATGAACCTTTACCATTTAATTTGGTATCTCTGTGATTGTACTGACCTTAACAATACTGTGGATGTATCTTATTTGTAGTGAATGAATCAGCAGCTGCCATTTGTCCTACATAGAACAAGCCGTTGTAAGTTTCAGTAAAAGTAAAGATGAATCAGGAAAGTGAAAAACATAGCTGCAAAAACTGTACAGAACACTTTCCTATATAGATGTTCAGTGGAACCTTGGATTACGAGTAACCTGGTCTGCGAGAATTTTGCTAAACAAGTGTGTACTTGGTTTACAAGCAGAATTTCACAATACAAGCATTGTGTCACCCTCCCAACCCTCTGCTATACTACCTACCTCTCTCATGAAATTGTCTAACACAATGGGGCAGATTTATTTATCTGGTCCTGTCGCTTCTGCGCCGAGGTCCACCGGAGTTCACTTGCTTCTTCCTGGTGTATGTGAGTGCGTGTCTTGCGACACAATTCCGTTTTTAAATTCCGCGGTTTGTCCAAATCTGTCGGGTTGTCCGATGGCCACGCCCCCTATTTCTGTCTCGTGCAAGCCGGGACCGATGCGCCAAAATCCGATCGCATGAGCCAAAAAAAACCAGAGCAATTTGGCGTACAATGGAAATATTCGGGAAACCCGACTGTATCGCAGTCCTGCGGACCCTTAGTAAATGGGCCCCAATATTGAAGAAGTAGAGGATATAAAGGGACTAGATGCTGTATTAAATGCTTTTGGGTTGTGGAACTAATCTCTGTTTTGCCATAATTTCCTATGGGAAAACTTTGATATACTGTACAAGCAATTTGGCTTGTGAGCACAAGTTTTGGTTGTAATTTAAGGTATTCAGTCTTTATGGAACAAATTGTCTGGGTTTCAACAATTTTCTATGGGAAAACTTTTTTTGATATGTGAAGTATAGTTATGTGTTTAATGAAAATGCTTTTATTTTTATATGCTGTGGATGAAGATTGATAACAGTGTGATAACACTCTGCTGTGCAGTGAAAAGAATGTGGGCTTTGGCTGATTTACGTTACTGCCCACTACAAGGAGAACGTCTTTTGTTCCTGCAATGCCTATAATTTACTATCCAATGAACTATGGACATTACTTTTATCGTTGGCTAGCCAAGCCCAGGTCCTGCCTCACTGAAGGTTTCTGTAAAATCATTTGTGACGTGAATAAAGTTCCCCACATCTGCCGAGGCTTCACTTCACAGAGATTGGGATATTATACCATACGTTGTCTTGGTCTGATTTCTTCTGAGCTCACTCTGTGACTTTTATCAGTAATTAGAGAACCTGAGGTTGTGTGAACAAGGGAAGAACAGATATAGGAGCAATTTGGATTCTGAGTAATTTCCGGATCGGATTAAGCTCATAATCCAAGGTTCCACTGTATAACTAGCCTTTCCTCCTTATCTTTGGGTTATGTTTTGAGGTTTATGGGGTTTACTTAGCCTCTGTAAGTCTCCTCCAGTATGAATCCAACATAAGTAATGATGGCCTGATGAATACCTTGACATATGATGAAGAATAGCTCTATGGCACTTGATGGGTAGGTTCTCCTGCAGTCACTTCACTAGCTTCAGCTTTTTGAATGGCTCCTAATAATCACACAAACCTAATATTGAGGCATCTACATTTGTCTTATCCCATAGGTCCCAGGTGATTAGTGTGCAGAACAAGACGCAGTAACGCTCGGCTAACTCTTTCCGTGAATCCTGACATCAACCAGTTCACTTATTTAAGTTTAATGGGTGACTGTAAGACGGGATGATAGAATTTGACATTGCCCAGAGAGACATAAAACATTGGCCTGACAATCTCTACTGCACATTGGAAGACCGGGGGATACAAATTGCTTCTCTGATTACTCCGGTGATGTAACAGTCTGCCTTCATTAAAGGGATTCTGTGCCGCTTTTTTCTCTATTACAACCGTTCTGGACAGACATTGTACACCGACAGTGATGGATGAGTAAGAGCGCGTGCAAAGCCCTATGGTTTTAGCCTATGCAAATATGATTATCATGTCTAATATCATGCGCCTCGTTGTAACACAGCATAACAATGTTTTTTTTCTCCCCTGCCTGACAAATAACATTCCCTCTTTGCACTTTTGAAATGTGGGTGGCTGCTATGGCAACTGGAGGCTCCTCTTGTCGGAAAAAAAAAAAATTAAGCCTTTTAAAGAGTTTTTTTTTTTCTTTCATTGAATTGTGTCTTGCTGAACATTATCACAGTTATTGTGAGCCCAACATCAAAGATCAAATGTTAGATTATTGCAATGAACGCATTAAAATCGAATGTATTCTGCATCTTGACAAGACAAACATAAAATCCCGAAACAAATAGACAATTTGTTCTGCTATTTACTTGGCGAGGACGCTGGGAGGAAATGAAAGAGCTGAAAATAATGTGCTATGTCGAACTTATTTATCTGCCAGATGTGATTGTTACAATTTTAGAATAGAATAGATTTTTTGTGCTTTGTTTTTACCTTCCCTAGTAATTATATATTGGAAGGATTCCTGTCTGACTCTAAAATTACTAATAAGGGCTTCCACGTAACCCGGGGTAAAAGTATTCAGTGAGATACATCTTACAGCTTAAAGGGAACTCGTCATCAGAAATTGGCCTAATAAACCACTACCAGTATGTTGTCATATAGTTGGTCCAGCTTGTTGGCAATATCTAGAAAATCAACTTTGAAGTTAGATTTAAGTTAAATGTATGGAGTCAGGGAGGCGGAGAGTTTAACACTGAAGTCAAGCTCTCCCTTCCTCTGAACACCTCCTCCCATGTGATTGACATAATGCGCTGGACTTCAGGAGATCAGATTTTAAGGCAGGGAAAGCTTGACTTCAGAGCAACTCTGCCTCCTTGACTTCATAAAACCAATTTACATCCCACTTCAAAGTTGTTTTTCTGGATGATGCCTCCACACCAGGCAATGAAAGAAACATGATCTAGAAGCTTCTCAGCTGCTTGGAAACATACTGCTAGTGGTTTATTAGACCAATTTCTGATGACAGAGTGTATGCCATAAACTTTTCTGTTGTACATGGAGAACATGTTTATGGGAGTCTACCAGCAGTTTTGACCATACAAAGCTGCAAACAGCACTACGGTAGGTAGTAGTCCTTGGGATCTGCTTTACGATTTGTGTGTTTTTAGAAGCAGCAGGACAGTAATAATTAGTATAATATTCCAAGATTTTATCTGGGCTTCGAGCCCTGTGGTAACTTATTTGCAAGATCTCTTCAATGAGAACAGCTTCTCTGCTCTGAGTAATATCTTTGGCAGGCTTCTGGTTAGGTATAACATAAGTTGGGTGGGGCTTGAATGCAAAGATCCAAGAGCAGCACAGTGTGAGGAGACTCTCCCGCAGTGGTTTAAATCCCGGAAATGCACTTTCCACAGCTCTACAGCTACTATCACACACAGAGATTTCATAGCTCATTAGAAACAATATATAGAATTGTCTAGAGCTTTAAACAGTCAAAACAGCTGGTAGCTCCCTTTAAGAAAATCATATGTAGGCCTAGCCAAATTCTATTCTGACAGCTCACACAGCCATGAAGTATATGTACATGGTAATTCTTTGTCTCACTTTGCTGCTCACCTTACTTGTGGTGTGTATATGGGTCTGGGGTCAGAAATAATTTCATTATTTTACCGGACCCTAAAGATTTTTTGAATGATTTGACTCCCCCTTCAGTTTGGAATTTCAATTGAGTACAAGTCAATATAGGGACTGAAGTGAATAGGGACTCTGGGTGAATGTGGAATTATGTGAATAGGGGCTCTGGGTGAATAGGGACTCGATGTGAATAGGGGCTCTGGGTGAAAAAGGACTGATGTGAATAGGGGCTCTGGGTGAATAGGGACTCGATGTGAATAGGGGCTCTGGGTGAAAAAGGACTGATGTGAATAGGGACTCTGGGTGAATGTGGAATGATTTGAATAGGGACACTGGGTGAATAGGGACACTGGGTGAATAGGGACTGATGTAAATAGGGATTCTGGGTGAATAGGGACTGATGTGAATAGGGACCGATGTGAATTGGGACTGATGTGAATTGGGATTGATGTAAATTGGGACTGATGTAAATTGGGACTGATGTAAATTGGGACTCTGGTGCATAGGGACTGATGTGAATAGGGACTCTGGGTGTATAGGGACTGATGTTAATACAACACTGTGGAGCATGTTGGTTCTATATCAATATATACAGTGAATAAATAAGACATGCTTATTCACCCTTATACCCCATAAATATTCTCCATACCCTCATCGCTTCCGTTGAGTGATTACATTGAAATATCTCATCCATTATTCTTTTTAAGAAGAACCATTTCACAATCCATTTTCTCCTGATAAACACAGGCAATAAAATCAGAAAGAGCAGCGTCCATTCCATAGGGCTAAGCACATTACTTTTATGACAACCTATTGTCAGGACTTGATTTGTGTCCAAATACTCAAGACAGTTGTCTGCTATAAAAATGCTACATAGTTTTGCCAAATTGAAAATTTTCTCAGTTATTATGCAGTACACAGCAATTTTGCTCCACTTCATCCAAGGTCAGTATCAGCGCTGTCAACAATCCACTGCCGTCCCTTATCTTTGTGTTTTTCAATATAGGATGTGATATGGTTTATAATAAAAGCTCAATCAGAACATTGTACTTAGCATATAAAATCATGTCATTCTAAATGAGTGACCCTGAAAATACATATTACTTTACATTACAATGCATTGGTCTGCACTTTGCAATAAATTTAATTAATTCCAAGAGTTTAGTTAGTTTGGGAATGGTACAGTGTATTGTATAGCATATTGTGTCCATGGCATTGGCCATTCATATCAATAGCATATCAATAGCTACTGAACTGTTAGTAAAGCCTTATGTTAGGATATATTGTGTCCATATATATATATTGTGCATATTCAAGGCCGGCTCCAGATTTTCTATAGGCCCTCGGGCGACAGAGCCTCAGTGGGCCCCTTTGCATTGAACTCATGTGTTATCATAACAAACAGCCCCCTCATAGTTATTTTATGTACACAGCCCCCTTTTGGTTATTTCAGATAAGCCCCTCTGACACCCTGTGAATTAATACAATACAGTCCCTATTACCCCATGGATTCCTTATGTACAGCCTTATAGGGCCCCCCAGCAGCTCTGGGCCCCGGCACTTGCCCAGGTATGCCCAGTGCTGGGCCCTTTCACATACGTTGTTGATATACAACCCTATAGACTTTGGCAACCCTATGGAGAGGGGAGGGGTAAACAGTGTTCATCCCTCCTCCTCTCCTGGGCGCCAACGTGCGCACACATTCATATAAATGTAGCCTTACCCTGTTCCAGCTGGCAAGGGTTCAGCGCATTCGAACTGCTGTTTTTGGATCCATGGCAAATATAGCCAATATAGGTCCTTGAACCCAGACTACGGGCAGAAGTTTGGATTTGTTGTTCCGGCTCACCAGTCATCGGTACCAGCTCAGATGTTTACCACCATTTTCCCTAGTATCGTCACTCCCTAATGACATCGCAGGAAGCAACAATCCTAGGGAAAATAATGGCGTCCATGAAAACTAGTGATGACCCGTTCCTTTAAATGTCAACAGCAAAGCTCAGCTGTCATTTAGAGGGTTAACATCCGTGCCAGTTCAGGTATCCAAACCAAACATTTGTTCACGGTTTGTCTGAACTTGCTAAACCCAAACCTGAATAGGTCTGATCACTACTCCTGACGCCTTTCTCACCAACACCCAGGACTGAGATGGAACTGTTGGTGATCACTGAACTCACTGAGTGATTGTTCTACCTATAGTGCAGGAACCTAGCGCTCACACTGTGCAAAAGTGATTGTTTAGAAAAAAAAAAAAATCATTGTTGGATCTAAAATTATGCATAATGTATATCACTCTGTTGAAGAAATAAAGTGTGAGAAATGCACATAACATATACTACATATAAACAATACATAAATGTACACTAAAATCTACAGTACACATTGGAAACAATACACTTTTAGAACAACACATAAGTTTCACCAAAATCAGTAATGTAAACAGGGACACATATCTCAGCATGTGCGTTTAAAAATCACGGGCTGGGCAATAGGGTAAATAGATGGTAGCACTAAAGGGCCCAAGTATACTGTCTACTGTAGATTTTAGTGTATATTTGTGTATTGTTTATACAGGCAGTCCCCGGGTTACGTACAAGATAGGGTCCGGAGGTTTGTTCTTAAGTTGAATTTGTATGTAAGTCGAAGCTGTATATTTAATAATTGTAGATCCAGACAAAAAAATTGTTGGCCCCAGTGATAATTGGAGTTTAAACAATTTTTACTGTAATGTGACCAAGGATTATTAATAATCATTACAGACATATTACAGATGATTAATGCAGTCTGGGACTATAGTAAAGCATTCAGAAAGCTTCACCAAGGTCAGAGGGGTCTGTCTGTAACTATGAGTTGTCTGTAAGTCGGGTGTTCTTAAGTAGGGGACCGCCTGTATGTAGTACATGTTGAGGCACATTTACTTACCCGTCCTGTTGCGTCCGCCGATCCAGAATGTCCAACGAGGATTCGGAGCTGCAGCGATTGACTTACAGCGTGCACCCGATTTCTTGAATGTGTTGCTTCCCCGCTCAGGTCAGTTCACCTTCTTCTTCCCGTTGCATGTGAGTGCTGATCTTGCGACACAATTAGAATTTTAAATTCCGCGGTTTGTCTGAATCAGTCGGGTTGTCCGATGGCCACGGCCTCCGATTTGTGTCGTATGAAAGCCGTCGCTGATGCGCCAAAATCCGATCACGTGCGCCAAAAACCCCTGTGCAATTCAGGGCAAATATTCAGAAACCCGACGGAAATGCGTCCGATGGACCCTAAGTAAATGTGCCCCGTTATGTGCATTTCTTGCACTTTTTTTCTTCAATAGAGTGATATACATTACACATAATTTTACATCCAACAATAAAATGATTTTTTTTTCTAAACAATATCAATCACTTTTTGCACAGTGTGAGTTCCTACACTATATGACCTTTTATTAATACGGGTTGGCAC
Source organism: Engystomops pustulosus (assembly GCA_019512145.1). Classification (NCBI taxonomy): domain Eukaryota; kingdom Metazoa; phylum Chordata; class Amphibia; order Anura; family Leptodactylidae; genus Engystomops; species Engystomops pustulosus. The sequence goes on along the minus strand of CM033649.1, from coordinate 26,267,324 downwards.
CCGTATAATACCGGTAGCACCTCCACTTCCTTATTAACTTACAGTTTGTGGGGTGCGGTTAGTGCTTAGATATTTGTATATGATTGTATATGACCTCACTGAGGTCCATTGAGGCCAAAGAATGCCTGCAGTGGGTCCCAGAACTGCCAACCATTCCGGTCCAGACAGCACTTTGGTGAGGATTCAATAGAAGTGACACTGAATTCTGCAGTTCCTGGCACAGACTACTGAACAGATGACCAAATTGGCCTTCTGGCTCCAAATTTTAAGTTACTGGAGTCATCTGATCCTTGTGGGTCCTGACTGGACCTTGCAGGGTGTAATATTGATGCTATGTATAGGTTGAAGTGCGTTGCAGCTCTGTTCTTAATTATTCTTCTTTGTCTGCTATTACACACTTTATAGGCGCATGAAAAGTCTTGTAGCACTTTTTATATCTGATACATCAGATAATGAAACAAATATTTCCAAGGTGGATATTTCACCTTCAGCATAAAGCTGTGGGCAGCACAGTTCAGAGCTGAACAGCTGAGCAGACTGATAAGTAATGATGTTGGAAACATTCAGTATAACTGTGGGTGGTCAGTCTAATTTGTATTCTTTTAATTAAAAGCAAATTGCTTGTTCGTTTCATGTTTAGGAGTCCAGTAGGTGGTTCTCATCAGAGAAGGACTCTGTATGCAAATTCATACACACGTCCTTTAATCAGAGAAAAACAAAGATTAAGATAATTTGTCAAACTGAGCTGTGTTCAGTGCCTACTGCTCTATAACATGCTGACAATAGATAGAACACTATGAGCAAGCAAATCTGCTACACCTGCTTTATAACATGTTGTATGCAGATAGGACTCTATGTACAATCTGCTCCATTCCTACTGCTCCATAACATGCTGCCTGAAGATAGGACACTATGTACAATCTGCTCCTCCCGCCCTATAATATGCTGCATGTAGATAGGATACTATGTACAATGTGCTCAGCTCCTCAATTTGGGATTTGAGGCTGTGTCCTGCATTTTTAGGCACTTTAGTCACATCCCAGGGAGATGATGACTTATGACGCTGCGGTCACACGTTTTGAAACACATTACAGCAGCTGAGGAAAGGGGATTTACATAATTACATTACTGTTAACATTTGCATTTACAAAACGCATAGTAAACGCAATGTTAATACATGTGTTAATGTCACGTTTATATTGCGTTTTGTAAATGCAATGTAATTAGGCAAATCACTTCTCCTCAGCTGTTGTAATAGATTTCAAAATGTAATTAAAACGCAATTAAAATGTTACGTGTGACCTCACCCTTAGAAATAACCAATACATTTTAAAAAAAAATGTAAATGCAAAAATGTTTGAATATTCAAAAAACAGGTTACTGTGCAAAATTTTAAACATTTAAAGCATGTGAATTATTTGCAATTAACATGTTAAAACAGGATGCAGTCACACATTGCATTGAAAATAGCATCACAATTTGTTTTGAGGTGGTTTTAGGTGAAGTTTTGTCAATTTCACAGGTGAAAGACATGAAATAAAGGGGTGAATTTGATTTTGAAGGAGAAAAAAGCTGTTCAACAAATGTCACTCACCTGTTGATTTGATGTAAAATAATTAATACCACCTAAAACCACCCCAATACTAATTGCGAAGCAACGTGTGACCGCACCCACAGGGTCCATTAAATAAATCTTTGCTTTGCGCCTTCCCTGGACCAGGTGCAGATTTGCACCTGAGAAGTGGCAAAAATAAGCAAAAAAAAGTGATACGTAAGTGAAAAGTCGCATGGGACACCTGGAAAACAAAGATACATATGCACATTGCACAAGGTGCAGACCAAGGTGTACTTCAAAAGCGACAGTAAAAGTCACAGTAAACCTACAAAAGTCGCAAAAATTAGACAATTTGACTGGCAGAAATAATGATACATGTCCCCCCTATGTTTAATCTGTTCAGCTCCTCCTGCTGTATAACACACTGCCTATAGATCAGACACTATGTACAGTCTGATCTGCTCCTCATGCTTTATTACTTGATGCCGGCAGATAGGACACTATGAACAATCTGCTCATCCCCAATCTGTACTCTGACAAGCTGCCTGAAGATGGGACACTATATACACACTGCTCATATCCCCCTGCTCTATAACATGCTGCTTGCAGATCAGGAGCCATGTGTAATTTAAGATGTTCCCTTGAGTATGTGTCATTGCCCTCAGGGCCGCCACTAGAAAGTTTGGGGCCCCAGACTGCCAAATTTTGTGGGGACCCCGACCCAATGATAATCTGGTCCTGTATGCAGAGTGAGTTCCCTGCACCTGGGAAAGGAGAAGGGTTTTCTGTGAATTGGGGCCCCTTTTCCTCCTTTGGGCCCCCTGAACAGTGTCACATTAAACCCCCCCGATGGCGGCCCTGATTGCCGTTTCCATTATTTCTGAGTGCTGCTGTACATTACTCTACTTTGAGTGATGCTGGCAGTTCTACCGACACTATTGTCTATACTGTACAATACTATACAGTTACTTACACACTGTCAGCAAGTAATAATTTAATAAATCAACTAACCCCTCGATATCCGAGCAGAAAGGATAGATAACAATGGTTTATCCAAAGGTGATGTGCATATGTATGCCTGTCAATATTAGCTAATGCGGTTCAGCTGGAGCTAAACATTGCGGTTCGGGTGTGTTCATCACTAATTATGACCCAATGCACCTATTGGCCAACCTCCTCCCTCTGAGCACAAGCATCCCACATGACAGGTTTATACATTAGCTATATACATTACATAACCCTGATATATTATTTATACCACCTAAAGAACTTGTTTTGGGCTTACATCATATAACATGGATAAACCAGGGACACTGGATCATAGATCCGGGCACCATGACTGTGACAGCCTCTGTAGCAGAGAAGGGCTCTGGGAACCACCCCACTAACCTGTCCGGCTCATAAGTAGAATTTTAAAAGTTGATTTGGAGACCATGGATAACAAATATAAGAAGTCACAAATAAGTGATCTATAAATAAGTGACCCCGGCTTATCCATGTTTGAGTTTGATGGTAGATTTTCTTTAGAATAGTGATTTTTTGTTCTAAATCTTATTGTGTTTCTGTTGTGCCTTCATCTTCTCGCTGAAATTATTTTCAACATTTAGGGTAAGCGGCGCTCATGTGTCGGCGTATGGCAGTCCTGTCGACTCACCGGCGCAGCAGCGTATATCAGGTCTTACAGTACCTGGAGTGGAAATAAGCACAGTCAGTGACTTTTCACATTTGAGACGTCGCCAGCTGCAGTGAGTGCGTCAGTCCGGGTATCGGAGCTCCCTGCGGTGGTCCACTGACTTGCCACCCTAGTGTGGAGGTGGCATTTGCAATGATTTCTGGGATGATGCTGGTTGTAGTAGCAAAGTCTGTCCGTGTTTAGGCTCCTCTCCACTATATGTAAAATGCTGAGCTCTGGATTAAGGGGATGCAACAAGCTGCAGGGTGAGAGTTGTGCTATTACCTATGGGATGGCTGGGCCTTACTCACTGACTTGTCATGGTCTCAGGTGGACACGAAGGATTCCACAGGAACAGACTACTCTGACATGTCCCTGTAATCTCCCTCTCTCTTTTCTGGGGGCCATGGAAGAGGTTTTAGAGGGGCTGCACCAATGTCGGTAGCAATCAGAGGTGTTGACCTGTAGTTCCCCCGGGACTACCCCTGATACTGCTGTCCAGAGAGATGGTCCTTAATGGTGGTGAGATGCAGATGGACCTGACAACAAGGAGACAAAGAGAGAAGTGGTATACCAATAACTCTTTTAACTCTTAATACTGGGGCCGTGAATAAGTTACTGTGCTTGTGTGTGGAGAGATAGAAAGCTTTCTGTAACCCTGGCATATTAATATGAGTGGGAGGCAGGTGGACCCCATAATAACGTAATCCTGGATTTTCCAATGGTGCTTGAGTCCTTTGGCCTCCGTGTATAGGGAGCTTGATCTAGGCCGAGCCAGAGCTACTACTTGCGGTTCTTAGAGTAATTCAAATGTCCCTATACAACTTCCCCTTCGAATCCTACAAAGATCTGATGCATAGGACTAACTTTACTCTGCCCAAAGTCAGTTTGAACCAACCTACTAAATGAACAACCCCCCTGCCGTTACAGACAGGGCTTGTGGGTGTGAACCACCTTTGAATGTCCTCCCCAACTTCCAGCAGGTTTGAGGAAAAACTGGAAAAGACTAAGACTACCTAAAGGAGTTCCCATTACAGACTGCGTGGATAGTGCACGGATACCATCCTAGGCCCAGCCACAGGAATTGCGCTCTGGTACACAACAGAGGAACCTTAGGTTGGAAGCCAATCTCGTACTGTTTAGAGCCCATACCAATTGCAATATTGCTATGGCATTGAAAATGGATTGTCCAAGATCCTGCTACCGGATTGAAGTTGTTGCAAAATTTGCAGATAAACACCTATAGCAATAGGAGGAATAGGGGAAATGAGAGAGACCCTTTGTCTGCTACTCACTAGCAACATGGGGGCAGTTGAAGGGGCATTTTATCAATGAATATTATTTTTACTTTACAGATGTACATTACCAGCACCATTAAAGCCAAAGGGACACGACTTGCCAAACCTGTCCTATGCCTGGGCTTGATGTGTCTGGCATTTCTAACTGGGATAAACAGAGTGGCAGAATACCGCAATCATTGGTCAGACGTCATAGCCGGGTTTCTTATTGGAATATCAATAGCAGTGTTTCTGGTATGTATAGAGATTTTTTTTTAATAACCCCCTTCTGTACAAAGCAATAGCATATTGTAGGCAGCCTCTTAAAAGCAACCTGTCATGAGAAAAGTCATTTTTTCATGACTGGTTCCAGCAGCCTCTGTGAAGTCTGATTTCAAAAATACCTTTGTTATGTATCTGAATAATTTCACAGTTTTTTAGTTGTCTGCTCCCTGCCAGCAGAGTATGGTGAGTCCCGGGGGAAGGGGTACTTCAAACAGCAAAAGTCGTCTTCTTCTCAATCCCTCCTCCTCACTCAGTACCTTCTCCCTCCCTCAGCCCTTCCCCTGCTCTCTCCCCCCATGTATGTCACTGCAATAAATTCTGATTTGAACTGCCCCTGCAGGACTCACCACACACTGCTGACAGGGAGCCAGGTGATGTTAAAGAAACAATAAAAAAAGCTGTGAAATTATTCAGATGCACGACAAAGGCATTTTTGATATCAACATGCCAGAAGCTAATGGAACCCGCCATCATGTAAAAATGACCTTCCTCTGTTGACAAGTTCCCTTTAAATAGAGTAATTTGTATGTTTGATACCTGTATATTTACAAGACCCAAGTAGCAATAGCATATGGAGGACTTCCATCTTCTACTGCATTATTTATAATCATGGTGGTGGCAAATTAGCAAATACTGTATATTACTGAATGTTTGTCTTACAGGTTGTCTGTGTGGTTAACAATTTTAAGGGACGACAGGCAGAACATGAAAAATCACCCATTGATAATTTGGCACAGATGCCAATGATAAGCATTCCTCGGGTAGAAAGCCCTTTGGAAAAGGTAAGCGTTTTGATTTTCACTGTTTTCCTATTTTATCTGTGCCTTTGAAAGTGACTTTGAAGTTAATATCATAAAGAAAGTTAAACAGATTTGCTTTTTATTAAACATTGCTTTAGCAAATATCACTGCTGCAGGCAGCTGCTTTACCCCCTCTCTGTCCCTGGCACAGAGTCAACCCAGCTATGAGCGGACTGGCAGAATAAGATGAGACTGGGTGCCAGGAATACGCGGTCTACACTCATTTGTAATAGAGTTGCTGTGGTGCACATTTATGACAACTAGTATATTGTATCTCAGTGTACAGAACTTACATGCTGAACCTGAAGCTAAGCCGAAAATGTAGGACCACATATACATACATATGTATAATATACCTTATATACTCGAGTATAAGCCTAGTTTTTCAGCACAAAAAATGTGCTGAAAAACCCAAACTCGGCTTATACTCGAGTCAAAAAAATAAATATATCTAAACTCACCTTTCCGGTGACCCCTGTATATCTTCTGTGTGATCTGTCCGGCAGCGGCGGCAGGCTATATACACTGTGATTGGGGGTGTGGCTTAGGGGGATCGCCGCGGCACGCGTAGCGTGCCGCCATTTTGTCCCTCTTTCCTTTTCACAAATGTTGGGAGGTATGGTATTAGTGTATTGGGTCCAGTACGGGGCTGTCCTGGGTCCTGTATTACTTTTAGGGTTTGGTCTGGGGTCTGTGCTTATGCATCTTATTCATTATTGTTATATAATATAGCGCTGGGGTCCTGGGTTCAAATCCCCCCCAGGTCAACATCTGCAAAGAGTTTGTATGCTCTCTCCCTGTTTGGGTGGGTTTCCTCCGGGTCCTCCGGTTTCCTCCCACATTCAAAAACATACTGTTAGGTTTTTTAGATTGTGAGCCCCATGGGGACATGGACCGATTTGTCATGCTTTGTGCAGCGCTGTGGTACCTGTGTGCGCTATATAAATTATAATAATTATTTTTATTATTACGGTAATCCCACAGATGTGTCCTATATATAATATAATGTATGTCTATAGAGAATAAAACCTTTACAATGTGTAGGAGTCCATGTAACACAGTAGATGAGCTGAATTTTCTTCTTTTTTACTTTAATTTTCCTTTAAGGCTGTGGCAGGAAGCCCTGAAGCGCGACATAAGGACAATTACCTCCTCCATAAGACATCCTGGCACGGGTTCAGGGGTCACGGCCCTGGATAATCTCAGCCTCCACATCCCAGGATTTTCATTACTTAGGAAAACGCTCTGTCCCTTGGCTCACATTGGAGCCGCTGCATCCAGGGCAGAGCTGACCCTCCATGGCTCCAGGGAAACTTAGGAAGATATTACACCATTGCTTATAGGGACAGGAGCGCATGACATATGGGGCAGCAGGATCCTAATAAATAGAGTCTGCAGAGCTGACATCTTACTCATCTCAGTGTCCCCGATCACCTGCTACAAAAATACAAAAAAAAAACCTCAATAAATAGAGGGTCAGACATTTCTATGAGGTGCCAGAGGGGGCTCATTATAAAGGGGTCCTATGTATTGTACATTATCAGGAACCCATGAACCAGGGACAGGAGCTTCCATTTCCCCTGCTGTCACCCATTCTCTATGGAGGGTAAGTTCTGCTATATGGGAGACGCATTGTTGACTATAACCAGGTGCACAGATTAGATTGGGGGGATCTGGCAGGGGGTCTCCACTAATTTAATGGTTGTCAGCTACACTGTATCCTTATCCAATGGGTCAACTACACTGGATGTCACCCTAATAATAATAATTTATTTATATAGCACACAGATTACACAGCGCTGCACAGAGCTGCCAGATCAGTCCCTGTCCCCAATGGGGCTCACAATCTAAACACCCTACCAGTATGTTTTTGAGTGTGGGAGGAAACCGGAGGACCCGGAGGAAACCCACGCAAACACGGAGAGACAATGGGGCACATTTACTTACCCGGCCCATTCGCGATCCAGCGGCGCGTTCTCTGCACAGGATTCGGGTCCGGCTGGGATTTAAGATGGTAGTTCCTCTGCCGTCCACCAGGTGGCGCTGCAGCGCTGAAAATAATCTTAACGCCCCGGAATGCACCATCCCATAGAAGGTGAAGGTGAGCGCTCCCCAAGCGACACATTTTCGGCATTTAAATGCGGCGGTTTTTCCGAATACGTCGGGTTTTCGTTCGGCCACGCCCCCCCCGATTTCTGTCGCGCGCATGCCGGCCCCGATGCGCCACAATCCGATCGCGTGCGCCAAAAAACCGGGGCAATTCATGTACAAGCGGCGCAAATCGGAAATATTCGGGTAACACGTCGGGAAAACGCGAATCGGGCCCTTAGTAAATGACCCCCAATGTCTTTGCAGATGTTGACAATGGGTCAGCTACACTGGACATCACCCCAATGGATCAGCTACACTGGATGTTACCCCAATGGGTCAGCTAGGCAGGACATCACCTCAATGGGTCAGCTACACAGGGCATCACCTCAATGGTTCAGCTACACAGGACATCACCTCAATGGGTCAGCTACACAGGGCATCACCTCAATGGTTCAGCTACACAGGGCATCACCCCAATGGGTCAGCTACACAGGGCATCACCTCAATGGGTCAGCTACACAGGACATCACCCCAAACTACAATCCACCCCTGTATGTAGTCTGATCTTGTAGTCAACCCTCTAGTCTACAGGGAGTGGAAGAAGGCGGAGAAGTAAAGTCACATGTACTTGCAAAAGATTCAGTTGTAGTCCATTGAGATACATTGATTTATGGATTAAAACAGATTAAAACCTATGTAAATTTTGTATCCCCGTGACCGTACCAACCCAAAGAATAAACAAGACAAGTCATTTGGGGCGGCCAGTGAAAGCAGTCAAAACCGAGCCCACAAGAAAATGGCGCAAATGTGTTTTTTCACCAATTTCACTTTATTAGGAATTTTGTTCCCACTTTCCAGTACATGGCATATAAAATTTACATACTGTCATTGCGGAATGCAATTTGTTACGCAAAAAACAAGCCCTTATACAGCTCTATAAATGGAGAAATAGATTTTTGAATGCGGGGAGTAGAAAATGAAAACGCAAGAGCCTGGTTGAGGTGTTAATTATGCTGTGGGACACCAATCATCTTTGCATCTTCTATCTGCTACCTGAGGCCTGGTGCCTTATGGGCATCTATTCCTGGTTTACAGAGATATGAGGGTCTAAGTTTATGGCAAAAGCGAGTCAACGGCTTACTGACAGGGCTACCAGGACCATTATAGCCTAAGGCAAGGGCTAGGAAGAAAGTTACTACCGTAATTGTGTTATCTATGTAGGAATTTGTGTACGGGTGGCAGGTAATATTTACATGTAGCCGTACAGTAGTGGATCCCAGGAGTAGATTTTACTGGCAGACCCTAAGCATTCCCATCAAAAGCTGGAGTTGAGGGATAAAAATTTATACTTGTGTTGGTGTTGGCCAAAAAGATTACAATGGTAAGTATAAATATCCTAATAGGATCACCCATATCATACTTACCCTGGTAAATTATCTGTGCAGTTTCTTGGGGCCATAGGTCCCCTGAATCTCTGGCAGTTTGACTTGTGACTAGATGATGTCTGCATTCGAGTTCGTGGTCCGGGTTCAGCTGCGCAACCTGGACATAATGCTGAATTGGTGGCCAAACAACCTTTCCAGGAAATTGATGCCCCTTGCAACTGGCCATTGCGATGATTGCCAAATGGTGCTCCCCATGGCCTGTCATAGCCATGTCTTGTGTCTTATCCGCTACCAAGGAATTTACCGGGGTAAGCATGAGTATGGGTATGAGTGATACCGTTATGGCCTTTTCATACCCTGGTAATTGCCAAGGGTATGAAACTTTATGGAAAAACTATTTTTGATGTTGATCCTTTATCTTTGTTATAACCCCCCCCCCCCCTCTCAGTCAACAGGTCTTACCCTTGTTTTAATAGGAAATACAAGAAAATAACCCCAATCTTAGTAATATAACAATGTACTGTAAGTACTCATGATCACTTCTGCAAGGGACAACCCAGCTGATGTGTGCACGACAAGACATTTCCAGAACTCATTATTATTTTAATATGACTCATGTTTTGTAGAGCATGAAATGACGTGAGGAAACACAACAATTGCTGTAGAAAAACATAAAACTATTATCAGTAACTTAAACAAAATTCAGATCTGCCTCCCCTGAAATAAACCCCTGTGGATATGTCCTATGTCTGTGACAATAATTGTGGCATACAGTGCAGATTTGTCCTCTTTTGACTTAGCTCATATTTGGTACAAGAATAACATTTCTCATAAAATCGGTTTCATTATTTTTCACAACAAGATAACGTAACCTTTATGTGTCTGCAATGATCAGCGCAACCACTAAGCAGACACAGAAATATTTCAATTTACGGCACAATATCTCAAAATTATATTGACTTGAAAAGCTGGATATCTGGGGCCACTCATATCTATACATAGATAAGAAAACATTTTATACAAGTAACCCAGTAGCTATGTATGTGTATTTTGTTGAGCGCTTTAAAATTTTATGCCTAACTTAAAGGTTAGCAGAGATTTTCCTCCCTGATCTATTATGACAACACAGATCGTAGGGGTTAAGCCTGAAGCCGAACCTAAACCTGAACTTCCTGCTGATGCTCAGGGACCTGATCTCACAATGTTCGGTATGAACTGGAACATTGCTGGTTCATTCCTCACCCCACGCTCATCCCTATATTGCCTAATACACTGCAAGTATACAAGAGGGCCAAGAGTCTTAAACCCAAACCAGGGGGTATCATAACAACTTTATAGACACTATGCCATAACAAGTTTATAGATACTAAAGCATCCTTCTGTCCTTCGAGAACAGCGGATTCTTATCCCAAATATCTTTATATTCCATATTTATTTTTAAAAAATAAAATAAAGGGAACACTTAAAAAACGCAATATAAATCCAAGTCAATCACACCTCTCGTTATGAATTCACACTGATCATGGAGCAGATACCAAGAGAGGGACCAGTAAACCAGGAGACATGGACTAGGCCGTAAGATGGCAACAACACAGTAGCAAAACCATATCATTTGTGCAAACTATCGGAAACATACTCCATGAGAGTGGTATGAGGGCCCAACATCCACAAATGCAGGATGATTTGCCAGAGAACACCAAGATGACAGATTCAACATTGTGCTCTTCACGAATGAGAAGCCGTGGAGAATACTCTGCTGCCAAAAACATCCTTCGATATGACCGCTTTGTAATGGGTCTGTAATGGTCTGGGAAGGCATTTCTTTGGAGGGCCACACAACCCTCCTTTTGCTGCACCATAACAGTACGCCTGATGTGGCTTAAAGGGGTATTCTCGTCTGGCCATTCACATTCAGTTTCATTAATCTGCAATATATAAACATTTCTTAAATTAGATGTTATTAAAAACAATGTTCCTGTGTGAAGATAATTTCTCATAAATGTAGTGATATGGTCCCTTAGAAACAAGACTGTGTCCTTGGCTTTGGCCACCTCTGCTGGAGGGATTGCACAAAGAAACAAAAAGTTTTTGTCTATGAAATGTCTGGGAGTTACTGCAGGTCCTACAGCCGTCCCATGGTAATAATTGCTGAATCCAGGTGGTCAGGCAGGATTTAATAGTGCATGTCTGGCCACCGCTGCCAAAATGTGAGGTGGTCGTATCCTAGGAAGCCATCTCGTTTCTAAGGGACAACATGACTACATTTATGAGAAATTATCTTCACATAATTATCTTAACATTTTTTTTTAATAACATCCAATTGAAGAAATGTTTACATATGGCAAATGAATTAAATTAAATGTGAATGCCCAGAGAGGAGTCAGCTTTTCCTAAATAATGAAGGCACTCATGCTGTGGAATGGCCTACCCTCCCCAGACCTGAACCAATCTAGCACATCAGAAAATATTTGCCTACTCATCAGGAGCTTGTTAATAAGTTTATTTTCACTGTTCTAGGGATATGCCTCTGTGATACATAGCTACATAGTCAGTACTATTGAAAAATTACATATCTATCAAGTTCAGACAAGTAAGAAAAGGTAAGGGATGTCAGGAAACTACTCTATATCATTATATAACCATCATGCGTTTTTGATCTAAAAAGGCATGTAAACCCTACTTGAAGCCTTCTGCTGTCCCCACTGTGACCAGCACCTGAGGCAGGCTATTCCACAGATTGACAGTTCTCATAGTAAATAAGCCTGGTCTCCTCTAATGATTTAACCTTGTTTTTTCCAGAAACAGCGTCCCCCCCCCCTTGAAACTTTCCACCATATATTTTGTGCTGACCATTTATAAATAACCATATATAAATTAAGCATGTCCCCTCTTAGTCGTTTCTTTGTGAGAATAAATAAATCTAATTCTTTTAATCTTTCCTCATAACTGAGACTCCCCATACTTCTTTAATTATAATCGCTTTATTTATATAGTGCACACAGATTACGCAGTGCAGCACAGAACTTGCCAAATCCCTGTCCCCAATGGGGCTCACAATTTAATCAACCTCCCAGTATGTTTTGGAGTGTGGGAGGAAACAGGAGGAACTGGAGGAAACTCACACAAACATGGAGAGAACATACAAACTCTTTGCAGATGTCGAACCTGGGACTTGAACCCAGGTCCCCAGTGCTGCAAGGCTGTAATGCTAACCACTAAGCTCCCGTGCTGCCCTATATTGTTGCTGATTGTTGCACCCTCTCCAGGGCTTCCTTTGTATGGACTGATGCCCATAACTGCACTGCATGCAATTAATAAACAATTGAATAAACAATATGGAATTGTTTCCCCTAATCCTTGTCCAATTCCTTCCTTCCCTTCCTAGAGATGAGTCCAGGCAAATGTGTTTGGGATTCTACAGGAACCAGTGAGTTTGATGTATGAAATCTATACACTGGGTTATAGATCTTATAGCGTTTTATAGCATACATCTACACATCCTATTATGTGACCTATGCTTCCCCACACACACATCCTATTCCCCCCATCTATACTAAAGACACTTTCTTGATATCTAGCATCTCCATGGTGAAATGTATTCTCCGGGTCTCTGGTATGTTGCAGGATTCCCCAGCATTGGCTCAGTACATTCTTCATCACAATTCAGAGGATAATTGCTCTTACCTTGTATACATTTGTTTTGAGGTGTCAGATCCACATGTAAATTAATATGCATGAGAACATTTGTACTCACTCTTTTTAATTTAATGCAGTAGAAGGAAAATTGTATTTTTTCCCCATATGCAGTCCCAATTATACATACATTCACGCCGCCTTCCAAACACTGAGTCACTGGATGTAGTTTCTCCATGGTTACGGCAGAGCGGGGAGCTGCAAGCCCCTGTTATTTTGCAATCAGCAAACCAATGTGTGTAATTGGTCCATCTAACCTATGCCGATTAGTGCCCTCTATACAATCCCTGCATTACAAAGGTTGGTGCACTCTCTTGGCACGACCTGGTGCATAAATGTTTTATAATTCCCCAGTACCACCCTTGTGGAGGGGCATCGGGCCAATAAAATTATAATTATTGGATTAATTAACTGCTGATTCCTAATACATGTCCTGTATACCTGCCAACAGGGACACAAGTTATTGCAATAATATTATAAATGCATTCGATTAGTTTATTTATATTATTATTCTAGTAACAAAATGTGGATTTACTTTTATACAGTTGAAACCACAGAGCTAAAATGTGAGAATTTATATGACTGTGAGAATTTATATGAGTGTAGGGCAGTGGTGGTGAACCTATGGCACAGGTGCCAGAGGCTGCACTCGGAGCCCTTTCTGTGGGCACCCAGGCCATCGCCCCAGCACACCAGACAGGATTCAAAGAATCTTCCTGCAGTTCCAAGCAACTTAAAAGATGCAGCTTTCAGTCATATATTTATGTGATACTTACTTCGCTACTTGAGTATGTAGGAAAAGGGAGAATGAGTAGACAGGGCCGAATTAGCTTTGGAGGACCTCCTGCTGGCCCCACAATTCTCTGTGTACAGAGCGACACTGGAAAAAAGCTAAAATGATGCAAATTTTCCATCTTGTCCTCAGGAGGCCAATATGATCGAACGTTGTTGAAGAACAGGGAACAATAAGTTACTGCTTTAATTTTTGGTTGGCACCTCGCAATAAATGAGGGGGGTTTTGGGTTTCAGTTTGGGCACTCGGCCGCTAAAAGGTTCGCTGTCACTGATGTAAGGGCTTAGGAACATGACCGTTGTCAGACTGTAAATCAGAATACCAGATACCATGTATACAATACCATACTCAATTTCTGACCTCAATGGTCCAGCCTCAATTTGGAGGCTACTAGGGTCTAGTTGATGGTGGATGGTTCCCCCAGATACATTTTATCGAGTGGGTTCAAAGAACAGCAAGAATTATCAGTTCTTAAAGGAAATTTACCACCACATATCTACCTATAAAGGAAGATCGGGTGGTAGGTGCATCTATAGGACGTGAGGATAGCCCTTTTAAGGCCTAATCATCACGTCCCCGCAATCTTTTATTAACTTTTATTTCCCTAATATGCAGATTTTCTAAAGAGGCTACTGGGGCGTGGAGTAGCCGGAGCTGAGGCTACATGGTGCGGCTACTCCACGCCCCAGTAGCTTTTTCAACCCTCCTACCAAATGTCTCCGGCGTCTGCCATCTGCGCATGCGCAGTAGCTCCGGCTTCGGAGCACTGACCGGGGCCTGCTGCTCCTCATAGCTGCGCGCCGAAGACATCTGGTAGGAGGGTCAAAGAGGCTACTGGGGCGTGGAGTGACTTTGAAGTGAAATGGATGCAGCTTCAAAGTATGGTGAAGCACTTATCATGGGGCACTTCAATTACCCAGATATTGACTGGGGGGCAGAAACCTTCAGGTCCTTCAAAGGCAGCAGGTTTTTGTTGACAACAAAAAAAAATTACCTGTCGCAACTAGTCCTGGAGCCAACAAGAGGGGGGGGCACTGCTGGACCTTGTCCTAACCAACAGACCTGACAGGGTATCAAAATTACAGGTTGGGGGGAACCCGGGTAATAGTGATCGTCATATCATTGATTTTGTATTATGCTTTACTAAGAGTAATAGTGGAGGGGCAACCAACACTCTAAACTTAAGGAGGGCAAATTTTCAGCAACTAAGGGAAGACCTTATAGGCATAAACTGGGACAATGTTCTCAAAGACAAAAGCCCCCAAAAATGGGACTTTTTCACAAATATTCTAAAAAAAGACCTGTGAGAAACACATACCTTATGGGAAAAAGCATAAGAGGAAAGCAAAGACAAAGCCAATGAGGCACATTTACTTACCCGTCCAAGACGCGATCCCAGATCCGGCCTCTCTGATGGTAATGCACTGTGCCGCGATCCACATAGATCCTACGCCCGGTATCCTGCATGTGTCGCTCCCCGCTCAGGTCCGCCAGAGTTCACCTTCTTTTTCCCGGTGCATGTAAGTGCTTGGCTTGCAACACAAATTTAAATGTTAAATTCCTCACTAAGTCCGAATCCGTTGGGTCGTCCGACGGCCCGACCCCGGTTTGTGTCGCGTGAGAGTCGGCGCGATTGCAACAAAATTCGATCGCGTGCGAAACAATCCCCGCCGCGATCCCCGAAAAGTCGGGTAACCCGACAAAAATGTGGCCGCAGAACCATTAGCAAATAAGCTCCAATGTGGCTAACTAGTCTTGTAAGGAAAGCAATGAGTGAGAAAGAAAAGGCGTTTAAGGTGCTAAAACTCAAAGGTAGCGATGAGGCATTACAGGATTATAGAGAGAAAAATAAACCCTCTAAGAAGCAGATAAAGGCCGCAAAAATAGAGACTGACAGAAATATTGCCAGAGAGAGCAAAAATAATCCCAGATTCTACCTCTAGAAGAACTTAGTGATTGCAGCTGTAGCCACTGCCTGGAAACAGTTAACATTGTGATCTTTGACTGTCCAATTATATTCTTGTAATACAAGGTGGAAGCTGTTTGGAGAGGTACTACCTGACCAGGGAGTATATAAATCCCTGCTGGGTGGAAGCACAAAGTCAGTTCAGTCAGTCTTAGTTTTTTGCTAGAGTCTGCAGACAGTCACTGTGCTAATTTCAGGAACTACAGGTGCCTCAGGCCATTTGCCTAGCACCCAGGGCAAGTTCACCTCCCAGACTCAGTTCCATCTGTCCAGCCTGAACCTACTACCAGGCCGCCTGTAACCTTCCTGTGGACCGGCACTCCATGACTCTTCCAGCTTGAGAATCTGCTGTTAACTGCTTGGCGGTTGTCTGGTGTTCAATTAAGAACTGTAAGTTGATTTGAACATCATTTCTTCCATCTAATCCCTGGATCCAGGCTGCTTACCACCACAGGATTCCCCATCCATCACCCAGGGACTCATCCTACAGACACCTTAGGGGTTGCCCCGAGGAGAAACCACTGCATCAGCCTCTCCCTCTATATTTCTTGCACACACCACCTGCTGGAGACCTGCCAGGCTGTAGGTCAGCCCTCCGGTCACTACACCAAGCACCGTGACCACAGCATGCCATAGTCCAAGGCTGCACTAGGCAGCCACTCCGGTATTCTGAAGCCAAGAAAAGGCTAGGCCCCGGTGGGGGATGTTGCAAATGTATGAGACATTTGCTGTAACATCGATGAGAAGATGTGCTGCTGACTGTGTAATTAGTTTGCATTCTGTCCTGCACTAGTCTCAACTCTGAGTTCTACCACACCTACTCTGTTCTGTGCTGCAGTCAGTAACATTAGCTGTAATGGATCCCTCCTTCAATCACATTTTGGACTGGGATTATGAGTGATTTGTTCATGAGAGATTTGTCTGCCTACTTCCCAGTGCTTGCTATAAGTCTTCTTTGGAGCCTGCTGGCATTTTCTGGACATCAGTATTTTGTATTCTTTGACTTATACCCTGTTTTCTGACTATCCATTTGTCTCTCAGTTCTGTACTGTATTGTCCTCTTATTTCTAACCTGTTTCTGTACAACTACTCTTCTGTGTTTGTTTGTTTTGTTATGTATTTGTTTTTGTATTTTCACATTGGTGTAGGAAAGTCAGCCAGTTGTCACCTACCTCTTAGGGTAACCTGAGTGAAGTCCCTCCCCCCCAATCTTGTTCAAATCTAACAAATTGGTATCAAACGTCTGTGCTACGTTTGTGAAGCAAAAATTTTTGTTTGTGCCCCTATTGTTTTTAAGATATTAATAAAAGTTTCCAGAAGTCACCAGGGGTAAACCAGCCACCCTCATTACCCAAACCAAACAACTGGTGCCAATCAATTCTGCTATGTTTGTGTTAGTTTGTGCTAAAATTTTGGTTGTGCTGCATTTGTTTTGATATTAACTAATTTGTAAAGTTCAACCAGCCCCCACATTAACTGAATCATACAAATGTGGTGTAAAACATTTGTTTTACAATTGTGCTGGTTTGTGCAGGTTTGTGCAGCAAAAATTTTCATTTGTGCTGCTATAGTTTTTAAGGTATGTTTAGGTGTTTGCATAAGTTAAGGTGTTTAGGAAAACAAACCTAGTGACACTTGTTTGATCACCACAGGGAGCTAGCAAACACATTGTAATTTGGAAGGAATGAACTCTGATGACCTGTGGAAAAAATGATCAATACATTAAAAACTATAGCGGCACAAAAAAATTGTGTGAGGGCTGGTTGACTTTTTGAACTTTACAAATTAGTTAATATCTTCAAAACAAAAGCAGCAGAAACCAAAATTTGAGGAGCACAAACCAGCACAAATATAGCAGAATTGACTGGCACCAGTTTTGTTTTATTTGTGTAATATGGGGGGGGGGGGGGGTTGCTTGACCTCTGATGACCTCTGGAAACTTTTATTAATATCTTAAAAACAATAGCGGCACAAATGAAAATTTCTCCTGCACAAACCAGCACAAACGTAGCCTAAACATTTGATACCAATTTTGTTTGATTTGAAGGTGGTGGGGCCAACTTCACTCAAGTCCTAGGGGCAGATTCCGTAAGGAGAGCTGAGGGGGTCTAACTTTAGGGCTAATGTCTCTCAAACTTTGAAAACTTTGTCAGCTCCTTCACAGGAGCACTTTATTGTTGAATAGAAACTGCACACATCCATAGCGCTTTATATTATGCTGTTCCAGTACTGGTTTTCCATTTAGACAAGAGCAACCTTTGGGCAGCTGACGTCAGCAGTGGAAGTAACTTTTTGACCAATTTCATTAAAATTTTAAATTATGTTTTACACCAATCCCAGTGATTAATGGCCTCTCTTAGATTGTTAATGAAAGATACAAACTACATGAGCAAACAGATTGATAGTATGATAAAAAAAACTGCTGTGGTGTAGACTATAAAGCCAAAAGCCCATGGGAGCATTAAGCCTGGTTTAATAAAAGGTACCACTGATTTCTATCTCATTGTAAATTAACACATCTCGGCAGCAGGCAGCTTCTCCAATACATGCACAGCTGTAAGATTAAATACTCAAACACATGGCAAGACATATTCAGGATTTGATGGACACGTGCAAAACACTGCAATTGTCTTTTGCTATTAAAATAGGCACAAGAAATGCAACAAGATATTGTAAATACAATAACTATTACTTAAATGGTCAGTAATTTTCCTCCAATCTTTGCATAAATCAACAACTTTAGAATATATCTTATTGCTGAAAAATGACTATTTTTTTCATTTACTTGGATCACTCATTCTTCCCTTCCTGAGTTGTATTCTGAACTGTCTTCTGAATTCCATCATGCTAGTAAGGTGGACAGAACATTACATAGAGGATCTATGGAGAGTGGAGGGGGAGCAGTGATTCCCAACAGCTAGGTCATGAAGATCATTAGTCACATGACCAGAAACCTCATGTACTTATAGTGGACTACTGATTTCTGTGTACAACAGTTTGTTCAAAGGTGGGGAACACTTTAATGCAAGCACATAGAATATATAGATAGATAAGGCAGAGATTTAGATTAGGAATGAGCGGAGCCGTTTGGTTTGGTTCAGGTACCTGAACGCTCACCCTCATTAGTAACACCTGTGAATAATGCTGGTCATGTAAATGCTGGCAATGCATTGACACAGCCATTTCCCCCAGGATCCTATGTCACTGTTGCATCATTTACATAGTGGCAGCAAAAGCTTAAAGGGAACTTTCCATGCAAATTAACCCACCCAAAATAAATACTTCATTTAAAACTATGATCAAAAACCATTGCCCTTAATCCGAAATGGTTACTTTCTATAGCTGCAATATTACAAAAAAAATATTTTTTTAAATTAATGTATAAACTTATATGAAATCCACCTCATGTGAGTCCAATGATATTAATGGAGTACTGCATATTAAATGTTACTTGCATTGCCCTGCTTACTTGTTCCTGATTGACAGGTCTTATTGTTACAAACATGCTTCCCTATAGAGCTAGTACTTAGGGACTAATATTCACAGATTTATTTTCCCTTGCAAGATCTGTAGGAAAGTTAAGTAAGAAGTTGTACAAAATCCCTTGCTGGAACGTTGAGAGAGAGCTAGAGAGACCAGCAGACAGTGGCTTTGGGTGACTCAGCACTGCTACAGCATTAACCCCCTCCCTCAGAAAGATGGGGGCTAAGAAAGACCTGGCTATATGAAGAAAAATCAACCTCATGCTGCCCTCAGGAATAGTCCTCAGAGATTCACTGTCATTCACAAGGGGGTTGGGCCAGCAGTTTTAGTGAGGAGGAGGGGCACAGCCAGCTCCATGTTTCAGAAGGCCCCTGGTCGACAGAGCCTTAGTGGGCCCCTTTGCAGTGAACTTACATGGCAGTGTTAAAAATTAATTAACTTATACAGTCTTGTGTTTTCTAAAATATTCCCTAGTTTATTATACCAGACAGCCTCCTCATGTTTATGTTATATAGAGACCCCTCACCCCCTATGGACTCCTTATGTGCAGTCGTATGTGGGCCCCCCAACAGCCCTGGGCCCCGCCACTTGCACGGGAATGCCCAGTGCTGGCACTGGACCTGAGCAAGGGTATATAGACAGTTTACTGCAGCTCTCTTACTCCATGAGGGGAAAAGAGGACATCAATAAAAGTCTTTTTTAGAATCCCATTGATAGAGCCATCAGTGGAACATGTATAAAGACATCTTGAAGGTCCTATGTGTTGTTTACACAAGGGGGTCCCTGGTGACAGGTTCTCTTTAACTCCAGTGGGATTTTACCGGCATGGTTTGAGCCTGAATGAATGCCGAACTCTTAACTTCAGGCTGAAGTCCGGGTTTGGGTCTCCTAACAGACAAGAATATTTCGGGTTCGGGTCCACTCCACCACAATTCAGATGACTAGCCATCAAAATAAATGACCAGCTCAAGTCTACCAATAAAAAAATGTTCTTAAAGATCTGACTTCTGCGGTATCAAACCATTTTTCTACATTTATATTCCCTTTATAGGAAATATGGAAAGCATTTATTTTTACAAGTCAGTGCCTTTAAAGGGATATTCCTCCTAGCCATGAGATCCTTAATAGGTAGATGATAACACAAGCCCGATGTGAATGAAACAGTGGTGCACATGCTCAGCTGCTGCTCCTTTCCCTTCTATGGGTCTTCAGGGACATTTATCTCAGACGGAGTTTGATGAATGACAGGGCTTGATAAATTACAGTACATATATTTTAGACTGGCTGCACATTTCATATTCATAACTTTTCCCCAAACATTTATGATTCTGCTCAGGCTATAAAAAGGAGTTAATTACAGTTTTTATCAAATCTCATCTGTTTATAGTTCATGAGTGATGGCAATTTACTTTTACTGTAAAGTGTTATGATGGCAATATATATGTATCAAATACTGAGTACCTGAGATGATGACATTTGGATTAAGATTTCGGGTGAATAAAATTTTACAAAATTACAAAGATCTCTATTAATTGAGAAGACCACCTAAAATTGCATTACACAATCATCTTCTAATAGGAGACCCTTGTAAAGCTGGTAGATGGTATCACTATACATGATGGACCGGTATTGTGGTCTGAATAAAGGGGCAGTCTACTTAAAAAGCATGTATTTCTGCCGAATATCCCAGGGGGAGGGGTGCGCTGATGGAATTTCGGCACACATGTGTTTATTGATTGGTGGTGTTGGCTTTGCTTAAATCTACCATCAAAATCCAACATGATAAACCAGGGGCACTTACTCATACACCCAGGAACCGTGACTTTCCTTTTTAAAAATTATGCTAATAAGCATAAAGGGCTTCTGAGGGTGTTGCCAGAGCCTCTTTGTGCTGTAGCTTCTCGGGCTGTCTCACCCTGCTCCCTCTACACTTCCCCTAGCCCTATGCATGATGTAATCTCACTGCTGCAGAGGAAGTTTCTGCACACAGTGGCAGAAGGAGGAAAATTGCTCCTGAAGCTCCAAGGGGCTTTTGGTAACACCCCCAAGAGCCCTTAAGCATAATTTTACATTCAAAATTGATTTTAGAAGACAGAAGACAGCCATTGATAATAAATATAATAAGATTACCACAGTCACTGTACCTGGATCTATGAGTAAGTGTCCCTGGTTTATCCTTATTGCAATTGTTTCCCAGTGCATCCTGTGGGCTTATGCAGTTATAGAGAGGATGTGTGATTCATTACAGTGTACTACTCTATGTTTAAGGAATTTCCGCTCCGGGCCATTCTTGGTCAACCAATCACTGGCCTCAGTGGTGAATGGTTCACAAATGAGAGTAGTGCTCAGCAGCAGCTCCTTTGTGGACAAGTCTTTTTTGGAGTTATTTATTTTCCTCAGAACTCAACTAATCATAAACGGCAAGAAACTATAGGTTTATCAGAAATGTATTTTGGTTGTTCACCATTTACTGGTCATTTTAACCCTTTATGAATAGGTTTAACATCCCCTTAAATAGTAACTACTTTAGCCTCTGCGTAGCTTTCTACATTCTTTAGTTACCTTGAGGATAAGATTAAAGGGATTTTATGGTGGAATAAAAAACACGTAGACAGTCCCCAGGTGACGTAGGTTTTGTAGGTTTGTACTTAAGGTGAATATGTATGTAAGTCGGAACAGGAATATTTTGTAAGTATTTGTAGGGTTTTTATCATTTTTACCTGTCATAGGAACAAGGGTTAACAATAAATCTTCATTTTAGACTCATGTCATAATTTTATGTTATCCATTGCAACTTAGGGCCAGTGAGTAAATTACCACAAACCAGAGAGCTTCACCAGAGGTTACTTTAGGCAGAAAGTTCCATTTCTAACTAGGGGTCGTCTGTAAGTCTGTGTTCTTAAGTTGGGGAGCACGTGTACTTTAAAACAGCTAAACCAGAAGGCTGTAACATGAAACAAATATTACCTCTCCCTAACTGTGTTCAGATGCTTTCCAACACTTTGCTTCTCTTTACTCCCTGGTGTCTCCCGAGAACAGGAGGTGCCAGTAATTGGTTGAGCGGCATCTCCAGGCATTTGCTTTGTATGTGTGACAAGTTGACCAGAGTAAGAACTTGGGCAGCAACTGAAATAGAGCGGCAAGGAAATAAGGAAAAGTAAGAATACTTTTTGATTGTTAAGACCTCCATGAAACCAGAGGAAAAACAATTTGGAGGATACTAAGTTCTATTTTCTAGGGATTTTTGAAGTATGAGCTCACAGTATAGTTCTTTGTTGAGGTCCTAAAGAGCTCCAGTAGAACACTAACCAGCATAATAGATGGTCTTTCTAGAAAATCTATCCATGTTCTTTTTATTAAAAGTGAAGTTCAGAATTTACGGGTTGATCCACTTTCATCCCTACTGCAGGTAAATGTTGAACACCAGATATTTTTATAGGATTGCTACATTCCGGAGCAACTCTACCACGTGTATTCCCGACATTAAAGTATAATATTATTAGATGTGTCTAGAAAAGCCCTTAAATCTGCACCTGGTGTAAATGAATAAAAATACAATCCAACTTAGGCAACACAAGAACATTCTGGAGAAAACTATGAGGAAGACACAGAAAATCCCAGAACTTTCCGGACATGGATTGGAAGAGTCCTCTCTTGGATCTCAGGAACTAATCGTTTTGAACATCTACACAAAACAAGGCAATAATTGTATGTGCGCGAGAGCGCACCTGTGTGATGGTGTGTGCCGTGTATTTGAGCCTGCTGTGATAACCTTCTGTGAACGAGTTGGGGGGATTTCTAAGGTTGCATCTCTATGTACAGGTTTTCTGATGCACTTATGGATCTTTTTTTTCACTCCGCTCCTGGTTTGGAAATCAAAAAGTGCATCTAAAAACCTGAAGTTGGGAACGTAACCTTAAGGGAAACTCAACATTGATCAAAGTCAATTTTACCCTTCAGTGGAGGAGTGCCTGTAGTGAGCAAGGGTGGTCCATATATACAACGGAAGGACCTGTATGATTATGGCTCCATTTATAGTATAAATAAACTGATAGCCCCCACCAAAAATCTGTTGATGACCTAATTGGTAGAACATGGAGTAAATACACAAATTTACAGCTCTTAGGTGACAGTTGCATACTATGAAATTATAGATCACGAGTTTAGAAGGAATTAGAATTTAGTAATTAAATAGAGGTCTAAAATGCAACAAAAATGATATATTTGAAATTTAGTGAGAGTAGGGTTAAACAATTAAAAACTCGATTTTTTTTGTGCATAAACTCTAGTACTTTGTAATGCATTCCTCTATTATAGGGATGAGCAGACCCATTCAGGTTCAGGTTTTCAGAGTTTTGCTGAACCTCGAACAAAAGTTCAGTTCAGGTACCTGGACATGGGTTCAATCTATTTCTATCTCTGGTAGAAGTCCATTGAGTAATTTTGTGTTTAATTGGTAATTCCTTGTGAACCACTACCCACTCACCCCAAAAGGACCAAGAAATCTCCTTATCACACATTCTTTACCCCAAATTAGGTTTTCAGTAGCATCATTGCTGCTTTATTTGCTCCAGGTTCACAATGAATACCAGTTTTTATTACCGTATATAAGAGTATAAGCCAACCCGAATATAAGCCAAAGTACCTGATTTTACCACCAAAAACTGGGAAAACCTATTGACTCAAGTACAAGCCTGGGGTGGGAGATGCATTGGTGCCAGACAATGACCCTCAATATTTAGCCAGCCAGCCTCCTACCCCCAGTATATGGTTAGCCTGCCCTTGCTCCTCAGTATATAGCAGGTGAGCCCCAGTATATCGTCAGCCACCAATATATAGCCATCCCAGTATTTAGCCATCCATCCAGTCCCCTGTATATAGCCAGACAGCTAGTCTCCTTTATATAGTCAGCCAGTCCCAGTATATAGTCAGCCCCCAGTATATAGCTAGCCAGTCCCCTGTCCCAGGTATATAGTTAGCCCATGTCCCCCAGTATTTAACAAGCCCCTGCCCCCAGTATATAGCCAGCCCCTGCCCAATTATGCTGTTCCCCGGTATATAGCCATCTTTTCCCCATTATATACCCAGCCCCCTGTATATAGCCAGAAAACCCCCAGTATAAAGCCTATGCCCCCAGTATATAGCCAGCCAGCCTATGCCCCCAGTACATAGCCAGGCTATATCCCCAGGTATAAAGCCAGCCAGCCAGCCCACTGTATATAGTCAGCTCATGCCCATTCCCTCGGGTGTATAGTGATCCCCCAGTACTCTCAGCACCTAAAAAAATAAAGTCAATGCTCACTTGGACAGATCCCAAGCTAGCTTCTCAGAAGACCTGTGGGCAGTGTCTGAAAGGTGAGTATTGGATTTAATTTTTTTTTTGGACTCGAGTGTGAGCAGAGTTTGAGTTTTTCAGCATTTTTTTTTCCTTATACTCCAGTGCTTGCGATATCATTTTACCTTCTTTTTTACACGAGTGAAGCATGACATGTTGGGAATAAGAACGATTTTGTAGGATAATGAAACTGCAGATTGAAAGGTTTTGCAGCGCTCAGTAAATGAGTTAAAGACTGCATTCGAGTGTCAAACAGCTTGTGGCCATGTCTACAAATTTGCAGCTAGCATGCATTAACACAGCCAGACTTGTAGCACTGCGCTTTCCAGCAGAGCTTTATTTCAATAAGCTCCACTACTTTTTATTTTTAACTGGCTTCATGTCCCCATGATGCATTTTAAGGTGATCTACAGCCGTTCTGCTGTAATGTGCGCCCGGCTAAAATGAACGGGATGCTTAGAGATTAGTACACCATGGCGCTGTTCATCACATACAGCCTTCTGCCTCAGCTTCATTCTCCATACAAACAATAGACCGGGGAATTACTACATAGATTAGCAGCAGTTTCACTTTCCTACAAAATGAGTTTTTCTCATGCCAGACAGATTTTATGGCTTGCCTTTGCTTGAATAATTCACCTCTACATTCAAGGTGTGAGTTATTGCATGCTTTTTGCAGTGGTTTCGCATGGACTGCTTTTTGACTGGGTTTGAGTATACTGTAGGACCCATTGGCTACAGTATGGTCAAATCATTAGCTATACAGGGATGTGGACTTGGATATATATATATACCAATTTTGATAAATGGATCCTTGGCAGTAAGTAACCACTAACTGTCCACATACAGAGACTTTAGTTACATCGATAGTTGAATCTTTGGGATTCGGCCAGTAAGTATTTCATTTCCCTGCAGTGCCATCACAGGGGAAATTAAACTTTACCCAGTGCTCATTTAAATCAATGGGTTGTGTGTAATGAAAGGCATGATGTGTCCTCCAGAGGTACAGTTGAAACCAGAAGTTTACTTATGCCATATACCGGAAAAGACACGGATACATGTTTTCCTCACAATCTGCCATGAAATCAGAATAAACCTTTCTCGTAAGTCAATTGGGATTACAAAATTTATTTATATTTGCCAAATGCCAGAATAATGAGAGATAGAATTTTTAGGCATTTTATAAAAGTTTACATACATACATAGTATTTGGCACTATCGCTCTTAAACTGTGTGATTTGGCGAAACTTTTTGGATCTCCTTCCACAAGCTTCTCATAATAGTTGGTCCAATTTCAGCCCATGGTGTAACTGGGCCTTATTTGTAGGCAATCCCACCCCAGTATATAGGTAACCCTAGCACAAAGCAGCTTCCCCCAGTATATAGGTAGCCCCACCACAATGCAACCTCCCCTCCAGTATATAGGTAGCCCCAGTACACTGCAGCCTCTCCTCCCTAGTATATAGGTAGTCCCAGCTAAAGGCAGCTACACCCCTATATGTATAGCCCCAGCACAAAGCAGCCTCCCCCAGTACATAGGTAGCCCCAGCACAATGCAACCTCCCGCCATTATATAGGTAGTCCCAGTACACTGCAGCCTCTCCTCCCTAGTATATAGGTAGTCCCAGCACAATGCAGCCACACCCCCATATATATGTAGCCCCAGCACACTGCAACCTATTACCCCCAGTATATAAGTAGCCCCAGCACAATGGAGCCTCACTCCAGTATACAGGTAGACCCAGCACACTGAAGCCTCCCTCTAGTATATATGAAGCCCCATCACACTGCAGTCACCCTCCATTATAAGGTTGCCACAGCACTCTGCAGCCTCTTCCCCCAGTATATAGGTAGCCCCAGTACAATGCAGCCTTGCCCCTATATATAGGTAGCCCCAGCACACTGCAGCCACCCCCAATATATAGGGAGCCCCGACCCACTGAAGACTAAATACTCCTGATAGAGTCACTTATTATGATTAGGCAGAACTCTGTTAACACAGTTATGATGTAGAAGATTACAGTGTGGCCTTCTTGTTGCATAAAAATTGCCTCTTAGATCTTTAGAATAATATAGAGAAAATGATATTCATAATGCCACCCCAGCAAGTAGAGCTGGTAAAGCATCTAGCTGTCATTGTGATGCAGCACTAAGAAATCATTGGATAAATAACAAGGACAGAAATCAAACAGTTAAGATGGTGTCAGAGCATAGAGGAGTGGGTTTTAGTGCCTCTCACACCTTTCACTAGTGACATGTACATTGCAACTAAGTAAGGGAAACAGATGAAAATCTCTAAATCAGAATATTGCTTTCATTGCGTGTCTATGAAAATGCTCCCAAAGGTTGGAAAGCGCCACATTGCAGATGCAGCTTCCCTGAAATGTACCCTGGAGAGATGGAGCACTGCAGTGTTTTGCATGAGGTAGAAATATATTGTCTTACAGACTCCCAGGAGGCTGCAGTACAGTATGTTAACCGAATGCAATACAACACGGCTGGGACCATGGTGAGGGCTGACAATCTGCTATCTGCTGTGCACTTATGTTTTTATTGAATAACATGACTGTAACTCTGCTGAATCAATTTTGATTGTTAGATTTTACAACATTAAAATATTGTCCAGAATTCGAGGGGGTGCAGCAATAATGGTCATATGGTAACGTAAGTGCCCCAACAGCTTCTCTGCTATACTAAAGGACACCAGAATAAACAAATGAAATGTCATACATGCACTGTCTAATGCTCCTTGCACGCAAACATATTTTTGCCCAAGCCGATACAGCCGCGCGCAGGAGAGTGAAGTGATCCTCACCACTCCCCTCTTCATAGAGAAGCTATTGGCCAGCGCTATAGGCATCAATGGGGACCAATATCCGGCCAGAAGCTGTGCAGCCGATATCCAATTCATCATTCGGGTTTTGGTGCTTAATAAAAATTTATATAAAGAAACCATACTGAGATCCCTTGTAGTTGGCCATTTACTGGTCCAGTGATGTCCCGACAAAGGGGCAAGTCGCAACCAACACTTAGTGATTGGCTGAACTGATGACCAGCTCCTATGTCGGGACTCAATCACGGGAGCAGGAAATGTAGAGAGATGATGAGAGCAGTGCTGTGGGGATCCACTACGTAAGGGTGATTTTGTTTTTATGTTTTTCCATTATGCTTTTGCTTGTTTAGTATAGTGTAATAATGCATCAGAAAAGTAGCATATATATTCATACAGATGTAGAAAGGAGAAGAATTGTCTGTTTCTCGTTAGTTCCCATCATGTGGATGCCTCATTAAATGACAAAATCACATCCATAGCTAAGACATGTATAACTGAAATGACATTAAAGGGTTTTTCCAAAATTTACAGTAGAACCTCTGGTAGGCATTACGGGAAAAAGAATAATAATAAAACATAACTACTACTACTTCTCTATACTACTTTTCAGCATGGACACTAACTAGTCTCTGGCTTTGCAGTGAGTTGTAATGCACTGTTGTGTGTTTTTATATCATATGCAGTTTTTAAGAGGTTTTCCAGGAACTCTGTATAACCCCTTTGGGGCTGGGGAAAGGTGGCTAAAAGAACAAAGTATATTTACCCTGTCCTGGTTCCCGAAATATGTACCCGTACTTCCAAAGTTACAGACAATCACAGGACCTATGGATATACAGACAGTCTCAGGACCTGCTAAGGCCAATCTCCTGCCACCTCAAGCCACAGACGGTCACTAATCAGTCATCACAAGTGACTTCCCTTTGGCCGAAGAAGGTCCAGTAACCACCTGGCCGGGTGTGGGTGCTAATGTACCGTGTAACACAAGATCAGGAGCCAGAGCAGGGTAGATATATTTTGAGATTTTTATTTGCGACTCCGATGTCGGCCCCAAATGAGATTTCTGGAGTTGTTACCAAATCCCTTTAATATTTGTATCAATATTGTAAAAGTAGCTGTGCAATGTAATAGGACCGGACAGTTTAGCTTTCATTCCCTGCACAATGTTGTAGTGATCCAGGTCTCAGTTTCACTGGTGCCCTTGCTTGCACTACTTTTGGTTTGATCCCCCACAAGATCTGATCAGTTAGAGATGCTTTAGTCCATCACAATTTAGCCTATGTCAATGTCATCCATATTACACTTGTCTATTTGTACTGCTTTCAAGGAGTTAACTTAAAGTGGTTGTTCGACAGTTTTTAAAATTCTTCAGAACTGGGGAGGGATTGTTAAAAAAAAACAATGCTGTACTCACCTCCTTTGCCTCGCGTCGCCGTCTCACGGGGCTGTGTTGAGTTCATCTTTTGGTCAGCCGAGGTAGTCGGCCGCGCCCACTCTTCTCCATATCTCAGTGCATGATACAGCGCTGGAATAGGGACGGGTGGGCTTGATCGACCACCTCGGCCGGCCAGAAGTTGAACTCAACATAGCTTCCATGCCCCTGTAAACAAACAGGGGCATGGTATGACGAGACGGCGGTGTGAGACACTGAGAGTGGCAGAGGTGGTAAGTACAGCTTTGTTTTTTTCAAAGATACCTACCTAGCCACCTGAAGAATTAACAAAACAGTCAACAGACAACCACTTTAAAGAACCATTTTGTAAAGACCTACGCATACAGATGCATCACTGGTTATTATGATTTGCTTAACCTATTAGTCCTTCTCTACATAGGTGCCCCCTAGGGAAACACACTTGAAAACACCTTGCCAGCTTGCTCCAAAAGCCACATTCTGACTTGAGTTAGAGTCTCATCATTTGGAAAATACTTGCTCTTCAAAAATAACTTATTTGTTGGAAAGAGGTGGAAGTTTGATGGTGCAAGGTGAGGTGAATAATGGGAATGAGGTAGAATTTCAAATCCATGGGAGCATGCTTCCATTTGGGCAACATGTGAGTTGTGAACTGCTGTGTTGTCTTGCACAAGGCGGACAACTTTGGTGAGCAGGTTGGCAGCATGTCTCTTAGTTTTGATGGCCTCCCACAATTTCCACTGCTGTGAAGCATAGTATGCCCCAGTGATCATGGGACCCATTGCTAGGAAATCCATCCATACTACTCCGTGCTGGTCCCCAAATACTGTGAGCATGACCTTACCTGCTGAGGTTTGAGCATGTGCCTTCAAAGGAGGGGGTGAGTTATGATGTTTTCATTGCTTCAACTGGACTTTAGTCTTATCATCATAGTGATGGACCCAGCATTCATCCTCTATGATCAGTCTGTTTAAAAAGTCCTCCTGAATTTCATGGCAGATCACCAATAGAGCCTGAAAGCATTCAACTCGCTCCTGCTTAAGGAAAGATTTGAGGAGACCCAGTGAGATGACACCTTATGTATGTAAAGATAATCTTGGATAAGTTTTTACCATAGACCCAAAACTAATCTTGACATTGGTTACAAATGACTAATGGTTACCCGATGATTTTCTAAAATGGTAACCTCCACTTGCTTGATGGTGTGTTCCTCAATAGCAGAGTGGAATCATCTTAGAATTGGAGCTGTTTGCACCAAAGTCAGTCCACATTTGATTTGATAATGCCAGCTCTTGATCATATGATGGGGACCCTCACCAAAAATCTTTTTCATACAATGTCTCCTTTTGGTTGTTACACTTTTCAAGTGAAGAAGCTTGAAGACTGCTCTTTATTCCACTGGTTCCATTATCAGACCTCCCACCACTTCAGCACTTGTAAAATTAAGACCGTTGCCAGTTCTGAGTTGCAAATTGGCACATATCCTATAGAGACTTATATAATTACACATGGACAGTATAAGCATCCTGTGATAACTTGAAGTGGGTCAGGGGAAATCTGTGATTTATGACCCTCATATGTGTAGGGTCACAAAGTAAGCGTTCTCCTTAAGGGGACTTTGCCAATTTAGGCCACCATGTAGGAGTGTGAAGACTTATAGCCATTGATGCTCCACTGGGGGATTCTGGGAAATATGCAAATATGTTTTCCAGAACAGAACAAGGAAAACATTGCCTCTTTTTGCTACCTTAAAAGGCAGCCCCCTTAACATCAAGCATGACCTTCAAAATGGCATGATGTGGGATTTAAGCCAAACCCTTATATTTATTTCATAAGGAACAAATGCCCAACTGTGGACAGTGCTGCTTCAACATAGTTGCATATCTTTAATACAGCCTAGGGAACTGGTTTGGCTGCGTGAGAGGCTATTGACTCTCAGGGACACCAGAATCCATCAGTGGAGCATCAATGGCTGTAAGTCTCCAAACGCCTACAAGGCAACCTTAATTGGCAAAGTCTTTGTAAGGGGAACTCTTACACACTGACCCTAGTTAAAAGCCTCTCACTCGGCCAAATCAGTTCCCTACACTTTACTGAAGAGATTCAGCCATACCTACAGTTGGGAATCTTTTCCTTCAAGTACAGATATACTGGTTTGACTTTGATCCCACATCATGTCCTTAGGCTTCCTGAAAGTCATGCTTAGTATTAAGGGGGCTGCCTTGCAAGGTTGCAAAAGGAGGCAATGTTTTTCTTCTTCCATCTTGGAAAGCGTATTTGCATATTTCTCTAGTATTTTTAGAAATTCATTGAAAGCCACTGGCTCCAAGCTTTACAGCACTTAACATTTTTCATACAACAGAAAACAATCAAATGATAATGTGATATTTTCAGGACAATACACAGCCCCAGCTGTATGCACATGTGTCCTTGAAATCTAAGGAACTCATCATCCCACTATAAAGAACTAAGACAGCATTTATATACAATATTCATTAGTGTCTAAGAGAAATTCTTCAGGATATATATCTAAAGTATACCTGCAATTATTTTCTAAGCGTTGTCAAAGACATTGAACAAAACTATTAGATTCAGTTTCAAACTTTTGACACTTGCATAAAATCTGAACTTTTGTAAATGATACATTATGAATAATGTGCAGAAGGATGAACACAAACAACGAGTCTCTCTAATGTATCAACTGCCTGGAAGATGCACCAAAAAGATATTTCATACTGCTAGGAGAAGATCATTATACAATCTACCCAGACATCATGTATTCTGTACATTGTCCTATTATGTATCAGAGCATATTCAGTTAGGATGAGGGTAGTTACAGTACAGTAGGTAGGAGTGGAGCTTCAAGGAAAATTTAAAGAGGGCCTGTCATCAGATTTTGTCCCCCCTAACTAACAATGTCTGCTGATAAAGGGTTACTAGTCCTCCCTATATCACCTAAAAGTAGCTGCCAGTGAAGCACTGTACCTTAATTACAGCATTTTTTCTGATATGCAAATTAGCTTTTCTGACTCTTCTCTGGGAGCCTGAGAGAGGAGAAGAGTCAGAGATACCAGTGAAACACGCCCCATGATTCTGACTGACAGCTCTGTGGGAGTCATTTACTAAGGGCCCGATTCGCGTTTTCCCGACGTGTTACCCGAATATTTCCGATTTGCGTCGATTGTACCTGAATTGCCCTGGGATTTTGGCGCACGCGATCGGATTGTGGCGCATCGGCGCTGGCATGCACGCGACGGAAATCGGGGGGCGTGGACGAACGAAAACCTGACGGATTCGGAAAAACCGCCGCATTTAAGAAAAAAAATGTGTCGCGAAAATTACACTTACCTTCACCAGGTATAGGCCGGTGAATTTCAGGGCATTCCAGCGCGCCTCCGGGGAACTTCAGCGCAGCAGCGCCACCTGGTGGACGGCGGAGGAACTACCTTAGTGAATCCCGGCCGGACCCGAATCCACCGCAGAGAACGCGCCGCTGGATCGCGAACGGACCGGGTAAGTAAATCTGCCCCTGTGTCTCTTCAAATCACTGCTCTGCCTCTTTGTACTTAGGGACCCTCGGCTAATATTCAGCTACAGAAATATAAAGGTCTATGTACAGATGGGAAATATTGTGTCAATTTTGTTAAAATCATGACGTGACCAGTGACCACATCACAGGTCCTTCAAACTTCTAAGCATAGCAAACTGTACTCCATGTATGTGATTACATGAGATCACAGCAGCCTCCATGGAGGATGCAGAGGAGTAGAAGTCCATGGAGGCTGCTGTGACATCATATGGATCAGATACTTGCATGGGGTACAGTTTGTTAAGTGGCTAAAGGACGTAAGATGATGTCACTCCAGTCACATGAACTATGACCAGTAAGGCGGCATAATGCATGAGTAGTAGATGGGCAGAGGGGTAGAGGGGCCAGCCGAGCAGGACAGGCCCCCCCCCCCCTCTGATGCCAGGTAATATAAGATAAAAAGTGATTTATGTGGATGTAAGCCAAGTAATTTTTAGCTAAAAGAAGGGGGTCAGTCAGTTAATAGAGCTCTATAGGAACCCGTAGGATACAACCAAGCATATAACGAGCCGTGCACCTGAGAGACATCACATGACCAAGGATATAACGAGCCATGCGCCTGTGTGACATCACATGACCATGGATATAACGAGCTGTGCACCTGTGTGACATCACATGACCATGGATATAATGAGCTGTGCACCTGTGTGACATTACATGACCATGGACCAGGTTTATCCCCTGGAACAATTGGAACAATATCAATTATTTAAAAGTTAAAATTTGTTGAATTGAATATGTTAACAGATAAGTGACCATGTGCTATGTCTACACCTATCAGGAAAAAATATTTTGATGATTTATAGGAGTCAAGGAAGTCCAAATACAGACAATCTCCACAGCAATCACAGCCCGTGCTGTTTGACAGAAGAGCTGACAATTTCATTTTCCTTCTGCTGCCTACTATTGTGGTCACAAATTTTCTGCTACCCAAAATACTTGCTAATCGATGGGAGTTCCAGTGGTAGGACCCGCACCTATCATGAAAGCAAGCGCCTGTTATTCTCCAGCTGAATGGAGGAGCAGGTCAAGCATGTTCACTGCCTCTCCATTCACTGGGGCTCATTTACTTACCCGGTCCTGTTGCGATCCAGCGGCGCGTTTTCTGATGAGGATTCGCAGCTTACCGGGATTCACTAAGGTCGTGCGCCCAATGTCCACCAGGTCCGCCGGAGTTCACCATCCTCTTCCTGGTGCATGTAAGTGCTTGTCAAGTGACACTTTTTTTTAAAAAAAATAGCGCAATTTTTCAGAATCTGTTGGGTTTTCTGACGGCCACCGCCGCCCCCCCCCCTTTTTTCGTTGCATGCAAGCTGGCGCCGATGTGACACAATCGCGTGCGCCAAAAACCCAGGCCAATTCGGTGCAATACGGTAAAATTCTGAAAATCCGACGGAAAAGCACGATTCGGACCCTTAGTAAATGTGCCCCACTTTCTATGGCACTGATGGAAGTAGCGGTGTACTGCGCTCAGCTATCTCTATCGGCACCATTGAGATGAATAGAGCAGCAGGCAACATGTGTGACCAGCTGGTCCTTTTATTTAGGGATACAATGGATGCAAGTTGACCAATCTAATGTTAATGGACAGCGTTGTCCTATTTAAATGAGTCCATTGCTACTTATACAGGAAGCCAGTCTTATACATATGTATTGTGGAATATGTTACAGTATTGTATATATATTCAGACTCCTAGGCCGGGGTATTGTTCTGTACTATAATGTAGTGTATGTCACTGTAGATTGCTGAAGAATAGGTAAAACTTTGTATAGAAATAATTGAATTGGTTAAAAAAATGTAAATTTTTTCAATTTCATCCTATTTCTTTTTTATAAAGTTTTGTTAGCATTAAATTCATCTCCTGCATCGCTAAATGCTGGGATGAGGAAAAATATGTGGGGAGAGGTAGAAATAGGGATATTCATCCTGCAGTTCAAAACTGGAGCAGCAGACTTGTTCTGCCTATTCTTAAAGGAAATCTACCATAAATGTGTAGCATTACCGCATCCGAGTAATACATTGGGGCACATTTACTTACCCGGTCCAGTCACGACCCAGATCCTGACTGTCCGACGAGGATAAAGTCTGGTGCGATTCACCAAGATTGTGCGCCCGATATCCTGCATGTGTCGCTTCCCCGTTGAGGTTCGGCGGAGTTCACCTTCTTCCTGGTGTATGTGAGTGCGACACAATTTGACATGTTAAATCCTGCGCGTTGTCCAAATCAGTCGTATCGTCCGATGGCCACAGCCCCCCTCAGATTTGCGTTGTGTGAAAGCCGGCGCCGATGCGCCAAAATCCAATCGCGTGAGACACAATCCCCGACGCAATCCCCGAAAACGTCGGAAAGCCCGATGGAAATGCGGCCGTGGGACCTTAGTAAATAAGCCCCTTTATATTTTGTTGGCTACAATTCATCCATCTCAGCTACATGAAACTATATTGCAGTACAGGTGGGCCCCTACTTAAGAACACCCAACTTACAGACGACCTCTAGTTACAAACGGACCTCTAGATGTTTACAGCTCCAACTTACATAAATATTCAATTTAAGAACAAACCTACAGAACCTATCTTGTACCTAACCCGTGGACTGGCTGTAATTAAATGGTCGCATCTCTTTTGTGGAATATTGGTTCAATAGTTTCATACATCATGTTAAATCAGATAAGGAAAATTAATGGAAGAATGGTTGATATTGGGCAGAAAGGGCCCTGCTCACAAGACCTTACAGACTATGAGGATGAGAGGGTGACATAAGAGCTTACAGTCTATGAGGATGAGGGGATGCCACAAGAGCTTACAGTCTATGAGGATGAGGGGCTGACACAAGAGCTTACAATCTATCAGGATGAGGGCTGACACAAGAGCTTACAGTCTATCAGGATGAGGGGGGACACAAGAGCTTACAGTCTATGAGGATGAGGGAGGACACAAGAGCTTACAGTCTATGAGGATGAAAGGGGTGACACAAGAGCTTACAGTCTATGAGGATGAGGGGGTGACACAAGAGCTTACAGACTATGAGGATGAGGGGGTGACACAAGAGCTTACAGTCTATGAGGATGAGGGGGTGATACAAGAGCTTACAGTCTATGAGGATGAGGGGGTGACACAAGAGCTTACTCTCTATGAGGATGAGGGGTGACACAAGAGCTTACAGACTATGAGGATGAGAGGGTGACACAAGAGCTTACAGTCTATCAGGATGAGGGCTGACACAAGAGCTTACAGTCTATCAGGATGAGGGGGGACACAAGAGCTTACAGTCTATGAGGATGAGGAGGGGACACAAGAGCTTACAGTCTATGAGGATGAGGGGTGACACAAGAGCTTACAGTCTATGAGGATAAGGGGGTTCTACGAGAGGTAAAAGAGCTTGTATAATGGTTCAGCCATTGTTTATAAAAAAATCATTTTTCATAGTGTTTATTTCAAGAATGCCATTGTTCTAGGAGTAAATTATTCCATTCCAGTAAAACTATTCCACCCCCCAGGTTACACACCAAACAGGTAAATTACAGAAGTCCACCATCAGTATAACTGATGGTACAAAACAGACTTCTGTGGCCACTGTGACTTCTGGTGAAGCTCTGGATGCTGGTAATTTACTGAATTTTAGCTCCAACAATGTAATGTTAAATATAAATGTTTTAAAGGTCTCTGCAATATAGCTTTATTTTTATCCCTTGTTCCCATGACAGCCCAAAATGATGAAAATTCCATTGTCACAAAGCTGAAAAAATAATTTGTCTGTAGTTACACTTATAGCGATGGCGAACCTTTTAGCAGCTGAGTGCCCAAACTGCAACCCAAACCCCCCTTATTTATCGTGAGGTGCCAACCAAAAATTAAAGCAGTAACTTATTGCTCCCTGTTCTTCAACAACTTTCAATCAGATTTGCCTCCTGAGGACAGAAACACAGTAGAAAGATGAAAAAATTAGCATCATTTTAGCTTCTTTCCAGTGTCTCTCTGTACACAGAGAATCATGGGGCCAGCAGGAGGTCCTTCATAGATAATTAGGCCCTGTCTACTCATTCTCCCTCTTCCTACAGTTCTAAGTAGAGAAGCAAGTATCAAAATATGTTTGAAAGCAGCATCTTTTAAGTGGCTTGCAACTGCAGGAAGATTCTTGGAGTTCTGTCTGGTGTGCTGGGGCGATGCCATAGGTTCGCCACCACTGACATATACCTTTTCTGACTTACTGTACATACAAATTTAATAAATGTAAACCTACCATCAGGTTCCATGTTGGTAGGTTCCCAGTAATATACTAAACCATTACCTATATATTATCCCTATAATACTTTCTAACCTAATCTACCATTTATATAATATGTTAATTTTCCAGAGAGGCTACTTGGGTGTGGAGTAGCCTCTCCAGGGAGCGGGAGCAGATCACTGCCTACCTGTGTCTGGCCAAGTGGAATCTGCCGGCTCCTGGTGCTCTGCAGATACGCAGTAGCTCCGGCTTCAGTGCCGGGTGCACATTATCCCTGCAGTGGCGCGCTAGATTTTACTTCCCCAGGTAGGCAAAGATCACAGAAGCTACTGGGGCGTGAAGTTTCTTTTCCTCCTGCTGCCCAGAGAGGCTACTCCACACCCCAGTTGCCTCTCCAGAAAATTATTATATTAGTCAGATGAACTGTAGATTAGGTTGTGAAGCGTTATAGGGTTGGGGAAGGATAGTTAAGGTTTTAGGATATTACTGGGTATCTAGCGTCAGATCAACCTTAATAGGTAGATTCCTGATGGAAGGTTTCCTTTAAGTACAAACCTACAGAACCTTTCCTGTACATAACCCGGGGACTACCTGTATGTAAAGGTTAATTTGTCCTGCAGATCATATCTAGCACTTGGTTGAGAACACAGAGTTGGGTTTACAGTTTTTATTCAAATGACTCATAGGAAATCAGTCAACATCAACATTTCTCAAAGCTTTCACATTTTTAAAGAGGTGTTGAAGTCATATCAATGTTAGAGATGAGCGAGTATACTCGTCCGAGCTTTATGCTCGAAACGGCTCATTGCTCGGACGAGTGAAGAACAGTGAAGAATACAATGAAAACAGTGAACACAGTCTGGAACAGTGTGGAAACATCTGCAATGTGTTCTTTACACATATTGTTCTTTATATACTATTGTGAAGAACACCGTTCGGCACGCGTGTCTTCGGATAAGTTAGCAGATGTACCGAACATCTGCAATGTGTTCTTCACTGTGTTCTTTCAATGTGTTCTTTCAGTGAAAACATCTGCAATGTGTTCTTCAGTGTTCTTCTTTCAATGTGTTCTTTCAGTGAAAAATGCTCGAGTCTTCCATTGACTTCAATGGGGTTCGTTATTCGAGACGAGCACTCGAGCATCGGGAAAAGTTCGACCCGAGTAACGAGAACTCGAGCATTTTAGTGCTCGCTCATCTCTAATCAATGTATATAAAAAATGGCACAAATATTTGATTGTAATGTTCCAAAAGTAATCAGTTGCCAGCTATTACAGATTACTTTTCATCTTGGATGAAAAAGTATCTCAAGATTAGAGGTACAAAAAGCTTTTATGTTAGTCCTCATGTACACAAATGTTTATTTTGGACATGTGTTACTCATTGTTTCCATGGTTAGCACACGTCCCCATGTATTTGTATGGACTCTTACACCCTGTGTATGAGTTGACTGCCTGAGCCAATCACTCAGAGCAAGTCCTGTTCCTGTTGGGAGTCCTGTTACTGCTGGGAGTCGGGCAGTCTGATCTACAGTCATCGGCAAGTGTAAGGGCCTCACACACTGACGACACAAGGCCTGCAAACAATGGATTAGTTTACAGTCCGTGTACAACCTTACTCAGGATATTCTGTGCCAAGAAGAAATCTGTAAATCAAGACATTACACAAGTAATAAATTTATACTACTGCACATAGTTGTTCCTTATTGAAATGGAAACAGTCAGCTTTCTGTCAACCCTCGATGAGAACTTCACCAGGTAGTAATTGGAACGTCCTATCAATTATTAGTTTCTTATAGTATTTATATGCAGCACATAGAGTACAAATTAATTTTGCACTGCTGTCAGGAAGTAGTCAAATAATATGTACAATATGAACCCAATCTGATTTTTCTCTAAACTTAGTATTAGAGATTCAATGTAATCCCGTGCCTTAGTCAGCCTCTATTCATCTTATTAGCAAGATAGAGTTCAATAGAAATTTCAGAGAGAAAGCCAAGTTGGGCTACATGCACAAGATCATGTGCTCAACCTAGCCAAATCCCAGACATAGCACACAGCCGATTGCAGAAGAGGGGAGGGTGTGAGCGCTCCTCACCCCTCTCCTCTGCATAGAAAGCTGAGTGGCCGCCGCCAAAATCCAGGAAAAAGATAGAACATGTCTTATCTTTTGGGGTTCGGCCGTACAGCCAGGTCACAGTGTGTTGAAACACAGTTGCCTAGATTTATAAAAAATAAGGCAAAAGCACTAAGCGCAGTTTGCCTCATGAATGTGAAGGGTGCGCCACATTATTGAATACTGGCACACGCTATTCAATAATCCTGCACTGCTTGGCAAGTGTGCACCATCATTTTTTAGGTGCATCTCTAAACGCAGCGTGCTAAATAGAGATGAGCGAGTATACTCGTCCGAGTATACTGCTCGGTCGAGTATTAGCATACTCGGACCGGCTCGTTACTCGGACGAGTATCTCGCCGGCTCGAGGTGTGTTCCTGCATCCATTGCATCTGCTTCGAGGTCCGCCGGAGTTCACCTTCTTCTTCCCAGTGACGGTAAATGCGTGGCTTGCGGCACAATTCTAAATGTTAAATCCCGCGTGTTGTCCGAATCGTCGGGCTGTCCAACGGCCCGCCTCCCGATTTCTGTCACGTGCAAGCCGGCGCTGATGCGCCAAAATCCGATCGCGTGCGCCAAAATCCCGGAGCAATTCAGCGTAAAACGGAAATCGTTGGGAAACCCGCCAAAAATGTGCTCCGTAGAGATGAGCGAGTATACTCGTCCGAGCTTGATGCTCGTTCGAGTATTAAGGTACTCGAAACGGTTCGTTGCTCGGACGAGTATTTCCCCTGCTCGAGATCGAGCATTTAATTAAACAAACACAGTGAAGAACAGTGAAGAATAGAATAAAAACAGTGAACACAGTGACCACAGGATCATTTAAGTGAAAAACACAGTGAAGAACACAGTGAAGAATAGATTACAGATGTTCGGCACATCTGCTTACTTGTCGGAAGATACACGCGGAACGGCAGCAGGGAGACATCGCACAGCAGGGAGACATCTGGCGCAGCAGAGACACATCTGGCGCAGCAGAGGCACATCTGGCGCAGCAGAGACACATCGGGCGCAGCAGGGAGACATCGGGCGCAGCAGGGAGAAATCGGGCGCAGCAGGGAGACATCGCGCGCAGCAGGGAGACATCGCGCGCAGCAGGGAGACATCGGGCACCAGGGAGACATCGGGCAGCAGGGAGACATCGGGGAGACTTCAGTGGAAGAAGAGGAGCGGATCCCGGGACAGCGTATCTCCCGACAAGTAAGCAGATGTGCCGAACATCTGTAATCTATTCTTCACTGTGTTTTTCACTTAAATGATCCTGTGTTCACTGTTTTTATTCTATTCTTCACTGTTCGTCACATCTGCTAACTTGTCGGGAGATAATATACGCGCGGAACAGTGAAGAATAGATTGCAGATGTTTGCATACATCTGATCACTTATCAGAAGACATTCTTTTTCAATTAATTAACACATTTTATTCCCGAACCATGGTCCCTTTGAAAAATGCTCGAGTCTCCCATTGACTTCAATGGGGCTCGTTATTCGAGACGAGCACTCGAGCATCTGGAAAAGTTCGTCTCGAATAACGAGCACCCGAGCATTTTAGTGCTCGCTCATCTCTAGTGCTCCGCGGACCCTTAGTAAATGAGCCCCAGTGTGACCTTACCAAGAATCTAGATCTTTACGATCTGATATTTAGTGTGTAAAAACAATATAACAAATCTTGTTGCACCGAAATTATAACCAAACCTACTAAATGGGGACCGTACCAAATCCAATCATACTACAAAGATACAGAATCAGAATCAAGCTTACTGCATACATATGGTACCAGAACCAAGGGTACTACATGGATATGTTCCCAGAACCAAGGGTACTAAATATATACATTACCAGAACCAATCCTTATACATAAAAACAGCACCAGTAAAATGCTTACTACATAGACACAGGACCAGAAACAAGCAGAATGAGACAGACAGTGTTATACTGCAGCAGATTTATCATGGTGCCTGATGCTGAACGATAAATATGATTTAGTTTAAGACTGTCACCACCATGTGACTTGATTCCATATGAGAATATAACAAAGAGTCACAGCAGAGAAGAATTGTGAGCTCATGGGTAACACCAGCACTTACCCATGAAGTTGAAGTGTAAAAAGAAAAATTTTTGGATCCCTATAATTCTTGATTGTGTCATACTGCCATCTTGTGGGCAAAATGTGAAAGCAAGTGACAATTCTACAATAATCAACAACAATGGGGCTCATTTACTTACCTGTCCGGAGGAGTTCACAGAAAGTGCGCCCGATTTCCTGCATGTGTCGCTTCCACACTCAGGTCCCACAGAGTTCACCTACTTCTTCCCGGTGTGACACAATGGGGCAGATTTACTTACCCGGCCCATTCGCGATCCAGCGGCGCGTTCTCTGCGGTGGATTCGGGTCCGGCCGGGATTCATTAAGGTAGTTCCTCCGACGTCCACCAGGTGGCGCTGCTGCGCTGAAGTTCCCCGGAACACACTGGAATACAACGAGCCGGGCTGAGTGAAGGTAAGTGCAAGCTCCGCAACACATTTTTTTTTAAAAAATGCAGCGGTTTTTCCAAATCGGTCGGTTTTCGTTCGGCCACGCCCCCGATTTCCGTCGCGTGCATGCCAGCGCCGATGCGCCACCATCCGATCGCGTGCGCCAAAATCCCGGGGCAATTCAGGGGAAATTGGCGCAAATCGGAAATATTCGGGTAACACGTCGGGAAAACGCGAATCGGGCCCTTAGTAAATGACCCCCAATTTGAATGTTAAATCCTGCACTCAGTCCAAATCAGTCAGATCGTCCGACGGCCCACCCCAGATTGAAAGCCAGATTCGCATGAAAGCCAGCGCATTTGCTGACACAATCCGAGCGCAGACACCTGTTAAATATCTGTCCAAGCCATGCAAACCCCCGAAAACGTCGGAAAGTCCAACGAAAGTGCAGCGCACAGCCCTTAGTAAATAAGCCCTAATGTTCTTCAAAGTATTCATTATTGGAGACATATGGAAACCGGTAAATCAATATTTACAATTATGCTAATGAGCCAGAAAGGCTCTGGGGGTGTTACGAGATCCCCTCCATGCTGCAGATTTAGGGGCTGTTGCACTGTGCAGAAACACTTGTTCCTCCCACTGAGTACTCTGCTTCTCAGATTACAGGAAGTGTAGGGGGGAGGGTGAGACTGAAACGTGCAACAACAATTTGTGAAGCCTAAGCACAGAGGGCTTCTGTAATGCCCCCAGAGCCCTTCAGGACTATTAGCATAATTCTATTTTTTTTCTTTTTGATTAACAAATATAAGAAGATTACCACAGTCACGGTGCCTGGATCTATGAGTAATGTCCCTGGTTTATCATGAAGGTAGACTTCCTTTGGGTCTCCTTATATATACTGTTTATAACATATCTACAAGATAGATTGAGACCAGCACCTATCTTCAAAACTGTGGCCTGCTGACCCCATTTCTAAGTCTATTTGTTCAGATATTTTAGTTACTCCCATAGACTTGCCCTGTTGCTGAATGGGGGTCAGCGGACCCCCGTTTTCAAGATACATGTAGGTGGGACCCTCATCTGGCATGTATTTATGACATATCCTATGGCTGGGCTTGTATGGGAGCTCCTCGTCTCGAATAACGAGCACCCGAGCATTTTAGTGCTCGCTCATCTCTAGTGCTAAACAATTCTGTCAAGTTGCTACATAAAAGGTGTCGCAAACTGCGACTAAGCAATAACATTCCACTTTAGGTGCACATTTTTCCTGTCTGGTTGGCATAGTGCAGCCACGGCACAAAACTGGCGCAGACACTTCTTCAATACATGTTGAAAATCTAAAGACTATCTTTTCAGTGAAAAGTATGACAGCAATCTAGTGCAGCCAGATTAATAGAACTGACCGGGTGCCATAGACATCTATTGAGGCTGTGATCGGGTGCCATAAAGGCGGCCTGATCATGGCTGAAAAGTTGTGTGCATGTAGTTTTAGCATGAAAGGAGGGAGAATGATAAAAGGTAAAAGAGGTCAAGAAGGGAAAAATGGGAATAAAGTTTCTTGTGTTCACTTGCAGTTATGAAAATGTAGTGACCATTTAAGTTTGTTTTACTACAACTATGGGAGGTACAGATCTTGACGATGCATAGTTATATTACAGTTATCCGAAATCCTCTAAAAATGATCTATAAAAAGATGTCATATTTGACCTTATTGAGGCCTTGGCGTCCACTGAAAATAAAAAAAAGCACATTTTCACCCATAACTACATTTAGTATTGCCCCTTATATTTCTCTTCTGTTATTGTGGTTTAATACTTACTTTTCAAATTTTGAATATTTCAAAATGTCCGCCATTTTTTCCCAGAGACCAAAGAAAGTCCTTCTAACTTTGATTTGTATCCGTCTCTTTAGAACCACCTCACCGCCTTTGCCGAAGTC
This sequence comes from Engystomops pustulosus, assembly GCA_019512145.1. NCBI lineage: Eukaryota > Metazoa > Chordata > Amphibia > Anura > Leptodactylidae > Engystomops > Engystomops pustulosus. The sequence continues at coordinate 26,224,408 of CM033649.1, read as the reverse complement.
ACATGATGTTGAGATAGATGCCTACTCTCTGCACTGGACCTCCTCTCTCTTCACAGTTCACTCATCTCAACCGAGACATATTTGAAAAAGAGCGAGAAGTACAAGCTACAGTATCCGGTCTATATAATGATTTTTACAGTCTCAACAATATTGTCCGCATCTGAAGGTTGTTTTGTAATTATAACTTGTTTTCCTTACTTTTCTCAGAAAACCATTGAAGGTGTGTTAGAAATGTGAGCTAGTCAATATGTCCGATTCCCACAATTCCTGGTCCTTAGAGCTCTCTACTCAATCATGTACAGTACCCCACCTTAGGTCACCTCTTCAGTTTTGGATTTTCTAACAATCACCTTAAACAGAAAGTTTCTTGGAGCTAATTCAGCATGACCTATCTCCCATTTAGTAATAAATCAGTATGTACAAAAGGAAAAAAAAAAAAGAGGAACTTATTTATGTTTTGTGCTACATACTGTTTGCACATGGTATTTTGCTATATATTTCACGATATGATTTATACTTTATGTTATATCAAGACTGGTGCTTATGTTTTGAAGGGGAAAAATGCAAATTTTTACTGTAATAATTAATGTATCATAATTAAAAATTTATTTATTTGGAAACTTGTCTGGTGCGGATCAAAGCAAAGTCTTCTTTTTTCATGTCTTCGTTGGCTAGGCTTCCATGAATCTGGGGAAAAAAAACATTAGCAAAAAAGGGTGAGCAGAAATAAAAGTGAAATGATAACATAAAAAACTCATCAAACATGAAAGTAGAATAGGGCAACCGGGGAATTTCAGCATCCAAAAAGAGGTCCGGATTCTCTAATTGAGTCTCTCATCTGTAGCATCTGTCCACTTCTATATTGCTACAGTAAAAATATTTGGCTAGAGATATACATACCTTTCCATCTAATCATATTACTCAGTCACAATGGTTGCAAGTATAACACTGTTCTTAAAGGGAACCCGTCATCAAGAACAGGCATAATAAACCTTACTCACACCCCATCCTCCCACTGTGCCTTTGTTGAAAAGTGCAGTGTGGGGGTCCATGCTTAAATCCGCTAAATCCCACCTGAAGGTTTGCCCATGTTCTATGTTGTCGATGTTGGCCCTGCCTCCATTGCCGCTTTGTCCTGCCCATAACTGGACCCAATCACCATGGAGTGAAATGGTGAGAGGATCAGCAGTTTCCCGCTTCACCATCCAGTGACAGCATTTCGAGGACTTGCTGTCTGCACAGGCCGAGATTTGTAGAGACACTCAGCTGTCATTCAAAAAAAGGAGATGCAGTTCACTGACAACCTGGGAGAAAAACTTGACTCTTCTGTTAGGTAGTTGACTCACGTAAATTCTTTTGCTTATCAGAAAAATAGCTGTAGTCAAGTTAGAGTGACTTGTTGGCAGATAAATGTAGGCATGGGAAGGACTATTAATCCTTTACTAGCGGGTATTACTGGTGTGAGGGGTAAAATTCTGGTGACAGGTCCTCTTTAAAGTAAACCTACCATTAAAATAAAGCATGATAAACCAAGGGCACTTATTCATAGGTCCAGGCACTTTGATTATGGTAATCTTCTGTATTGTTTTTAAAGAGCCTCTACTTTATTACAAAATCAACTTTTAAAACCATGCTAATGAGCTAGAAGGGCTCTGGGGGTCATTATCAGAGCCCCTGCATGCTGCAGCTTCACATGCTGTCACACTTTTCTGGAGCAGGAGTGAGGGGGCATGTGCCCCTGCAATGTGTAACAAACTGTGAAGTTACAGCACAGACGTGCTCTTATAACACTAACCAGAGCCCCTCTGGATCATAAGCATAATTTTAAACATTGATTTTAGAAGGAAGTAGGCCATGGATAACAAATATAAGGAGATTATCACAGTCACGGTGCCTGGATCTATGACTAAGTTTCCCTGATTTATCATGATGGATTTTGATGGTAGATTTCTTTGGGAAAAAATTTGATACAGATGATTTTCCTAAGGTTTATTAAGAGCGGAACTGGACATTGCCTCTACACAATGGAGGGAAATTTCTGTGTCTGGCTCTATCTATTATATAGAATGGACACTAGAGGCAGTAAAGAACAGATGATCAGAGGGTGACCACCATCTGATACTGATGAATTGAAGTTCCAAATTACTTTTCTTCAGCTGAACCTGAATTTTAACTGGTCCGCTTATCACTAACCACCAGTGCTTTGTAGAGGTTAAAAAGCTTAACCCTGGCTTACCTTTATCATCGCTAATCCACAGCAGGTTTCTTTTCAAAGAGACCTTTATCTGTATGTACATGACACTTTAGGGCTTCGGAGTAGGCCAGGGCATTATCCTGCCTAATGCCTCCTCCGGACCTCCCCTCCCAATAAAGTTAGTTGGCTCTTGATTTAGATGGTAGGAGGGGCACGAGGGAGAGGAGGTGGCGGCCAGTAGCAGTATCTCTTGCAACACCCCCTGGAGCCCTTTAGACTAATTTACATACAGATTAAAGTATTTTTTAAAAGTAAGCAGCCAGCGATTATCTATAATAAGGGTTATTTTTAGAAGTTAAATCAGGTGGTAGATTTTCCTTAAAGGTGTTTTCCCACGAAGACAAGTGAGGCCCTACCCACGGGATAGGGCCTAACTTGCTGATCAGTGGGGGTCTTAGTGCTGAGACCCCTACAGATAGCGAAAACGAGGGGTCCGACCAACCCATCGACGCTCTTTAGACTTATGGAGCAACGGCCGGGAATGACCGTTCTGCTCCATTAACCCCATAGCGCAATAAGACGTAACCTTACGTGTTGCTGCGCATGGGGGAGTATGAAGAGGGCTCACGGGCTGAGCCCTATTCATACTCACCGGGCATTTGCTTCATAATGAAGCAAATGCCCGTCGCTATCACCCGCGATCGGTGCTTCCACCGATCGCGGGTGTTAACCCCTTGATCGCCGGCAAAGCGTGGGCGCCGCCATCTTGGCTCCGATCGTCGCTCCCCGTGACTTCATCGGGGAGCGGCGATCCGTTGTCTTTACAGCCTCGGATCACACAAAGATCCGAGGCTATCATGATCTCGGCTATCTATTATAATGTGCGATTTGCACATTATAATAGATGGTGAGCAAAATCCCCATACTGTAGTATGGCAGTGTATGGTAGGATCAATCAGACAACCTAGGGTTAAAGTACCCTAGGGAGTCTCAAAAATAGTAAAAAAAATAAATTAAAAAAGTAACAAAAAACATAAAAATTCAAATCACCCCCCTTTCCCTAGAACTGATATAAATATATATAAACAGTAAAAATCATAAACACTGCGTCCGAAAATGCCCGATCTATCAAAATATAATAACCGTTTTTCACTGCGTTTAACCCCGTAACGGAAAATAGCGCCCAAAGTCGCAAATGGCATTTTTTTGCCATTATGAAAAATAGAAAATTCTATAAAACGTTATCAAAAGGTCGTACAGTCCTAAAAATAAAAGCATTGAAAACGTCATGAAAAGTCGCAAAAAATGACACCACCCACAGATCTGTACACTTAAGTATGAAAAAGTTATAAGCGCAAGAAGATGGCAAAATGAAGAATTTTTTTTCTGTACAGGAGGTTTTAATTTTTGTAAATGTATGAAAACATTTTAAAACCTATACAAATTTGGTATCCCTGTGATCGTATTGACCCAATGAATGAAGCAGGCTTGTCATTTGGGGCACACAGTGAAAGCTGTAAAAACCAAGCCCATAAGAAATGGCGCAAATGTGTTTTTTCATCATTTTCACTGCATTTAGAATTTTTTTCCTGGTTCCCAGTACATAGCATGGAATATTGAATACTACCACTACGAAGTGCTATTTGTTACGCAGAAAATAAGCCATCACACAGCTCTTTACATGGAAAAATAAGGTGGGGAGTGAAAAATAAAAACGCAAAAACAAAAAAGGGCCTGGTCCTTAAGGGGTTAATCCCTATGGAGCTGATGGAAATTGCAGAGCGCTGATCTCAATCAGCTCCATAGAGATTAATGGAGCAGAACGGTCATGCGTGGCCGTCTGCTTCATTACTCTCATGGAATGATCTGTGGGTGATCTCAGCACTTAGACCCCCACTCCCGTGGATAGGGTCTAACTTGTCTTTGTGGGAAAACCCCTTTAAAGATTGCAGTGCCGATGGGAACCAATGGAATTCTATGCTTTTTGGATACACAATTCTTTTGCTTTGCAGAAAACTTCTATGTTTAGGAAAATTATATTTTGTCTCGTGAACTAGAACTAACACATTAAACATCTTTAGGGACAATTTGTAGAGAATAAATCAGCTTTTGTGTGACACAAAGTTGGCAGACATGATGGAGCCTGCTCAGGTATGGCAGGAAGTTTGTCAGGAAATACAAGTCTAAATTTAGTCTTCTTTTCATATCGTAAATGATATCTGAATAGATGCAATGTATCTGCAATTTCGAACACTTATTTTGGAATAAATGGATGCACTTTGAAATCAGGTTCTGAACAGCTGAAGATAATTTCCCACAGATTCTTCCTCCGTGGCGGCTATTATTGGAGGAACCTTCCCTGGTTGAACACTCTTCAGGCTGCGCTCATACGCTGAGTTTTACGCATGCGTTTTCAAACAGCTGAAGAAGAGATTTTCCTGATTACATTGCTGTCAACATTGCGTTTCCAAAACGCAATTGTTAACGAGATATTAATGTGTGTGTTAACACATGCAATTTTAACACGTTTTTAACACCTGTGTCAACATCGCATTATTGCTTGCGTTTTCTAAACGCAGTGTTGACAGCAATGTAATTAGGCAAATCTCCTCTTCAGCTGTCTGCGTTAGACGCAAACAAAACGCAACGTTTGAAATAGCAAAATCTGTGAATGCAAAGGCTGCGTTCAAACAGTTTTTGAAGAAAAAAAAACAATTGGGTGGACTGAAAAAACTGAATCTGTAGTTATTATACGTATAATACACCTCTGGGTATGTTTTCATAATTAGGCTTTTTGACGCCAAACCAGGTGTATGTCACAAAGGGAGAAACCATATAAAGGGCAGATGATTTCCCGTCAGCTCTGAGGTTTGGCATAACACTATGGGGCTTATTTACTTAGCGTCTTTCATTGGACTTTCCAACGTTTTTGGGATTTGCGCAGTTTGGACAGGTATTTAACAGGTGTCTGCCCTGGGAGTGTGTCGCATGCGATCGGATTTTGGGTCAGCTGCGCTGGGTTCCATGCAACACAAATTGGGGGGTGTCGTTGGACGATCCGACTGATTTGGACTGAGCGCGGGATTTAACTTTCAAATTGTGTCGCAAGACACTTACATACACGAGGAAGAAGAAGGTGAACTCCGTCGGACCTGAGCGGGGAAGCGTCACATGCAGGATATCGGGCGCACAATCTTAGTGAATCGCGGCAAAGTGCATTATCGTCGTACAATGCACTTTCGGTGAACTCCTACGGATGGGTAAGAAAATGTGCCCCACTGTATAAAATATTTGAACATGTCAAATGTCAGCTACAAATACACAAAACTAGACTGGATTCTTTGGTTATTTTTTCTAGAAATATAAGAACATAAATCATCCAGTAAGTATAAAACCACAAGCTGATGGAAAATGCAGAAAAACAGGAATAAAAGATGTTTTATTGTGAAGCGATGAGGCCGGGGTCAGTGGCCTCTTCAATAGACCTACACTCTCCACTACAAATATACATGTCACATTATTTTTTTACATGTGTTTTCTGTTTTGTGCCTCTTTCTAGTTGATTTAATTCAGCAGCACAAATATGACTATTCTCTCCCTGGATGAATATAGCTCCAGCATTGACTTCATGGCTCTGCCCATACACTATAGTTACTGACACTGACCCCAGGGGATCTCCTCATCTAATCTCCACATTTCAGGCAGCACATTATCATATAATAGGACTCAACGTTTCATAATAAGCCAACAATCCATAACTAAGGTGGCCTGAAACATTTGGAAAAACATGCAAGAAGGCAACTATGTGCTGCAACTAGAGATGAGCGAGCACTAAAATGCTTGGGTGCTCGTTATTCGAGACAAATTTTTCCTGATGCTTGAGTGCTCCTCTCGAATAACAAGCCCCATTGAAGTCAATGGGAGACTCGAGCATTTTTCAAGGGGACCAAGGGTCTGCACAGGGAAGCTTGGCCAAACACCTGGAAACCTCAGAAAATGATGGAAAATCCACGGAAATGGACAGGAAACAGCAGGGGCAGCATGCATGGATGCCTCTGAGGCTGCTTAATCGCACCATTATGCCAAAATTATGGGCAACAGCATGGCCATGACAGAGTGACCGAATGAGGCTAGATAGCATCTAAAACATCCAATAATTGACCCTGACGCTATAGGGGACGGCATGCAGAGGCAGCGGCAGCAGCGGCAGGCTAGAGAGTGTCATGGCGACATACCCTAAATGGACTCAGGCTTCACCAAAGGAGTTGAGCAAGAAGCGCTGAAATGATTTCCTATGTGAACAAAAGGTTGACGGTATATTTAGTCGATAACACAGCATGGTGGCGACATAGTGACCAAGTTCCATAACGTATCTGGTGAAACACCCGAAAATTCTGCCTGACACAGCTCGTTTGATAAGGGGATGATGTGCTGTATATCCTCTCGCGCTCCAGCGTCTGGGGTATAGACAGTTGAAAGTTGCACATGGAGACATTGGTGGACGCTGTGGAGGATCGTGGAGGCAAATTGGACAGGAAACAGCAGGGGCAGTATGCATGGATGCCTCTGAGGCTGCCTAATCTTGGGATGGAGCTGGCGGTCCACTGCCAGGCGAGCTTTCGTCTGTCCAAGCCCCTGTCTCTCGGCTCCTCCCCACCCAAAATGGGCCTGGGGGCCAGAAGCGTTTACTTTGAAAAAATTATAATTTTCAAAGCAGGCGGGGGCTACAAACAGCACTTCTAAGAACCTTTTGTATAGGATCAAGTGTAGTACTGTTCTTATAAGTTTTGGTTATGGCGGGTGAGGGGAATGTAAACAGATACGCAAGAAGCACTGAAATAATATCGGTAAATGATAAAAGTTTGCCAGTATATTTTGTGGAAAACACAGCAGGGTGGTATCAAAGTTAACAAGTTTGATGTGGAAGCCATGAAAACAACCCAAAATTCTGCCTGACATAGCTCGTTTGCTAAGGGGACGATGTATGGAGGCAGCTATATGGACGACTTTAGGAGGCAGCTATGGAGATGATGTGTGGAGGTAGCAATGGAGACAACGTGTGGAGGCAGCTATAAAGACGACGTGTGGAGGCTGCTATGGAGACAATTAAATTTGGATAGTGCCTGTGGCAGTCCAAAAAAGTTTTCAAACCAGAGGAGCAGGTAGGTGGATCTAAAGAAAAATTAAATAGATTGAGTGCCTGTATGTAGCACTCCCAAAAATTGTTTAAAACAGAGGACCGGGTAGGTGGCCTTCCAGAAAAATTAAATACATAGAGTACTATAGCTAGAGCCAGTTGGCCCTGGCAAAAAATAGCCAGTTTCCTCTGCTTTAGTGTACAAAGAGGAGGAGAAGGAGGAAAATGAGGAGGAGGAGTGCATACATTATTCAAGTTGAGCTTCTTTCACCTGGTGGAGAATGAAAATCCGGAGAAATCCAGGCTTTATTCATCTTGATAAGCGTCAGCCTGTCAGCGCTGTCAGTCCACAGGCGTGTACACTTATCGGTGATGATGCCACCAGCTGCACTGAAAACCCGCTCAGACAACACGCTAGCGGCAGGGCAGGCAAGAACCTCCAAGGTGTACAGCGCCAGTTCGTGCCACATGTCCAGCTTTGAAACCCAGTAGTTGTAGAGAGCTGTGTGATCATTTAGGACGATGGTATGGTCAGCTACGTACTCCCTCACCATCTTTCTGTAAAGATCAGCCCTACTCTGCCGAGACTGGGGACAGGTGACAGTGTCTTGCTGGGGTGACATAAAACTGGCAAAAGCCTTGTAAAGCGTACCCCTGCCAGTGCTGGACAAGCTGCCTGCTCGCCTACTCTCCCTCGCTACTTGTCCCGCAGAAGTATGCCCTCTGCCGCTAGCGCTGTCAGAAGGGAAATACTGTTTCAGCTTGTGCACCAGGGCCTGCTGGTATTCATGCATTCTCACACTCCTTTCCTCTCCAGGGATGAGAGTGGAAAGATTTTGCTTGTACCGTGGGTCCAGGAGAGTGAATACCCAGTAATCGGTGCTGGAATAAATTCTTTGAACGCGTGGGTCACTGGATAGGCAGCCTAGCATGAAATCTGCCATATGTGCCAACGCACAAGAATTCACTCCCCTCACTGGCCTGACTGCCCATTTCCTCCTCCTCCAACTCCTCTTCTTCTGCCCATACACACTGAACAGGGAAGGACTGAGCAATGCTCCCCTCTTCTGTCTCGCCAACATTCTCCTCCTCTTCCTCCTCCACCTCCTCCGATATGCGCTGAGAAACAGACCTGAGGGTGCTTTGGCTATCCACAAGGGAATCTTCTTCCCCCGTCTCTTGTGACGAGCGCAAAGCTTCTGAGTTCATGCTGACCAAAGAGTTTTTCAACAGGCCAAGCAGCGGGATGGTGAGGCTGATGATGGCGGCATCGCCACTGACCATCTGTGTTGACTCCTCAAAGTTACTCAGCACCTGACAGATATCATACATCCACGTCCATTCCTCATTGTAGACTTGAGGAAGCTGACTGAACTGACTACCAGTTCTGGTGGAAGTTGACATCTGGCAGTCTACAATCGCTCTGCGCTGCTGGTAAACTCTGGATAACATGGTTAGTGTTGAATTCCACCTCGTGGGCATGTTGCACAACAGTCGGTGAGCGGGCAGTTGGAGGCAGCGCTGCGCTGCCCTGAGAGTGGCAGCATCTGTGCTGGACTTCCTGAAATGCGCACAGATGCGGCGCATCTTCGTGAGCCAATCAGACAGATTGGGGTATGTCTTGAAGAACCGCTGAACTATGAGATTTAACACATGGGCCTGGCATGGCACATGTGTCAGTCTGCCGAGTTGCAGAGCCGCCACCAGGTTACGGCCGTTGTCACACACAAAACACCATGTCTGGCTTCAGGTTCAGCGGTGCCAGCCACAGATCAGTCTGTGCCGTGATGCCCTGTAATAGCTCTTGGGCGGTGTGCCTTTTATCGCCTAGGCTCAGCAGTTTGAGCACCGCCTGCTGTCGCTTAGCGACGGCACTGCTGCTGTGCCTAGAGCTACTGACTGATGCCGCCATGCCCACGGATGGTAATTTGGAGGAGGAGGTGGAGGAGGGGTGGGAGGAGGAGGAGTCATAGTAGGCCTGAGAGACCTGGACCGAGGTAGGCTCTGCAATCCTCGGCGTCGGCAGTATATGACCAGGGTCAGACTCGGTCCCAGCCTTCACCAAGTTAACCCAATGTGCCGTCAGCGATATATAGTGGCCCTGCCCAGCAGCACTCGTCCACGTGTCCGTGGTCAGGTGGACCTTGTCAGAAACGGCGTTGGTCAGGGCACGGATGATGTTGTCTGACACATGCTGGTGCAGGGCTGGGACGGCACATCGGGAAAAGTAGGGGCGGCTGGGGACCGAATACTGAGGGGTGGCCGCCGCCGTGAGGTTGCAAAAGGCCTCGGTCTCTACCAGCCTATAGGGAAGCATCTCCAGGCTAAGTAGTTTGGAGATGTGGACGATGAGGGCTTGGGCGTGTGGGTGGGTTGCACTGTACTTCCTCTTGCAATCCAGCGTCTGGGGTATGGAGAGCTGAACGCTGCGCATGGAGACATTGGTGGATGCTGTGGAGGATCGTGGAGGCAAAGGTGTGGTTTTCGCAAGGGAGGTGTTTGGGCCGGGTTCCTGGGCAGGGGGCTGACTAGCAGAGGCAGCAGATGGCACAGGGGAACGAGCAGTGGTGTGCCCGGCCGGAGGTGAACGGCCTTGGTTCCATTGAGTGGGGTGTTTAGCATTCATATGCCTGCGCATACTGGTGGTGGTTAAGCTAGTAGTGGTGAAACCCCTGATGATCCTGGTGTGGCACAGGTTGCACACCACAGTCCGTCGGTCATCCTGTGTTTCTTTAAAGTAGCTCCAGACTTCCGAAAATCTAGCCCTCGCCACGGGAGCTTCACTACGTGAAACATTTGGCGCTGATGCACCAGCACTGGACCTGCCTCTCCGTCTGGCCCCACCACTGCCTCTTCCAACCTGTTCTCGTCGAGGACTCGCCTCTGTCTCAGAAGCACTGTGTTCACCCGGCCTATCAACCCAGCTTGGGTCTGTCACCTCATCATCCTCTGATCCCTCAGTCTGCTCTCCCCTCGGACTTCCTGCCCTGACAACAACTTCACCACTGTCTGGCAACCATGTTTCCTCATTGTCCAACACCTCTTTACACACTTCTTCCACTACATCAACAATGTCATCATCACCCACAGACTGCGACCGGTGGAAAACCTGAGCATCGGAAATGAGCTCAGCAGCAACCGGACAAGTGGTTTGTGACTCTGGGAAGGGTCCAGAAAACAGTTCTTCAGAGGCCAAATTTTCCTGGGAGGGGGCAGACTGGGGGAAGGAGGCTGAGGTGGAGGAGCTGGAGGAGTGCTGATTTCGGTGACATGGGTGGACTGCGTGGAAGACTGACTGGTGGACAAATGGCTAGAAGCATTGTCCGCAATCCACGACATCACCTCTTCGCACTGTTCTGGCCTCAACAGTGCTCTACCACGAGTCCCAGTAACTTGAGACATGAACCTAGGGAGTGTAGCTTTGCGGCGTTCCCCTGCTCTCTCATCAGCAGGTGGTGTCTCACCCTGCCCAGGACCACGGGCTCTGACCCCTGCAGTAGTTGGACGCCCACGCCCTCGTCCTCTACCCCTAGCCCTCGGGTTCAAGATTTTCAAAATTAAAGTGTAAACTGTGTAAACTCCCTGCAAATTCGTCACAATATGGTACTAGCTGCACTACTAGTGCCAGCAAGGCCAGCCACAAGCAAATCAACAAAAAATAAAATATATAACGCTATTGTAGCCCTAAGAAGGCCTGTTGGGTTCTTGTATGGCTAGTTTCTAGCCTACATTGACAGCACACAACTGGATTTTGTGCTGTGCCTGAAGACTTTGAGTTATAAAAAAAAGAAAAGTAAAAAAAAAAATGCCCGTAAATGCCCTCTGTCTAAAATACACCTAGTTACATTCACTTGTATGTTTATTAGTCAACTTTTATATGCTCTAATATTAAAATATGGCAAACAAAGATGATGATACAAGTATTGTTTTCATAAAAAAGCAGTGTAGCATTCAGTTAGTATGTTATAGAATAGTGGTGGCTGACCTATAGCACATGTGTCAGAGGGGGCACTCATAGCCCTCTCTGTGGGCACCCAGGCCGTCACCCCAGCACAGAGTTTGCCAGACTTCAGGGCCCACATTTACTAAGGGCCGTTCGCCGGTTTTCTGTCAGACTTTGCACGCTCTTTAAGTTAGATTGTACAAAGTGTCCAATCTGCAGGCAGCATGTTAAAGAACAAGCAGAGCTGAGTCGATTGCACATAGAGTCCTATCTGCAGGCAGCATGTTATAGAGCAGGAGGAGCTAAGTAGAGAAAAACTAAGGAGTTTTGCGAGGATGACACTAATCGGGTTTTGTCAAGAGATTTAGGTTTTTTAATATACAAAGACTAAGGATTTCCTGTATAAATAAATGTCTCTGTATGAAAGTGTGTTACAGTCTAGTCATTGTGAGGGATTACATACTACTAAGGATTAGTATAATCCGAAACGCGTGGATATTTTCATTGCTGTCTCTTGCATATTCATACTCTGGCACCTCTCTCTGCTTTTACTGTTTACGTATAAACGAAATTGATTTTTTATTCCTGGAGCTAGCGACTATTTCTGGATTTAAAACTTGATTTTGCTATGCATAAGTGGGACAGCATAGTGCAATTTGTGCGTTTTTAGTAAATTTGCCCCAATGGTATTGAAAAAAATAGTGTGCGTTATGATTCAGTAAAATTTTGTGGGCTTTTCAGAATAGGGGTAGTTATCGACTCCACGATTGGCCTCACAGGATAGCTACAAGTCCCAAATGGAGACCCACAGTTCTCTGTAAAACTGCTCACCCTCTCATGCTCGTGCTCCAGCTGAGGAACTGTTCAACTGTCCTGATCTCGTATTTAACCATATATAGTAACGATATTGGTATACTGCCATCTTGCAAATTGCTATTATTGAGGTGGGGTCTCAATACCCTGCAACCCTGCCAATAGTGGATCTATCGATTTACTTTAACTGTTTGCATTCCATTGCCAGCATATGATATATCAGGTGACCTTGGCAATGCTCTGTTTGCTGTTCTCCATTCCTGGTTTCAATAAATATAGACACACGCCGCTTTAATTTAAAGCAGTTGTAGAAAATATTGCAAACTAAAGCCCAGCAACACGCAGTGCTACAGTTAAGGACTCCCTGAATCTTTTCCCCCTCCAATCAGTGTCCCATGGTGAATGCGATCCCTCCGTCCTCTCTCAGCCTCCTACAGGCAGTTCCCAATGAAATGCAGTCGTCCGGCACCCAGCCGCCAACCATGCGGTACTGTGGGGTACAATGCATTCCCTCCGGCCCACGCCACCCTACGTCTACAACTGGCAGTCCTGTGTAAAGACTCCACTCCCTGCCTGCCCCCAGACGCGAATCATGCAGTCCCATGTAAAACAGTCCCGTCCTGCCCCCCAGTCCCTTAACAGCGAGTCCGTTGTAAAAATACGTCCCGATCCCTGCCCCCCAACTCCTAACAGTGCAGTCTTGGTAAATGCACGCCTCCTGCCCCCAAAATGCCTGCACCTCATCATCGTCCAAGAAAAATATCGCCGTTTTGGGGGGTCCGTTGTCCAAAAAAACCCACCAGCCCCTAACTAAATGCCGTCCAATGTAAAATAACGCCAACACCTGTCCCTACAGCTGGTGCAGGACATGTGATTGCGTATATGGACCAGCGGCCATCATCTCCTGTCCTGTTGTTTGCTTCACTGGGAAGCAAAATTGGCGAACTCATTAAGGGCTAGCAACTGTAATTCCTCATTACAGTTTAGTCTCACATCATTTGCATGGGAGGACAAAATTTAAGCACAACTAATTGCATAGTAATAAGTTATTAATTACTTAAGGGGTATTCCAGGAATCAGCATAATTTAAATTACAATGGGGTCAACTACTATAAAATAATTATAGCTAATACGGTAATTAGTATTGTTTTATTTTCAAATGTTGCTCCCATAGCAGAAAATTGCTGTGACAATATCTATGATGGAGAATTCAAATGCTATAGCCCTTTAATGAATCCGTTGATTTCCGTCCACGCAACGCAAGACAGCAATTCACATGTCACTTCCACATCACATGTCCTGCACACCTGCTGGGCAGGTCATGAGATCACCACTAACGTTTGTAATCAGTTGGTGAAGTGCATCCAGTATGGCCAGTGTTGTGGTGATGTGTAGTGTTGAGAAGTTACACATCATTACTACTAGCAGGGCAATCTGTTAATCATCACTGGGAGGCAAACATAAGAGGGAGGAGGAGTTACTAGACAACTAAGATGATCATGGGACTTGTAGTTTCCAGTGGTGGCCAACTTGGTGAAACTCCGCCTACTTTAAGATGCCAGAATCATAACATCAACTATTTAAGCTTCATTTTTGTGATTAATGACTTGAGTTTTGTTACATCACTAATTTATAGCATATGAGTGGGTTTTTGTATTAGAGTTCATATTTCTGGAATACCCCCTTTAATGGCCCATGTGAATATATATTATATTTATTCCTGGAATACCCCATTTACAGAGCAGTGCATTGAATTAAAAGCAATAATTAAATTGGCACAATGCACAACCCTCCAGGCAGTACATTTGGCAGCCAGTAGATGTATTAAATACGGGCGTAAGATCAATTTCAACTCAATTCTCTAAGCATCATTTGTCTTCTATGTAGGAATGATGCATCAAACTTATTGATGGAGGTGACATTGATGTTCCATGCATTTCTATTATGTCTTTCATACCACCTTGTACCTATGAACCTTTCTCTACACTCCCCACTCCCGTCCTTCATCTGGGTTTTTACAAAAACAGCGCTAGGCCAAATCCTTCTATGGTTTGTTTCTTTAACATGCTGCTTGCAGATAGGGGACTATGAATATTTTGCTCTGCTCCTCCTCTCTACTATAACATGCTGCTTGCAGATAGGACACTGTGAATAATCTGCTCAGCTCCTCCTGCTCTATAACATGCTGCCTGCAGATAGGACACTATGATAGATCAGCTCTCCTCTGTCTATATATATATGTTGCCTGCAGAAAACCTATATAGATTCTACTCAGCTCCTCCTGCCCTATACATGCTGCATGCAGATGACCTATTTAACAATCTGCTCAGTTCTTCCTGCTATATACTGTAACTTGAATGCTTGCAGATAAGACACTGGGACTATGCTCAGCTCCTCCTGCTCTATAACATGCTGCCTGCAGATAGGACACTGTGTATAATCTGCTTAGCTCTACCTCTTTCTTTATAATATGTTGCCTGCAGATAGGACTCTGTGTATATTCTATAGCAGACTGTGCCTAATTCAATCAAACCCCTAAAAAATTGTCCCACTTAGGTGTTTGAGATGTGTGTGTCACTAAGAGCTAAATATAACGTTCCCAAGTCTCTCTGCAAATTCCTCACAATATGGTACTAGCTGCACTACTAGTGCCAGCAAGGCCAGCCACAAGCAAACCAACAAAATGTATATATAACGCTATTGTAGGCCTAAGAAGATTGGTTGGGTTCTTGTATGCCTAGTTTCTAACCTACACTGACAGCACACAAGAACTGGATTTTAAGTCACTTTAAGTTTTGGAAAAAAAAAATCGTCAGACTGTGCCTAATTTAATCAAACCCCTAATAGTCATCGTAGCGGTGAGAGACCTGGACCGAGGTAGCTCTGCAATCCTCGGCGTCGGCAGTATATGACCAGGGTCAGACTCGGTCCAGCCTTCACCAAGTTAACCCAATGTTCGTCACGCGATATATGTGGCCCTGCCCAGCAGCACTCGTCCACGTGTCCGTGGTCGGTGACCTTGTCAGAAACGGCGTTGGTCAGGGCACGGATGATGTTGTCTGACACGTGCTGGTGCAGGGCTGGACGGCACATCGGGAAAAGTAGTGGCGGGTGGGGACGAATACTGAGGGGTGGCCGCCGCCGTGAGGTTGCGAAAGGCCCGGTCTCTACCAGGCCTATAGGGAAGCATCTCCAGGCAAGTAGTTTGGAGATGTGGACGTTGGGGCTTGGGCGTGGGGGGTGTGCACTGGTACTTCCTCTTGCACTCCACGCGTCTGGGGTATGGAAAGCTGAAGCTGCGCATGGAGACATTGGGATGCTGTGGAGGATTGTGGAGGCAAAGGTGTGGTTTTCGCACGGGAGGTGTTTGGGCCGGGTTCTGGGCAGGGGGCTGACTAGCAGAGGCAGCAGATGGCACAGGGGAACGAGCAGTGGTGTGCCGGCCGGAGGGTGAACGGCCTTGGTTCATTGAGTGGGGTGTTTAGCATTCATATGCCTGCGCAACTGGTGGTGGTAAGTAGTAGTGTGAAACCCCTGATGATCCTGGTGTGGCACAGGTTGCACACACAGTCGGTCGGATCCTGTGTTTCTTTAAAGAACCTCCAGACTTCCGAAAATCTAGCCCTCGCCACGGGAGCTTCACTACGTGAAAACTTTGGCGCTGTGCACCAGCACTGGACCTGCTTCCGTCTGGCCCCACCACTGCCTCTTCCAACCTGTTCCGTCGAGGACTCGCTCTGTCTCAGAAGCACTGTGTTCACCCGGCCTATCAACCCAGCTGGGTTGTCACCTCATCATCCTCTGATCCTCAGTCTGCTCCCCTCGGACTTCCTGCCCTGACAACAACTTCACCACTGTCTGACAACATGTTTCCTTGTCCAACACCTCTTTACACTTCTTACTACATCAACAATGTCATCATCACCCACAGACTGCGACGGATGGAAAACTGAGCATCGGAAATGAGCTCAGCAGCAACCGGACAAGTGGTTTGTGACTCTGGGAAGGGTCCATAAACGTTCTTCAGAGGCCAAATTTTCGGGAAGGGGCACAAGACTGGGGGAAGGAGGCTGAGGTGGAGAGTGGAAGAGTGCTGATTTCGGTGACATGGGTGGACTGCGTGGAAGACTGACTGGTGGACAAATGGCTAGAAGCATTGTCCGCAATCCACGAAATCACCTCTTCGCACTGTTTGGCCTCAACAGTGCTCTACCACGAGCCCAGTAACTGAGACATGAACCTAGGGAGTGTAGCTTTGCGGGTTCCCCTGCTCTCTCATCAGCAGGTGGTGTCTCACCTGCCCAGGACCACGGGCTCTGACCCCTGCAGTAGTTGGACGCCCACGCCCTCGTCCTCTACCCCTAGCCCTGGGTTCAAGATTTTCAAAATTAAAGTGTAAACTGTGTAAACTCCCTGCAAATTCGTCACAATAGGTACTAGCTGCACTACTAGTGCCAGCAAGGCCAGCCACAAGCAAATCAACAAAAAATAAAATATATAACGCTATTGTAGCCCTAAGAAGGCCTGTTTGGGTTCTTGTATGGCTAGTTCTAGCCTACACGACAGCACACAACTGGATTTGTGCTGTGCTGAAGCTCTGAGTTATAAAAAAAAGAAAGTAAAAAAAAAAAAAGAAAACAGACTGTGCCTAATCAATCAAACCCCTAATAATGTCCCACTTAGGTGTTTAGAGGATAGTGTGGCACTAAGAGCTAATATAACGTTCGCAAGTCTCCCTGCAATTCCTCACAATATGGTACTAGCTGCACTACTAGTGCCCGCAAGGCCAGCCACAAGCAAACCAAAAAAATAAAATATAACGCTATCTAGCCCTAACAGGGTGTTGGGTTCTTGTAGAATCACTCTGCCTAACACTATCTAATAGAACACCCTAACGCTATCCCTGCAGCAGCAGCAGCAGCTCTCTCCCTAACGGCATCCAGACAGAGAATGATGCGAGCAGCGCGGGCAGGGACTAGTCTATTCCAGGGTCACCTGATCAGGCCAGCCAACCACTGCTATCGATGTGTAAGGGTACCACAGTCATGCTGGGTGGAGTGCAGAGTCTCCTGGCTTGTGATTGGCTCGTTTTTGTCCGCTAAAAATCAAAACGGCGGGAGATGCCATTTCTCGAGCTGGCGAAGTATTCGTGCGAGCAACGGCAGTTACGAGTACGCTAATGCTCGAACGAGCATTAAGCGCGGCGCGTATGTTCGTCATCTCTAGCTGCAACGCAACAGTGTATTTTATATTTTCTTCGTAAATGCCCTCTGTCTAAAATACACCTGGTACATCACTTGTATGTTTATTAGTCAACTTTTATATGCTCTACTATTAAAATATGGCAAACAAAGAGATGAAAAGTATTGTTTTCATAAAAACAGTGTAGATTCAGTTAGTATGTTATAGAATAGTGGTGGCTGACCTATAGCACAGTGTCAGAGAAGGGGCACTCATAGCCCTCTCTGTGGGCACCCAGGCCGTCACCCCAGCACAGAGTTTGCCAGACTTCAGGGCCCACATTTACTAAGGGCGTTCGCCGGTTTTCTGTCAGACTTGCACGCTCGTTAAGTTAGATTGTTACAAAGTGTCCAATCTGCAGGCGCATGTTAAAGAACAAGCAGAGCTGAGTCGAATGCAACATAGACTGTGACATCACTGTGTGTATAATCTCTGGACTGTGATATCACGGTGTATTATCCCTGCACAGTGACAGCATCCCTGTATGCCTGTATTGTGGCATCACTGTACTAAGACATTACTGTGTATTATCTCTGTTCTGTGACATCACTGTGCACATGACAAGAAACTGATAGAATACACGTCGGAACGTGTTAGCCCTTGCAGTGGATGCCAGTCCCCCTCCTCCAGTGGCAAAAGAAGCATCAATGGTCCATCTACATTAAAATGACTCTGTCCTCCAGCTCTATGCCCCTAAACTACAGGCCACACAGATAGGGCATGAAATAACTTTTTCTAGAATCCCTTCTTCTATGGGAAATCTCACCATTTACCTATAAAAATGACCTTCAAAACATACAAACGAGCGGAGAAGAGTCCTTTTTGTTTGTGAATGAGTCACTTTTAGAGGCTGTATTGAGTGCTGTAATATCACTGCCATGCATTTTCCTGTAATGTGACATCACTGTGTATATCATCTCTGTACTGTGACATCACTGCTGTATATCATCTCGTACTGTGACATCACTGTTTGTATTATCCCTGTACTGTGACATCACGGGTGTGTATTACCCGTACAGTGACATCATTGTGGTATTATCCCTGTAATGTAACATCACTGTGTATATTCTCTGGTACTGTGACATCACTGTGTATTCATCTCTGTACTACATCACGGGTGGTATAATCTCTGGACCTGTGATATCACGGTGTATTATCCCTGCACAGTGAACAGCACCCGTATGCCTGTAATGTGGCATCACTGTACTAAGACATTACTGTGTAGTAATCTCTGTTCTGTGACATCACTGTGTGTATAATCTCTGGACTGTGATATCACGGTGTATTATCCCTGCACAGTGACAGCATCCCTGTATGCCTGTATTGTGGCATCACTGTACTAAGACATTACTGTGTATTATCTCTGTTCTGTGACATCACTGTATATATAATCTCTGGACTGTGACATCACTGTGTGTATTATCTCTGGACTGTGATATCACGGTGTATTATCCCTGCACAGCCCTTAAAGCAGTGATGGCTAACCTATGGCACTGGTGCCAGAGGTGGCACTCAGAGCCCTTTCTGTGGGCACTCAGGCCATCACCAGAGATGTCTCCAGTACTTCCTGCAGTCCCGACACCCAGGACTTGCTGTGCACAGAGCTATATTAGTGACAGCGTCTACCTGGGACTTTTTTTCTACTTTATGGTGTCCTCAGGGTGCTTGTATCAATGAAAACTGTGACAGAAGGGAGATAAATCACAAATTAATTTCTGTGTGTGGCACTTTGCGATAAATAAGCGGGTCTTTGTTGTGTTTGGGCACTCGGCCTCTAAAAGGTCGCCATCACTGCTTAGAGTATGTAGTATATCTCCCGTCCTATCTGCAGGCAGCATGTTATAGAGCAGGAGGAGCTAAGTAGAATATACACAGAGTCCTATCTGCAGGCAACATATTATAAAGCAGGAGTAGCTAAGCAGATTATACACAGTGTCCTATCTGCAGGCAGCATGTTATAGAGCAGGAGGAGCTGTCATCGTACGGTGAGAGACCTGGACCGAGGTAGCTCTGCAATCCTCGGCGTCGGCAGTATATGACCAGGGTCAGACTCGGTCCAGCCTTCACCAAGTTAACCCAATGTTCGTCACGCGATATATGTGGCCCTGCCCAGCAGCACTCGTCCACGTGTCCGTGGTCGGTGACCTTGTCAGAAACGGCGTTGGTCAGGGCACGGATGATGTTGTCTGACACGTGCTGGTGCAGGGCTGGGACGGCACATCGGGAAAAGTAGTGGCGGGTGGGGACGAATACGAGGGGTGGCCGCCGCCGTGAGGTTGCGAAGGCCCGGTCTCTACCCAGGCCTATAGGGAAGCATCTCCAGGCAAGTAGTTTGGAGATGTGGACGTTGGGGCTTGGGCGTGGGGGGTGTGCACTGGTACTATCCTCTTGCACTCCAGCGTCTGGGGTATGGAAAGCTGAAGTGCGCATGGAGACATTGGGATGCTGTGGAGGATTGTGGAGGCAAAGGTGTGGTTTTCGCACGGGAGGTGTTGGGCCGGGTTCTGGGCAGGGGGCTGACTAGCAGAGGCAGCAGATGGCACAGGGGAACGAGCAGTGGTGTGCCCGGCCGGAGGGTGAACGGCCTTGGTTCATTGAGTGGGGTGTTTAGCATTCATATGCCTGCGCATACTGGTGGTGGTAAGTAGTAGTGTGAAACCCCTGATGATCCTGGTGTGGCACAGGTTGCACACACAGTCGGTCGGATCTCTGTGTTTCTTTAAAGAACCTCCAGACTTCCGAAAATCTAGCCCTCGCCACGGGAGCTTCACTACGTGAAAACTTTGGCGCTGTGCACCAGCACTGGACCTGCTTCCGTCTGGCCCCACCACTGCCTTTCCAACCTGTTCCGTCGAGGACTGCGCTCTGTCTCAGAAGCACTGTGTTCACCCGGCCTATCAACCCAGTTGGGTTGTCACCTCATCATCCTCTGATCCCTCAGTCTGCTCTCCCTCGGACTTCCTGCCCTGACAACAACTTCACCACTGTCTGACAACATGTTTCCTTGTCCAACACCTCTTTACACTTTCTTCACTACATCAACAATGTCATCATCACCCACAGACTGCGACGGTGGAAAACTGAGCATCGGAAATGAGCTCAGCAGCAACCGGACAAGTGGTTTGTGACTCTGGGAAGGGTCCGATAAACAGTTCTTCAGAGGCCAAATTTTCGGGAGAGGGGACAAGACTGGGGGAAGGAGGCTGAGGTGGAGGAGCTGGAGAGAGTGCTGATTTCGGTGACATGGGTGGACTGCGTGGAAGACTGACTGGTGGACAAATGGCTAGAAGCATTGTCCGCAATCCACGAAATCACCTCTTCGCACTGTTTGGCCTCAACAGTGCTCTACCACGAGTCCCAGTAACTGAGACATGAACCTAGGGAGTGTAGCTTTGCGGCGTTCCCCTGCTCTCTCATCAGCAGGTGGTGTCTCACCTGCCCAGGACCACGGGCTCTGACCCCTGCAGTAGTTGGACGCCCACGCCCTCGTCCTCTACCCCTAGCCCTGGGTTCAAGATTTTCAAAATTAAAGTGTAAACTGTGTAAACTCCCTGCAAATTCGTCACAATAGGTACTAGCTGCACTACTAGTGCCAGCAAGGCCAGCCACAAGCAAATCAACAAAAAATAAAATATATAACGCTATTGTAGCCCTAAGAAGGCCTGTTTGGGTTCTTGTATGGCTAGTTCTAGCCTACACGACAGCACACAACTGGATTTGTGCTGTGCTGAAGCTCTGAGTTATAAAAAAAAGAAAAGTAAAAAAAAAAAAAGAAAACAGACTGTGCCTAATCAATCAAACCCCTAATAAATGTCCCACTTAGGGTTTAGAGGATAGTGTGGCACTAAAGCTCAATATAACGTTCGCAAGTCTCCCTGCAATTCCTCACAATATGGTACTAGCTGCATACTAGTGCCCGCAAGGCCAGCCACAAGCAAACCAAAAAAATTAAAATATAACGCTATTCTAGCCCTAACAGGGCTGTTGGGTTCTTGTAGAATCACTCTGCCTAACACTATCTAATAGAACACCCTAACGCTATCCCTGCAGCAGCAGCAGCAGCTCTCTCCCTAACGGCATCCAGACAGAGAATGATGCGAGCAGCGCGGGCAGGGACTAGTCTATTCCAGGGTCACCTGATCAGGCCAGCCAACCACTGCTATCGATGTGTAAGGGTACCACAGTCATGCTGGGTGGAGTGCAGAGTCTCCTGGCTTGTGATGGCTCGTTTTTGTCCGCTAAAAATCAAAACGGCGGGAGATGCCATTTCTCGAGCTGGCGAAGTATTCGTGCGAGCAACGGCAGTTACGAGTACGCTAATGCTCGAACGAGCATTAAGCGCGGCGCGTATGTTCGTCATCTCTAGCTGCAACGCAACAGTGTATTTATATTTTCTTCGTAAATGCCCTCTGTCTAAAATACACCTGGTACATCACTGTATGTTTATTAGTCAACTTTTATATGCTCTACTATAAAATATGGCAAACAAAGAGATGAAAAAGTATTGTTTTCATAAAAACAGTGTAGATTCAGTTAGTATGTTATAGAATAGTGGTGGCTGACCTATAGCACAGTGTCAAGAAGGGCACTCATAGCCCTCTCTGTGGGCACCCAGGCCGTCACCCCAGCACAGAGTTTGCCAGACTTCAGGGCCCACATTTACTAAGGGCGTTCGCCGGTTTTCTGTCAGACTTGCACGCTCGTTAAGTAGATTGTTACAAAGTGTCCAATCTGCAGGCAGCATGTTAAAGAACAAGAGAGCTGAGTCGATTGCAACATAGAGTCCTATCGTGCAGGCAGCATGTATAGAGCAGGAGGAGCTAAGTAGAATATACACAGGTCCTATCTGCAGGCAACTATTATAAAGCCGGAGTAGCTAAGCAGATATACAATGTTCCTATCTGCAGGCAGCATGTTATAGAGCAGGAGGAGCTAAGTAGAATATACACAGAGTCCTATCTGCAGCAACAATATAAAGCAGGAGTAGCTAAGCAGATTATACACAGTGTCCTATCTGCAGGCAGCATGTTATAGAGCAGGAGGAGCTGAGCATATTGTCCATAGTGTCTTATCTGCAAGCATCAAGTTACAGTATATAGCAGGAAGAACTGAGCAGATTGTAAATAGCGTCTTATCTGCATGCAGCATGTTATAGGGCAGGAGGAGCTGAGTAGAATCTATATAGAGTTCTTTCTGCAGGCAACATATTATAGAACAGGAGGAGCTAAGCTGCTTATTCATAGTGTCCTATCTGCAGGCAGCATGTTATAGAGCAGGAGGAGCTGAGCAGATTATTCACAGTGTCCTATCTGCAAGCAGCATGTTATAGAGCAGGAGGAGCAGAGCAAATTATTCATAGTCCCCTATCTGCAAGCAGCATGTTAAAGAAACAAACCCATAGAAGGATTTGGCCTAGCGCTGTTTTTAGTAAAAACCCAGATGAAGGACGGGAGTGGGGAGTGTAGAGAAAGGTTCATAGAGTACAAGGTGGTATGAAAGACATAATAGAAATGCATGAAACATCAATGTCACCTCTATCAATACGTTTGATGCATCATTCCTACATAGAAAGACAAATGATGCTTTAGAGAATTGAGTTGAGAATTGATCTTACGCCCGTCATTTAATACATCTACCTGGCTGCCAAATGTACTGCTCTGGAGGGTTGTGCATTGTGCCAAATTTAATTATTGCTTTTAATTCAATGCACTGCTCTTAAATGGGGTATTCCAGGAATAAATATAATTAATATTCACATGGGCCATTAAAGGGGTATTCCAGAAATATGAACGTCTAATACAAAAACCCATATTGCTATAAATTAGTGAATGTAACAAAACTCAATGTCATTAATCACAAAATGAAGCTTAAATAGTTTGATGTTATGATTCTGGCATCTTTAAAGTAGGCGGAGTTATCACCAAGTTGGCCACCACTGGAAACTACAAGTCCCATGATCCTTTAGTTGTCAGTAACTCCTCCTCCCTCTTATGTTCTGCTCCCAGTGATGATATAACAGATTGCCCTGCTAGTAGTAATGATGTGTAACTTCCATCACTACACATCACCACAACACTGGCCATACTGGATGCACTTCACCCAACTGATTACAAACTTAGTGGTTATCGCATGACCTGCCCAGGCAGGTGCAGGACATGTGATGTGGACATGTGACCAGTGGCCATCTTCTGTCCTGTGTCTGCTCTGCGTGGAGGAAATCAACGGACTCATTAAAGGGCCGGTAGCATTTTAATTCTCCATCATAGAGTATGTCACCAGCATTTTCTGCTATGGGGAGCAACATTTGAAATAACAACTAATTACATGTTAGCTTATATTTTAAGGACCCAATTGTATTTAAATTATGCTGATTCCTGGAATACCCCTTTAAAGTATAAGCTATTACATAATTAGTTGTTGCTTAAAATTTTGCTCCCCATAGCAAATGATGTGGACATACACTGTAATGAGGAATTACATTGCTACTGGCCCTTTAATGAGTCCGCCAATTTTGCCCCAGTGAAGCAAACACAGGACAGATGATGGCCGCTGGTCACATATACGCATCACATGTCCTGCACCAGCTGCAGGGACAGGATGGAGCTATTTACATTGGACGGCATGTTAGGAGGCTGGGGGGACAAGAAAAAGGCATTTTCATTGGACTGAATGTTAGGAGGCTGGGGGGCAGGAGGGATGCATTTACACAAGACTGCATGTTAGGAGGCTGGGGGGCAGGAGGGATGTATTTACAAAGGACTGCATGTTAAGAGGCTGGGGGGCAGGAGGGATGTATTTACATGGGACTGCATGTTAGGAGGCTGGGGGCAGGAGGGATGTATTTACATGGGACTGCATGTTAGGAGGCTGGGGGGGCAGGAGGAATGCATTTACACAAGACTGCATGTTAGGAGGCTGGGTGACAGGAAGGATGCATTTTCATGGGACTGCATGCTAGGCGGCTGGAGGAACAGGAGGGATGCATTCACATGGGACTATGTTGGAAGCATTCAGGGAGTGCCTTACATGTAGCACTTCGTGTTGGGCAGGTGAATTTTTTTTAAAACCTTGCTTTAAATTTAAAGGGCGTTGTCTCATATTTTGAAAACAGGATGGGAAACCAATCAGAGCATTGCAGGTCATACTGATATATCATATGCTGGCACATGGTGCAACAGTAAAGTATGCGATACATCCACTATGGCCAGGGTTGGGGTGAGACCCCACCTCAATAAAGCAATTTGCAATGATGGCAGTTACACATCATCGTTACTATGGTAAAAGAGCAGGACAGTCGGAAAGATCATCACTGGGAGCAGAGCATGAGAGGGTGGAGCTATTACTGAGAACTGAGGGCTCATGGGAATTGTAGTATCCTGTGACGGCCATCGTGGAGATAACTCCCCCTATTTTAGAAAGCCCACAAAATTTTATGAATCATAAAAGCAAACTATTTAAGCTCCATTTTTTAAATCACATTGGGGCACATTTACTAAAAACAGCACAAAATGCACTATGCTGTTCCCCTCCATAGAATCAAAAAAGTTTTAATCCAGAAATAGATCGCCAGCTCCAGGAATAAAAATCAATTTCTTTATTAAGTAAACATAAAAGCAGAGAGTGCCAGAGTATGAATATGCAAGGAAGCATGAAATCATCCCACGCGTTTCGGATATAAGTAATCCTTATTAGATATGTAATCCTCACAATGATAGACTGATACACATTATACAGCGTATAACAGGAATCCTAGCTTGTATATAAAAATACTAATTCTGACAAACTCTGTCACTCCTCGAAACTCCTATTTTTCTGACTTTGTATTTCTTATATATCATATCATTTGTCTTCTTTTGTATCCCTGTCTATAACAAGTTCTCATTTTTGCATCTTTACTGCATTCTGGCAATAAACTCAGTTCCTGCACAGCGACATAAAGCTGCATCTCTGCCTGGTGTCCTTTGAGACTGTATTGTGCCCTCTAAAAAACTATTACAAGAGATCAAAATATCAAAAATAATACATAATATAAAACTCATTGCATTTTGAAGGTAATGAAGTATATCTATCATAATTATGTTTTTTATCAGTTAGAATGTATCCAAGAAACTGCATATGGAGCAGGGGGTTGCAGCTGCAGTAAGTCTTTGTTGTCCTAAAATGACAACTCATTACCGATACCATGGATAGAAATCAAGTGACTGAAGACTAGAGGGTCTATTATTGGGGACCCTTGAATAGTGAAACCGGGTCAGCGTTCCATATTTGCATAGGGCAATAGTCACCAATGCACATACTTTATGGAAATAATAAAAGCGGCAGAGATCAGTTCCGAATACTCTAGACGGAACATTGCTGTTTTCATATATGAAACCTCATTTTGTGATGATGTGGTTAACCCAGTCGTGGGCCCTTAGTTCTCAGACACTAATCTCGAGATCGAGTTCTTTCCGAAATCAGTATTAACCAATTAGAACCGAAGCCTAATTTTAGATTTAAAAAAATCACCCGTCGCTCAGCAATTTCCTCACGTGTGTAGTCATTTGAGATAAGTGGACCTGATGTTTGGAACATTTGGAGTTGTGGTTGCAGTTCAGCTGATGGACATATTGCTGGATTGGTGGCCCAACAGCCAATCCGGAAAATTGACGCCCCTAGCAACTAGCCATGGCTTTGATTTGCCAGAGTTGTCCTGCCAATCTGGAAATATGTCCGGGCTGAACCCTGAGTGCGAACTTGGGTCGGCTCATTTCTAGTAATTGTAACTGCAGAGTACAGATGGCTGCTGTTTGACCAGGCATGACGTCACCGGCTCTTTGGCTTCTCAATAGGAATGAGGAGGCAGCCAAGTCCTACAAACAGGTGTGAATAATTGAGACATGGTGGAGTCCAGAGGGGCTACGATGATGCCCACTAGAGCCCCTCTGGCTCCTTTGCATAATTTAAAAAAATCAATTTACCAGCAAAACAAGGCCATAAAAATGCTAAAGAGCAGATACAGACCCAGGGGGGAGGGGGGCAAAGGAACATGTAAGTGCTGTTTTTTTTTTTTTGCAGGATCCAAGAAAGTGAGTCTGAGGTCTTTGTATTTGAGCAATAGGTGCGATAAGTAGGTGGCCCTGGGAACAAACAGATAGCATGGCACCACCCACTTAACACTAGAGAGTGTAATAAAAGAACGAGTTGATGTGGTGGTCAATGTATTGAGGTATCAATACAGTCATTAAAGTAGGATCAATACAGATCAGATGCAGCAGCCGAGGACAGATGCAGCAGCCGAGGACAACAGCCGACGACTCATTTACTTAAAGGTGACTGCAGATACAATTCAACTCACCGGTTTGTTTGTCCAAGCGTGACT
The DNA here is from genome assembly GCA_019512145.1 of Engystomops pustulosus. Classification (NCBI taxonomy): domain Eukaryota; kingdom Metazoa; phylum Chordata; class Amphibia; order Anura; family Leptodactylidae; genus Engystomops; species Engystomops pustulosus. The sequence continues at coordinate 26,197,719 of CM033649.1, read as the reverse complement.
CTCATATGATTCTGCTTGAAGCCATGTCGAATGGTGTTCAACATCAATCCTACAGTGACCTTGCCCCCTACAGGCACCCGATCCCTACTTGTGTTGGATGTGTGTAATGTTTGGACTTCAGAAGAATTAAGTCTAGGTGCTGACTGATTTCTCTGAAAAACAAAACAAAAAAGTTAATATTAATAATGATGAACTATTAGAAGGGGAAGAAGTATAGAAATTACATGAATAATAGAAACAGCAAATCCCTAAGGGGCCTGATGACCTAAGACGTTCCACCAGAGCTGGAAAATTTGTTATTATCATTACCTTCCCATTCACACTTTAGAGGAGGAATAGCAAAGGGGTAGCAGAGGTACTAACTCTCCACCTGGCCCCAAATAGAAATAATCAACCTAATCCTAGATGGAAGGATTAGTTCCCATGATCCCGTGATTGGGACTCGCTGTCGTTTTGTAATTTTTAGGATTTTTCCAGTGTTGGGATTCCAAATGGGAACATTCAATTGTAACCTTGCTCTACAGTAACAGACTGAACCCCGGCAAACAGGTCTTTTATCTATGAATGTGTTCACGGTGTATTCAAAGCTTGCCGAGATGTTTCCATGAATATTTTACATTACTTTCAGAATATTAATCTTTCATTTACAGCGCGGAAACCTTGAACTCATGCATTTAAATGTATTTAAATGAAATATTATACATTAGAAGCTGCTGAGTTTTTGTCATTAGCAGTATTTTTTCCATTATTGTCATAGCTTGTAAACTCAGAGAAAGCCATTAGATTTTCATGAAATTCTTCTTGTCCTCTGCGAACGGATTGTAATTTCCCATTTAGAGAAAGCTAAAATACGGGGAATAAAACGGCTCCTTCTGAGAGAATTTTTTGAGGTTGTTTGCAAAAGTTTATACACGCAGTTCCCAGGTTACGTACAGGACAGGTTCTGTAAATTCGTTCTGAAGATGAATTTGTATGTAAGTCAGAACAGGTATATTTTATCATTGTAACTCTAGTCAAATTATTTTTTGCTCCCTCCGACAATGGGATTTTAAAAATTTGGATGAACAATAAAGCTTCATTGCAGACCTTACAGTAGATCATCGCAGCCTGGGAGTAAAGTAGGTCACAGAGGGTCCATTTGTAATTAAGGGTCGTCTCTATGTGGGGTGTCCTTAAGTCAGGGACCACCTGTATCATTTGCTTGTGAGTCATGTTTCTATCACGAGATTGATAGACATTGGAGGTCATTTATCTTTTCTCTTATTTTTATTTCTCTTATCTCTGTCTCCATACATACAGTTGTTTTCTGTATTTATTGCAAATAAAAAGTAGTTTAATTGTTATCTAAATTATAGAGACTTGGACGATGATGACAAAAGTCGCAAATTAAATTCTTCTTCAACCCACTTGTAAAGTTTTCCCTACACCTGCTTTGGACCATTTCCCCACTATGTGCATAAAATTGCAGCTTTTTTATACGTCCACATGTGGATTTTTGTGCTTGTCTAACTTTGTTCGGTGAGTGGAATAGTCACAAATGTGCCAAATGTGGCAAAAAAGTTGTTGCAAATATTGGAGATAAGAGAAAAGGCTAAGATAAATGACCGCCATGATGTTAACTTACTGATGACAGTGATCCACAGTTTTTATATCGCTTCTGATATAGATGGTATAAACTTTTCATTAAAGGGGTTGTCCGAGTGTGTTAAAAAATATAGAGGTGATCTGGGAGGGGGCTGTAAAAAAAAATAAACTTACCTTCTCCGGCACTCCTGTTCTGCCTCACAACTGTCTCACAGTGTGGGACCCTTGTGTGTTTACAGAGGCAGGCGCGCTCAGCTCCAACAACATCCTCCTATCACCTGTCCCCGCAACGTGTGTATCAGGTTCTTGGACAGGGAACGGGTGGGGGTGTCAGGCGGGCAGAAGCTACCGGAGCAGACCGTGTCTGCCCATGTAAACAAACAGGGACCCGGCAGTGACAGAGGGTGGCACAGGAGAACGGGAGCGCCATAAGTTACGTTTTTTACATCCAAGGCCATATGTAGAATTTTTAACCCATTTGGACAACCCCTTTATTTCTGGGATGCCTTGTTTACTACCACTCTCCTCAGGTCATATCAAAGCGTAGGTACAAATATTTTTAGGGTTGGGTTTCCAAATATTTATCTTTCATAAGGAGAATAGATTTGTCAGTAACCAGCGTGTGCCTTTAATTAAATAATACAAAGCACCAACAGAATCCACACTAATGATCTCATCTTCTTACTTGAAACACCATTTACCATTGGATGCATAATATCAATCACAGAAGAGGGGTGTTCTGATACGGGGAGAGCTTGACTTCAGTTCTAAACTCTCAGCCTCTATGACTTTGTACTGTCTAAATACCATGTGAAGCTCTAACACATTGCTTCCAGTCCTACTGTGTCTCACATATACTGTACCTGGTAATCCTGGATGTCAGATCTTTCCTATCTACCACTCCTTATTCTCAGTGATGGAGCTATAAGTAAGTAAGGCTCCATTCACATGTTCGTAATTGTGACACTGATCTGGCCGCACAAATTGCAGCCAGATCACGGCCACAATAGAAGCCTATGGCACCCAACAGATGGCACACGGGTGTCTCACAGCACCATGACCAAGCTGCTCAGCTTTCAATGGAGAGGGGAAGGGTGAGGAGCACTCACTCCCTCTTCCCTTTATAGCCATGTGCTATACCCCGAGACCCGGTCCGGGCAAACACATGCAACACCCTCAACGATACAAGGCAGAGGAGTGGTTGCGAATACGTCCCATCATGTAGCTTGCAGCCTGTGTAGGGTCTGATTAGCCTCACAGCATGTCACTACATAACACTAGATAACACAGATGAGCACTGCAGTGGGAGATCCTGCCTGGCAAGGCAGGAGTTAACTGTTTTATGTCATGTCATATGTGTGAGCCAATCACAGGTGTTATACTTTGTCTCTGTGAGCTGAGTTGTAAGCTGGGATGTAATTGGAGGAGTAACCACCACATGACCAAGAGCTGAGAAAAAGTGACGGTTGGAGATTTCCAACAGTCAGTTCAGTCAGAGAAGTGAGTCTGACAGGATTCAGTCAGAAAGACTATCCAGTCAGACCAAGCAGTGGGACAATAGAGTGTAGTGAGTTAGACAGAGAGAGGAAAGGGGTATCATCCTACCTTCCAGGGTGATACCTGAAGCACTCCAGGACAAGCTGAAGCATCCTACTAGGACACAGCTACCTCCCAGCCTGCCCTCTGCATCCAGGCTGGCGCTCTACATCCTGTGGCTCCCTCCAACTACATCTCCAGCATTCCACCATTTTGTCAAGGCACGTTGCAACTGTTCCTGTCGGTTCCAATAAAGAACTGTAAGTTGTTTTTGTTCAACGTCTGCCTCCGTCTGGTCCCTGCTACTACGGCTGTCACCATCACAGGCACCCTATCCACTACACAGGGACTCATACTCCAGACCCCAAAGGACTGCCCCAGGAAGAACCACTATAGCAGCCTCTCCCTCATCATCTCTTGACAACACCACCCTGCTGGAGACCTGCCAGGCTGTAGGACAGCCCTCCGGTCCCCATACCAAGCACCGTGACACTAGCGTGCCTAGGCCGCAACCGCCAGCCACTCAGGTACTGCGGGCCCCGGCTGACTCCAGGCCCCGAGAAAAGGCTAGGCCCCGGTGGGGGATGTTGCACTGTGTGAATGGAGCCTAAAGCAGTGTGTAGGTGGTGCGCAGAATAACACAGACTGTGTATCAGTGTATAGAGAAAGATGAGATAACTCAACAGACATTGCAGGGGAAGTTAGGTGGAAATCAGTCTTTACTTATCATCATTGCTTGTCAGCACTAGGGATCTGAAGGGGTATATTGAAGGGGTAAAGGGCTAAGTTTGATTAATAATATAAATGTTTTTCTATATTACTGCCACCTTTTACACTACGGATAATCACTGACATATAAAGAGAACATTTGTCTACGTCCGAGGTAAGAGTTAAACTTAGGCACCACTGGAGAAACAACTTCTCAGACCAAGATCTCATCAGCAAAAGTCTTCCCTCTATTTGTCTTCTCAGCCTTCACCTCTTCTTCATTTTTATTGCATTTCTACAATTGCTGGATCCTGAGTTATAAGAAGCAATAGATGGCTTCATGGTTAGTCACCCGGAGCAGAACCTGTGCTGTAGAGGCATTATATGGAAGTACAGTGTGTATAAAGAACTATTCTGGGAAAATTATTGTTATGTTGAAAATATAACCCTATCGGGGGCAGTGCATGGCTGAGATATAAGCAAATTTTCCTCCGAACTTCACTTTTTTTTCTGTTTCTATTTTTTTTTTCTTGTATAGCGTGAGAGCATTATACACTTACCACTCCTAACACTCTCCAAAAATATTACCCCCATGTCATGCAGCACCCAGTCCAATATACAGAATACATTCCATACGTTTTCCCCGTTATACTTTGGATCATTTTTCATGCGTTACTCTCCAATGAGATTTCACCGTATCTTACCTTACCGCTCCGTGTTTGGCCTCTTGAGGAGCTGGCACTACTATACTGCGTTTTCATAGGGTATGGATGAAAGGCAGGAAACCCCCAAACATCCTACAAACAGAATAAATGAAATACAATATATAGTGAATTGTTAGATCAATATATACATCCAACTAATAAAATGTATATCTACCACCAGGAAGAAGGATTGTAAAACAGTCACACTTACATGTTGCCCCCTCTGGCAGGATCTGCTCATTTAAGCTTTTTATGCCTTTGTTTTTACAGAAAAAAATGTCTTACAATTTATGCAAATGAATCTACGAGGCTCCAGGTTCCATAGCTGTTAATTGAAGCTAGAGACCCTCAGGCTCATTTGCATACATTTTAACCCCTTTTTCTATAAAAACAAGTGTATAAGAAGCTAAAATAAGAGGGGATCCTCCCAGAGGGGGCACACACCAGTATTTCAGTGTTCTTGGTTTACAATCCTTCATCCTGGTGGCAGATTTCCTTTAAACTGTTTGATAACAATAGATTTAAACCTTGCATAAGTCCAATAAATATACGCTTTCTGGCACATTTATCATACACTGGTGCAAAGTGCACCAGCTTATTATGGTGCCCCTGCCCCCTGGCAGCTTTAGGATCTGTCAGGAGGCTCCAGCACAGCTGTACTGATCCCACAGGGCAGTTCTATGCCAGGTCTTTCCTGGTATAAGCTACAGGCATTGCCCAGGTGTGGGACAGGAATACCCAGTGCAAGGCCACTGAACTGCGGGGCTCTCTCCTCTTCACACCTCTGAATTGTGAGCAAAAGGTCCATTCTGCATATCAACGAAGTGTCACAGGCACGGGTGCTCGGGCGACCCATATCCCGGGTCACAGGCGCACCTGTGTTCCTCCCTCTGTCCCCGGACCAGCCTGCACGGAAACTTACCTTCCCTGGCTCCTGTTTCAGCGGCTCCCACGGTCCAGCGCATGCGTCCCAGTCTCCTAGGGCGCTCACGTGCCGGCTCGCTAAGATTTAAAGGGCCAGCGTGCCGATAATTGACGCTAGCTGGCCGCCTGCCCTGATAAATTCCCAACCCCTTCCTGAGTCCCCTGCCGAATCTTTGTGCTTCTATGCCTCAAAGAAAGCTTTGTTCCATTACCTTTGCAATTATCCTGATTTCCCGTTGTGACCTCGATTCCGTCCTGAGTCCGATCCTGTGCTGCTTGTGCTGACCTACCGCTACGTCCCCGACTCTGATCCTGTGCTTCCTGTCTCGACCTCCTGTCTGGCCCCAACCACAAGCTTGCCTTACGTTGCTTCTGTACTTTGCCTCGGCCGCCACTGCGGACAAGTAGTGCCTGTGGAACGGCCACAACAAGTCCAACCTGCTTTGCGCCGGGCTCTGGTGAAAACCGGATACCACTTAGACTCCGGTCCCAGGTGTCGGTTTAAATCGTCCGCGGTGGTCCAGTGGGTCCATTACCCCTGAAGCCGGGCATGGATCCCGCCAAGGTTCAGCTACCTGAACTGGCTGAGGTAACAATAAGCTCTGCTGTACTGGATAGATAAATGTGATCTTTCCCATTATGCCCATATACCTCTGTCATGCACCTCTGTGATATTGGCTTTTAAAATTTTGAAAAAGAAGAATTCCTGATGTTTATCAGGCCTGAACACTATTTAAATAAAGAAAAAGGAAGTAGAAATCTATATTTTTCTGAAGCTCGGAATATGTCTTATTACATCGGTGGGAATGGTAGACGATAAAATACCAGAACTGCTGTGACAGTTATGCTGAACACCTGCCAAAAATATTCCTTTTTCTGTCAAGAATCTATATGACAAAAATAAAGTACAGGAATAAACCCAATTTTATTTATGCACATTCTTCTCATTGAAAAGCTTCTCCTGAATTTTAGAACAAAAGTTTTGAAGAAAAAGTACACACACGGTGTAGGATACTGGCTTTGATATTGGCAGTAACATCTGACCTTCTCAAATCTACAGCCATTATCCAACTCCTTTGTAATGGCAGATGCTGAAGACCTTCAGAGGAAACACAAGTGTCCATCCCTTCATCACATACCTGTATATCACACTCGGTGCTATCTTTCTACACACTGCTCTATTCCTTTTTGCTATGCAGCCTCTCTTCTGCTTTAAAAAGACTTGATCTAGATTTTTACAGTTGCCTTCTCTTCTGGTTTGCTAATATCTCTAGCTTCTAGCTAGAGATGTCCTGTGACCAATCTTCAAAATAAGTTGAGATGCCATAAGTATACTGTCAGGGAGGCTAGGCTGAGGACATTATTTATAACTGTGTTACAGGAATCTGTCTAATAGTTACCATATATACTCAAGTAGAAGCCACAATTCTGTGCATGTCTCTGTGATCTACCAGCAAAGAAAATAAGCGGCAGTGTCGCCACCTTCTGACGTCATAGTTTCTGTGCCGGTAGATCACATGGACATGCATTTGCCGGCCTGGCCAAGAACCCGAAGAGGTGCTGCAGGGAAAAGATGAAGACTGGTGTTAGATCCAGGGGCAACTTTATTGCCTTCTCTTGGGGGTACTCTACTGGTCATTCTACTTCCAGGGGAGCTCTGCTGGGCATTCTACTTATGAGGGCACTCTGCTGTACATTATATTAATGGGGGCCCTCTGCTGGACAGTATATTAATTGGAAGAACGGTGGTGGACATTCATTCATGAGGGGAGACTGCTGGACATGTTATTAGAGAGTAGTGGCTGCATTTCCCACTCTAGAGTTATCTGGGATGGAACAAGGAAAACCACACCTCTTTTGCTACCTTGCAAGGCAGCCCCCTTACCGTCAACCATGACTTTCAGGAATCCTAACAACATTATGTGGGATCAAAGCCTGCAAGGCAGCCTTAATTGGCAAAGTATCTGTAAGGAGAACTCTTGCTCCATGACCCTAGCCAAAAGCCTCTCACTGAACTAAACCATTCCCCTACAATGTAGAGACTCAACCATGTCAAAACAGCGCTGTTACAGTTGGGAGTCAGTTTCTTCTGGAATAGATATACTGGTTTGGTTTTAATCCCGCATTATGTCATTAGGCTTCCTGAAAGTCATGCTTGATGGCAAGGGGGCTGCATTACAAGGTACCAAAAAGAGGCACATACAAGAGCACATCTAAACCTCCTCCCTGCTCCCTCGGCACTTCTCTCCTCCCTCTCTCTGGTGTAATCTCAGGGGGAAGTGATGAGGGAGCAGGGGGAGAGTGAGACATGCTCCTGCACATAGTAATAGCCTGTGAAGATGGAACAAAGAAGGGCTCGCCCAGCAGAGCTTCTGGTTTATTAGCATAATTGTAAAAGTTGATTTTAGAAAGAAGAAGTCCATGGATAACAAATATAAGAAGATAACTAAATTCATTGTGCCTGGATATATGAGTAAGTGTCCCTGGTTTATCATGATGTGGTGGTAGATTTCTGTTCCTTACCAGCCTGTCAATGTGTGTTGTTATTTTGATGTGTATTTTTTTTTTTACTTTACTGAAAATGTTTCTATTATCACAGCAACAATGTATTCAGTATTTTCTATACAAAGAGATATAGGCCCACATTTATCAAAAACAACACAAACTGTGCAGTTTCCCTGTGTATAGTGCAGGGGGCGCCAGATTCAGGATTTCCACTTTTTTGGTGCAGCTTTAACAACACACATCTGTAGGACTCTGTATGATAAATGTGACGCAAGGTCCGACTGTGCACCTCCCTTTTTGTGCAAAAAAATTAGTATTGTGTTGGGAACGTGCAAAGTCCGACAGAAAACTGGTGCACAGCCCTTAATAAATGTGGCCCATACAGCGTGGAGCTTGAATGCATGCAGATAGCATTTATCAGGTGAAGATCCATCATATTGCTAAATTAACAGTGATTGCAATAATCTTCACTTCTGCAAAATAATGACTGCTGCAGAAGTAGACTATTATAAGATTATGATAATGAGGCCCTGGCGCTCCTGTGGCTGCCCCGGTGCTTCTCCTATTACCCTAATTAAGCTTTGTCCTGCCCAGCACAAGCCAAGAATACAACATCACTGTGTTGTCCCTGACAGGTAGGAGCAATCAATTGCTGCACGATTCCCTTGCTGTCCTTCTATAGGAAGCTTAATTGTTTACATCCTGTGGATAAAAACTGTGGTAAAAATGGTCATGTGATGTCACACAGGTGCATAGCTCGTTATATCACAGAGAGCAATCAGAGCAGTATTTTACAACAAGCCGTGCATTTGTGTGACATCACATGACCAGGAACCGGTTTTCTATCTACAGGAAGTAAACAATTAAACTTCTTTTTGGAAGTCGTCAAACTGAGATCTAGAAAACTGTGAGAAATTTCTAAGGAAAATAGATTATAAGATTGTGTGACTTTGCATCATACAAATAATATCAATTATTTGCTAGAATTGGGCTTTTAGAGGGGTTTTCCAAATTCTTCACAGGACATTTCATAAATAGATGATAGATGTGGATCCTACCTCTGGACTTATCTCAGGAATTGGGGGTTTGCAGAATGGAGAGTGAGCGGCACGTTCATGGTTTCTCATTGAGAACATTGTATAGATGCAGCGCTCCAAATCCCTAGCATTAAAGGGCATCTACCACCAGCCTTAGGGGCTCTGGTCTCCATAGGTATGAATTGAGCCTGGAGCCCTGCAGGCTGATTTGCATATAGTCTTTCATCCTGGTGGTAGATGTCCTTTAAGTGGTCACTAACTTCTTAAATATAAAGTGACTGTACAGTATTAGTGAGACTTTGTAATATATCTTCATATATCAGTGAAAATTCTTCTTTCTTCACCTTCTTTGGCTCTATCCCGTACTGATACCTTCCACCATTGACATATCATTTAGTGTTGAATATACGCTGGTGGGGTTAGGGGCAGTGTCTATGGGACACATTTATCCCCACTTGTATCCTAAACTTATAAGAACGCTACTACACTTGATCTTATACAAAAGGTTCTTAGAAGTGCTGTTTGGGGAGTAGCCTAGAGACAGGGGCTTGGATTGGCGAAAGCTCGCCTGGCTGCGGAGCGCCAGCTCCATCCCAAGATCCAACTAACATAGTTTTAACTGCAGCACCTTTAATCTACTACTAGTTCACTGCCTCCATACATGGTCCCCTTATCAAACGAGCTGTGTCAGGCAGAATTTTGGGTTGTTTTCATGGCTTCCATGTTAACTTTGTCGCCACCCTGCTGTGTAATCCACAAAATATACTGGCAAACTTTTATCATGTACCGATATTATTTGAGCGCTTCTTGCTCACCTCCTTTGGTTCCTCTCTGCCACCCATTGGTTTGAAGCCTGAGTCCATTTAGGGTATGTCGCCATGACACTCTCTAGCCTGCCGCTGCTGCCTCTGCATGCCGTCCCCTATAGTGTCAGGGTCAATTATTGGATGTTTTAGATGCTATCTAGCTTCATTCTGTCACTCTGTCATGGCCATGCTGTTGCCCATAATTTTGGCATAATGGTGCGATTAGGCAGCCTCAGAGGCATCCATGCATGCTGCCCCTGCTGTTTCCTGTCCATTTCCGTGGTGTTTCCATCCTTTTCTGAGGTTCCCAGGTGTTTGGCCAAGCTTCCCTGTGCAGAGCCTTGGTCCCCTTGAAAAATGCTCGAGTCTCCCATTGACTTCAATGGGGCTCGTTATTCGAGACGAGCACTCGAGCATCGGGAAAAGTTCGTCTCGAATAACGAGTACCCGAGCATTTTAGTGCTCGCTCATCTCTAGTGAAGATCCATCATATTGCTAAATTAACAGTGATTGCAATAATCTTCACTTCTGCAAAATAATGACTGCTGCAGAAGTAGATCAATCACTACCATATAATGGGACATATTTACTTTCCCAGTCCAGAGGAGATCCCGAAAGTGTATTGTCCGACAACAATGCACTGTGCCGCGATTCAAGAAGATTGTGCACCCAATATCCTGCATGTGTCGCTTCCCCGCTCAGGTCCGCTGGAGTTCACCATCTTCCTTCCGGTGCATGTAAGTGCGTTGGCTTGCGACACAATTTTTAAGTTAAATCCCGCAGTTTGTCTGAATCTGCCGGATTGTCCGACGGCCCACCCCCGATTTGTGTCACATGCAATTGTGACTTAATCCGTTCGTGTGCAACACAATAGCCTTCTAAATATCTGTGGCGCAATGTCCGAATATGTTGGAAAACCTGACGGAAATGCAGCTGCGGGAGTGAATAAGCCCCAATGTATGTGTAGCTGAATAATGCACCTTCTATATTTAGGTGATTGTGTCCTAGCAAACTTAAAGAAAACCTACCATTTGCTTTTATGCCTTATGAAGCAAACATACCTTGAGATTGCTGTGGCTACACTGATGCAGAAACATATCCTGTTTAATCCCTGAACTGGGTGGTTTTGTTGAAAAAACTATTATAAGATTATGATAATGAGGCCCTGGCGCTCCTGTGGCTGCCCCGGTGCTTCTCCTATTACCCTAATTAAGCTTTGTCCTGCCCAGCACAAGCCAAGAATACAACATCACTTTGTTGTCCCTGACAGGTAGGAGCAATCAATTGCTGCACGATTCCCTTGCTGTCCTTCTATAGGAAGCTTAATTGTTTACATCCTGTGGATAAAAACTGTGGTAAAAATGGTCATGTGATGTCACACAGGTGCACAGCTCGTTATATCACAGAGAGCAATCAGAGCTGTGTTTTACAACATGCCATGCATTTGTGTGACATCACATGACCAGGAACCGGTTTTCTATCTACAGGAAGTAAACAATTAAACTTCTTTTTGGAAGTCGTCAAACTGAGATCTAGAAAACTGTGAGAAATTTCTATGGAAAATAGATTATAAGATTGTGTGACTTTGCATCATACAAATAATATCAATTATTTGCTAGAATTGGGCTTTTAGAGGGGTTTTCCAAATTCTTCACAGGACATTTCATAAATAGATGATAGATGTGGATCCTATCTCTGGACTTATCTCAGGAATTGGGGGTTTGCAGAATGGAGAGTGAGCGGCACGTTCATGGTTTCTCATTGAGAACATTGTATAGATGCAGCGCTCCAAATCCCTAGCACTAAAGGGCATCTACCACCAGCCATAGGGGCTCTGGTCTCCATAGGTATGAATTGAGCCTGGAGCCCTGCAGGCTGATTTGCATACAGTCTTTCATCCTGGTGGTAGATGTCCTTTAAGTGGTCACTAACTTCTTAAATATAAAGTGACTGTACAGTATTAGTGAGACTTTGTAATATATCTTTATATATCAGTGAAAATTCTTCTTTCTTCACCTTCTTTGGCTCTATCCCGTACTGATACCTTCCACCATTGACATATCATTTAGTGTTGAATATACGTTGGTGGGGTTAGGGGCAGTGTCTATGGGACACATTTATCCCCACTTGTTTGTCTGAAAACAAGAGTACAAGCTGTGATCTTTGCACAATTCCCGGGGCAGACATCGTAAATTGCAACCTCTACCCCCTGTGCACCAGATGGGTGCGCAATTAGCGGCAGCGTATGATAAATGTGCCCTTATTTTTCATGTCTTTATGAATGTGGAATGTTTTTACGACCTTACTCGTCACATTTGCATGTTAGTGAATGAGCTGAGGTACCTATTGAGGGCTTTGTACGTAAGGTGCAAAAAACAAAACAACTGACTGTATAACAATAACTGAACACATAACAATGACTGTGGGAAACAGATTATATGTCATATTGAAGAATAATGAAGGCAATTACCATGATGTTTTAGATCCTTTATGCAACCCTATAATAAGCAAGTTGGTGGGATACAATGGCTTCCGATAATGTATTCCCTCACTTCATTATTGAGATGTGCGCTCCTGCAATACTTGTCTAGAAAACTAAGCAGCTGGCAGAAGGAATCTGCCGCATTGTATATCAACGGGCATTAAACCTGACGCCCATGATCCATGTGTTCACATGGGAGCATAATATGGCAAGCCAATATGTAAATGATGGTTGCGTTTCGTTAGGTTTTTAGTCTTTTTTTAAATAACTTAAAGAACTTTGGCTATAAATAAAAGGGCATGGCAGACCATCCCCCTCCATGACATGTAATAATAATAATACTCCCTTTATTTATTTAGCGCACACAGATTACGCAGCGCTGCACAGAACTTGCCAAATCAGTCCCTGTTCCCAGTGGGGCTCACAATCTAATCAACCTACCAGTATGTTTTAGAGTGTGGGAGAAAATTTGAGGACCCGGAGAGAACATACAAACTTTTTGAAGATCTTGACCCTGGAACTTGAACCCAGGTCACCAGCGTTGCAAGGCTGTGGTGCTAACCACTAAGCCACCGTGCTGCCAGAAAGTAGTCCGTACAGTATGTTGCTTTTGGAGAGAGGATAACAAAAAAAATATTGTATTGGTATATATTATGTTTTTATAAAAGATGGTGGCACCCAAGCACTGCCTGCATTTAACCCCTTAAGGACGCAGGGTATTTTCGCTCATATCTCGCTCTCCATCTTCAAAAACTTTTTCATTTTTCCGTGTACAAAGCTGTGTGAGAGCTTATTTTGTGCGTAACAAATTTTTACTTTTCTTGTGATGTTACTTATTATTCCCTGCCATGTAGTGGGAAGCCGGAAAAAAAATTCCAAATGTGGAAAAATTGAAAAAAAACGTGTGTGTCACGTTCTTGTGGGCTCAGTTTTTACGACTTTCACTCTGCGCTCCAAATAACACCAATACTTTATTATTTGGTTCGGTACGATCGCGGCAATACCAAATTTATACAGGTTTTATTGAGTTTTAATACATTTTCAAAAATTAAACGAATGTGTACAAAAAAGAAAAAAAAATTGTCATCTTCTGACGCTAATAACTTTTTCATACTTTGGTGCACGGAGCTGGGCGTGGTGTCATTTTTTGCGAAATGAGACGACGTTTTCATCGTTTTCATTTTGAGATCTGTGCAACATTTTAATGATTTTTTTATTACATTTTTTATGTCATGTAAAAAGGTGTAAAAGTCGTGTTTTGGACATTTGGGCGCCATTTCCCGTCTCGGAGGTCACCGCCGGTTATAACCGTTTTTATATTTTGATAGATTGGGCATTTTGGGATGCGGCGATACCTAATGTGTCTGTGATTTTTAGTGTTTATTATGTTTTATATCAGTTCTAGGGAAAGAGGGGTGATTTCAACGTTTCATATTTTGCAGTAACGGAAGTCTATACATCAAAGTAGAATGTAACCTCTACAGCAGGGGTGTCAAGTACCCCAAGGGCCACGTCAGCCAAATGGTTGCATCTAAAGGTCCAATTGTACTTGGAAGACTATACAAATGTAATATACACTTCTCAACACCTACTAAACTCTCCTCGTCCCCAACGCCTCACAACCAACAAACGTCCACGCCACCATTGGCAGTAACATTTGGAGCAGGTGGGCCTACATTAAAAGTAAGGACATTACATAAGTTGCTTTGCTAAGTCCATTGCAGGGCTTGGAGAAGAAGCTGCAATGAAGATCTGGTCATGGCTGTTAGTGAGCTGCATGTAAGAACTAATCATGTTTTGTAGACATTGTGGGCCATATAAAGAGAGGTGGTGGACCACATTTGTCCTGTGGACTCTATATATATAGTTTCACACCTTCGCACAGGTTGGTTCTGGTATCACATCTCTTTTCTACCAAGTGAATGAGGCTGAGCTGTAATACCACACAGAACATGATATATTCATAGATATATTACTATTTGTCTCACCTCACCTGACTGTGCCCTGCATTCTCCTTCCCTGGTGAAGTAGGATATATCCTGACGTGTCCAGTGTTGACTTCACACATTTCACCTTTTGAACATTCCTGAGTATTTTGGCTCCAAACAAATTTTTCACTGTCGGTTCTGGAAATCTTATTCATGGTAATAACAGGACTGGCTGGGAATGAATTGCGATGATGACCTCTATGAAGTCTCTGAGATGGACCTTCAAGTCCTTTAACCTTCCCATCGGCAGTCTTCAACAACACACTATTGTCACCACATGAGAGGAGCTTGACGGGCGGTGGAAGCTTTTGATTTGAAAGCTGTAAGATACATGTCTGAATATGACCATGAAAAGAAGATTTTGCCAAATTCTCTGAATAATTGGAGCATGATTTCCAAGCATTTTGGCCTCTGAGTTTTACTATAGCATCTTTATAATTGTCGATAAGGTCTACGGCATGTTTTCCCGTTGCATCTTCCCGGTTGATCTCTTTATTGTTATGGATTGCACACAGTATGGCGGCAGGACTGTTAGTAACAATTTGTTGTCTTTCACTTTGATCTGTGGAAATGTTGACCTTTTCTTCGGAAGCATTAGGTGATCTATCCAGCTTGTATCTGCTTGATAAATTTTCTGTGATGCATAATAGTCTTTTTACTCTGTTGCTTTTTTCTGCAGCGCTAATGTCTTTAGAAGCTGAGGAATATTTTATTGTACAAGGTCCCGATGTTTTGGTGTTGGATTTATCTTCTTTGACATTGCTTTTAAACATAGAACTATCCGGGATATTAGTTAAGGAGAACACTTTATCATCCGTTCTATACTTGGCAGTGGACGTCTTAAGATATAACGTTGGTGATATAACAAGGCTGTCTATGTTGAGGTATTTGCATCTCCATTTGGACGATCCAGATGCACAAAGAAATAAGTCGTCCTCTAATATTCCACATGAGGAAATAAAGACAGATAAGTTACATTAATTATAACTGTTGACTATGTATTTGGTATTTTTATCACATTTTATATTAGTAGAACTTCACAGTATAATGTTACATGCTGTAAAACAGTTACTCAGATACTTCCTTTTCCAGAACTGAGAGCTCCCTCATTTATGTTTAAAATTGCCTTATAAAAATATCACCTCCAAAGTCATATGCCAGTGAACTAAAAAGAGTTGTGATGTGGTACGATGAGTTAGAAATAACGGTAGTTAGGAATGTGATACCGGTAGTTAGAAGTACCGGTAGTTAGGAATGTTATATCGGTAGTTAGAAAAATGGAAGTTAGGAATATGATACCGGTAGTTACAAACCCCAGCAGTAAAGAGTGTTATACCCATAGACAGGCCCGCCACTATGAATTTTGGGGCTTCTAAATGAAAGATTTTTGTGGGCCTCCTCTCCACCAGCATCCGTTCCCACATTAAAACATAACATTATACACTTTTTTTACCAAAACATTTTTTAAGTCATGCCCACTCAGTATATAGATAGCACCAGCATGTACCCACTCAGTATATAGATATCCCACCAGTCCATAGTCAGACCCCCCAGTCTGCACTCAGAAACCCCCCCCCCCCCAGTCCATAGTCACCCAACCCCCAGTCCACAGCCAGACACAGCCACAGTCAGTTCACAGCAGATGGCCACCTTCAATGAAATGTCCACCCCAGATGTCCCCTTTAATGAACTGTCCACCCTAGATTCCCCCCTTTAATGAAATTTCTACCCCAGATGCCCCCTTTAAATGAAGTGCCCCCCCCCCCTGCATCATTAATTTAATGTCCACAACCGGCCTTCTTGAAAAAAACTAATTTATACTCCCCTTCGGCTTCTTCTCGATGGCCCCGCGGCTCCGTCTTCTCCTCGTCCGGCCTGGGTGCATCAATATGAGGATGCAGGTTGCGGCCATGTGACATCATAGTGTGAGGGCCTGCGCGGCCACGTAACTTCATAGTCATGCTCCCAGACTGGAAGGGCCCGGTTATGGAGGGAGGTGTTAGTGGGTACTGCGAGCCCCTTAGGCCCTCTTTTGATTAGAAAATGGGGGCCTTTGAACACAGTCCAACTAGATGGCCCCCCATGATGGCCCTGCCCATATAAATAGAAATTGTGGTAGATACCACACGGAACCATGGTTATTTATGAAAGATAAGATTGTTCCCTTTACATCTCCACCAGAATCATGGTCCTAGCTGCCGTGAAGCCCAAAATGGGAGTGCGTTAAGTAATGTCCCTCTTCCAGTTGCTGAAAATGTCTCATCTAAGGCAAAATAACGAATCTTCACAACTCATTTGCATATTGCAAAGGAAGCCAGACAGGAAAGGATACTTTCTACCTGACCTGATGCTGCTGTTAGTATAGTGCAGTAAATACTGGGGGACAGGGTCTTTTTAACTTTTAGTAACAAAACAATTAACAAGTAAGTTGTCTGTGTTTCTCTTCTTATAATAATTCTATTATGTTTTATCGGAGATTGTTATGTTCATTTTCTTGCTGTTTGTTCACATTATACCGGAAGATACTTGAATGCAATTCATTTTTCATATTGAAATAATAAAATTACAATATAATTGCTTGTAACACAATAAACGGAAGATATTTTAACTCATAACCCTATTCACCAACAAAGTGGCAAATTGCCTTTTTTTTTTTACATCGAAACACTAAAAGTAATTAAACTTCAAAGCAAAGTCATTGTTAATCCTCTAATAAAGATGCAAATGAATAGAGTGACTTGTGTAGCAGATTGCTATGATAAATGCTGATAAATTTCCCTGCGGGCAGAAATAATTTCCTAAAACAAAAGCATGTCAGACCAACGTTGCAGATCTCTATTAGTCGAATAAGCAAAAGAATGGTCATTTTCTAATAAGTGTTATCCCCGCGCCCCTGAGAATTGAAAATTGGCGTTCTCTTAGAGGATTATAGAATTCGAGGAGATACCAGCTTTAATTGAGAAATTGGAAGCCATTTCTTGTCTCACAGTCGTATCGATTCATTGCACCAATATCACTTATGCCAGACTTTAGGTTGCCAACATTTGTAGACTCAGGATTTCTACACAAGGGAGAGCAGCTCAGCTAGGCCAGATATGAGTAATGTTTCATAATTAAAATTCTCTCTGATGGACAGAGGATACTATTGTATATAAGGAAGACAACTCCAAATCATTAGGTTTCTTCAATAACTATATTCTGAAGGGTCATATTGAAAATTATCAAAATAAATGGCATACATGAAGTTGTGAACACCTATGTACCACATTATACGCAGGAAAAACCTTGTCCATTATAGACTAAAGTCCAATCATAGATTCAACCTATTCAACCGTACATGTCCATCACCCACAAGGCCATGAGTTTAGAATTTACTGTATATACTCGAGTATAAGACAAGCTTTTCATCACAATTATCACTTGGCTTATACTGGAGTGTATATGTGTCTACAAATGCATATATTTCTATAGAATAAACATAATAATAAACGTAATATAGATAGAGTGTTGTTTCTGGTGACTTATTGTTAATACTTGAGCATAAGCCGACAAGAGTTAGAGCCGAAGCACATCATTTTGTCACAAAGTACTGGGAAAACTTGTTGACTCCAGTAAAAGCCTAGGGTGGGAAATGTATTGGTCACAGCCTCTTCAAGTAATGAAATGCCCAGGAGCCTTCACTCACTAATGAAATATCCCATTCAGTCTCCCCCAGTCATTATATGCCTTATGCAGCCCTTCCAAAGTAATGGTTTGCCCCATGCAGCCCTCCACCAGTAATGATACGCCCCATGCAGCCCTCCCCCAGTAATGATACACCTCATGCAGCCCTCCCCCAATAATGACATGTTCCATGCAGCCTCCCCCTGTAATGACATGTCCCATGTCCCATGCAGCCCTCCCCAGTAATGATACGCCCCATGCAGCCTTCCCCCAGTAATGACATGTTCCATGTAGGCCTCCCCAGTAATGACATGTCCCATGCAGCCCACCCAGTAATGATAAAACCCATGAAGCCCACCCAGTAATGATATGCCCCATGCAGCCTTCCCCAGTAATGATATGCCCCATGCAGCTCTCCCCCAGTATTTATATGCCCCATCCAGCCTCCTCCAATAATGATGATATTCCCCTTGTAGCCCACCCAGTAATGATATTCCCCAATCAGCCCCCCAGTAATGATATGACCATTGCAGCCCTCCCCCAGTAAAGATATTGCATGGGGCATATCATTACTGGGGAAGGCTGCATGGGGCATATCATTACTGGGGAAGGCTGCATGGGACATGTCATTACTGGGGGAGGGCTGCATGAGGCGTATCATTACTGGGGAAGGCTGCATGGAACATGCCATTACTGGGGGAGCGCTGCATGAGGCGTATCATTACTGGGGAAGGCTGCATGGGGCATATCATTACTGGGGAAGGGCTGCATGAGGTGTATCATTACTGGGGGAGGGCTGCATAAGGCATATAGTGACTGTGGGAGACTGCATGGGGTATTTCATTAGTGAGTGAAGGCTTCTGGACATTTCATTACTTGAAGAGGCTGTGACCAATACATTTCCCACCCTCGGCTTTTACACGAGTCAACAAGTTTTCCCAGTACTTTGACTCGGGTCGGCTTATACTCAAGTATTAACAATAAGTCACCAGAAAAAACACTCTATCCAGCCTGGACGCATCAATATGAGAATGCGGTATCGCGGCCGTGTGACATCATAGTGTAATGGCTCGCGTGGCCGGGTAACGTCATAGTGATGCTCCCAGACTGGAAGAGGAGAAGGCTGATTTGCAGGGCGGGAGAGAAGAAGCCAAAGGTGAGTATAGATTTTTTTAGTTTCAGACTGCTAGGATCCGGTTATGGTGGGGGGATTTAGTGGGTACTGTGAGCCCCTTAGGCCCCCCTTTTGGGGGCCCTTGAACACAGCCAACTAGACCCCCATGATGGCAGCCCTGCCCATAGATAGAAATAGTGGTAGTTAGGAATGTGAGTTGCAGATTTAGGTCTATTTAGGTCTATACACGAGTCAACAAGTTTTGCCAGTACTTTGACTCGGGTCGGCTTATACTCAAGTATTAACAATAAGTCACCAGAAAAAACACTCTATCTCGCCAAAGACCCTGGTCTCTGATGTTGACTTTGACATCATATTTTTTCTGCATGTGAATTACTAGTATCCATATATGTAATGTTTATTCTTATTTATTTTTTAAAAAACCCTGACCTTCAGGCATTTTTTATAAAACGTATGGACACCTGTATACCTAAGGAAGGGCTATACACATTATTTAAAAAATTACAGGCCAAAACCAGCTATATATGGGCAGTATGGTGGCTGAGAGAGTAGCACTTCTGCCTTGCAGCGCTGGGATCCTGGGTTTGAATCCCACCCAGGTCAACATCTGCAAAGAGTTTGTATGTTCTCTCTGTGTTTGCGTGGGTTTCCTCTGGGTCCTCCAGGTTCCTCCCACACTCCAAAACATACTGTTAGGTTGTTTAGATTGTGAGCCCCATGGGGACAGGGACCAATTTGACATGCTTTGTGCAGCGCTGCGTAATCTGTGTGCGCTATATAAATAAAGAATTATTATTATATGTGGATATTCCAGTAGGTGCTCAGCTCCCCAATGCCAAACAATAATGATAATCTGACACTTGAAGACTTGGTATCTTCAAAATCCAACCTTCTTTATTAGTCCACATCATGAACTTCATGATCGTGAACATGGCAGATAACGTTGACACACATTGTGGCTTTACTCATGTTTGATGTGAACTAATAAAGAATTGAAATTGCATTCTGAAGATACCAAGTCTTGGAGTGCTGGATTATCTGTTTTGTTTAGATGCTGCAATTCTTTAATCTGATAACATCTCTGAGAAAATACTATGTAAATATGAAAATACAAGTGATAACTAATTCCATATTTTAATGATATTGTACAACTAATCCAGCAAAAGCCAGAATTCTCAGATGAGGTAAGTGATGGCAAAGTGACCCTGTGACGTTCTTGTGCAAGGCAACAAAGGTGACTGTTCAAAATGACCTCACTTATTTGTCTTTCCAGTTGAATATCATGGGACATGATAAACTCAAGGGTTACAGGAGGAGAATGATGCACCATTGCAGGCTTTGTGGCTTACAGGGGTATTCCCATCTGGGCATTCACATTTAATTTAATTCATTTGTCACATGCAAACATTTCTTCAATTGGATGTTGTTAAAAAAATGTTCCTGTGTGAAGATAATTTCTCATAAATGTAGTCATTCTGTCCCTTAGAAACGAGATAGCTTCCTCGGATATGACCACGTCACACTCTGGCAGCGCTGGCCAGACATGCGCTATTGAGCCCTGCCTGACCACCTGGATTCAGCGATCATTGCCACAGAACGGCTGTGGGACCTGCAGTAACTCCCAGACATTTCATATACAAAACCTTTTGTTTCTTTGTGCAATCCCTCCACCATAGGTGGCTGTATCCAAGGACACAGTCTACATTTATGAGAAATTATCTTCACACATGTACATTTTTTTTAATAACATCTAATTGAAGAAATGTTTATATATGGCAGATTAATGAAACTAAACGTGAGTCCCTTAAGAACCGACTCCGAAGGGCCAGATTATTCCATGTAGAATCAGCCTCCTATAACTCGGTGGAGTTTTCCTCTTGCTACTGCGTCACTGTCAGGATCATCATTAAGTAGAACAAGTGAAAAGTAAAGTTATGCACAATGGGAAGTTCGGGGGAATCAGGAAATAGAGAAAAAGACCTGGTCTGAGGGGCAGCTTGTAAGCGAGGCATAATTATACCTACCCGCTATACTTCAGTATCTAAAGTACTAGACCTCAACATAGAATAACATTTACCGGTAGAAAATTCTTTGTTTTTTCCTAACTCAGGAAAATTTTGTTTCGGTTCCTTGACCTCTTACAAAGTGGGTGTAACTGAAACTGCCTGGGTTTCTAGAACCTGAACACGGAGTACAAGATCTTGAACAATCCAAGTGATGGTGCACAGAACAAGGTCATGGACAGGAGAAGCGCTGATATTTCATTACAGCGAGACCCCAAGGTTAGCAATATCCTGGTTAGTATTCAGTTGTAGTGATCATGAGACAAAGACTAAGAACACCAGAAAGAACAATGGCTAGAAATTTGTTGCACTGTAGACATAAAATAAGCGCGTGTCAAGGTGCGTGACTGAGCTAATGTCAGTGACTCTTGTATCGGGGAGTTAAGCCATTAATCTTCCCAAGCTGAGCAGCCCTGGAGTGATAGTGTTTCTCAATGGCTGACTAGCTTCCTCCTCGCAATTCACACTTCTTTCTTTATTCCCCAACATCCTCGGATAATATAGGTAGAGCGGAGCTCAAGGTTACATGAGCGCACAGCCGCAATGTTCAGGGACTGGAGAATGATTTGAATTTCAATGAAAATTGGATAGACCATATCTAAATGTGACTGGAACAGGACATGTGGCACTTGTGAATAATTGAAGCTGAAGTGCTGTATTTGAGTCAAATGTCCCAAGATGACTTTATGAAATGTTTGCACATGCCTTCAATAATTTACCTGGAAAATGTCAGCACACTTTCATTTAATGGCTTAAATACACAGGCGGTCAAAGAAATTTCCATCAGTAATGGACAAGTTTATTTTGTGAAGTGCTCCTGCTGCAATTTTTCGGATTTAAAGGGGGCGCTCAACCTCATTTTTATAACAATGAATTCCATTTCACTTGAGGTTCTTGGGGACATCAGTTCATGTGACCACAAATGGTGACAGCAGTGAGACCCCTAGTGATTAGACACATGTAACTTATTTTGTGCATAGGGGAGGAGTATTGATTCTATTTGGCCCTTCCCCATTTCAGACCCCCAGAATAGTGATGGTTTGTATGCAACATGTATTTCCTATAAAATATCTATAATAACTTGTTTATCAGGACACTCAAGTATTTTTAGGACAGATGGATAATTACCATATATAATCAAGTATAAGCCGACCCGAGTATAACCCAAGGTACCTAATTTTAACACAAAAAACTGGGAAAACCTATTACTTTGAGTATAAGCCTAGGGTGGGAGCCAGCAGTCCAGCCAATAGAGCACTCTTCAGACTGCTGGACTGAGAAGAACCAGATGGAGTTCAGAGTCTTACTAACTGCACAGTATGAACTGCAGAAGACTGCGACAGAGATATAGAACATACTAGTTCTTATAGAAGAAGACTACTACAGCATCATTCAGCCACCAGAACAATAGATGTAGTGAGATTCGTGTTGGCATAGGTCTCCTGTTTGGAAGATTAACATGGCAACATGATTCCTGGCATCTAAACCAACGCTTAGCTTGTGAAAAGTCGAGTAGCTTGTACAATCATGAATTGCAATTATAGAAGTCATTATTGTTGCTAAGCAATCCATTAGTGTTTGCCTCCATCTATCAGATTCTCTTTCTTGGTAACCATTCTCTTCACCTTTTAGAAAACATCTTGTTTTTAAAGGGGTTTTCCAGTGAATCATTCCCACAATATATTTTGTCAAGTGTTCCCACATACAGTTTTTACAAATCCCATTTGTTCTGGTGTAGCAATAACAATTTATGCTCAGAAACTTCCCCATCAATGGTCGACAATGACCAGGCGTGTCTCAAATGGTGGACCACCACCAACCATGGTAGTTTTTAGAGCATTACTGACTGAAATATCAGAACATTTACAATGGAAAATACAATTTTCATGGAGGTTTCAAAGAAATAGATTTTTGTAGGTTTTTATAGACCCAGTATGTGAACTATCCACTGATGTTGTCGATCAGATGGGGACTCTTGCTTGGACATACGCTTTGGGTCTCTGGGAACAAGAGATGTTGGTGAATATCTCCATTGAGTGGAGGCAGTGAAATTCTCTAAGGGCTCATTCACATGAACAAAATGGGGACCGATATGGGATTGCGGACGCACATTGGTCTCCATTGCCGTCTATGGCACCTGGTCACCGTGTGGTGAGCACACATTCTCTCACTCCACCGTGCACGGTGAAATATAGGACGTGTCCTATATTTTGCTGTGTTACTGCGGCTGTCCTGCACTGCTCTACACATTCGTGAGATTGTACCTTAAAGGTTACTGCCTAAAAACTGGTACACAAAAACACATTCATCATGAGTGGTTGTGCCATTTGTATGAGAGGTCCAATCAATTTTCATCAGGAACACGACCAATAGTCTACACGCACTACACACTCATTGGGGCATATTTACTTACCCGTCCCATCATGATTCCCGCCGTGCGTTGTCCTACGAGGATTCGGGTCGGCCGCGATTCACTAAGATCATGCGTCCAATTTCCAGGATGTGTCGCTACCCCCGCAAAGGTCCGCCTGAGTTCACCTTCTTCTTCCCGGTGCATGTAAGTGCTGATCTTGCGACACAATTAGCTTTTTAAATTCCGTGGTGTGTCCAAATCAGTCGGGTTGTCCGAAGGCCACGCCACCTGATTTGTGTTGCGTGCAAGCCGGCACCGATGCACCACAATCTGATCGCGTGCGCCAAAAACCCAGGGCAATTCGGTGCTAAAAGGAAAAATTCGGGAAACCAGACAGAATCTCGGGGCCTGCGGACCCTTAGTAAATGTGCCCCATAGTGTCATGTGTTAGATCCTGGAAACCCTGTCAGTTCACTGCTGACTGGCTCTCATCATTAATTTAGGCCCTATATGAGCCATATAATTATTATACAAATGTATTCGATGGTAGAGAAAATGGGGGGGGGGGGGTATTTATCAAGTCTTAAAGTGCAAAGCTATACTAGCCCCCTATTAATCACAGTGTCTGACGCTGCATGACTAGATTTAGGGCCCTTTCACACAAGTGTTTGGTTTCTCCAGTCCTATATTTCTATATAAGTGTATAAGTGTTGTTTTCCATCCTTATGTGCATGTATGTCACTGTATCCGTACCGTATAAAACACGGTGGGCTGGCAAATGATGGATGACTATTGGCTGGCTGACAGCATGCACCTCCCACTTGTTCTGGTCTCCCTGGATACTGCATGTATAAACAACAAAATATGGTGCAAAACCACAGGAGCATATTTTAAACATTACCATGAACTTCTATGTGGTGTGAAGGATGGAAATACTGGAGAAAATAGAAGATGCTCTATATATTATTATATGCTTTATTATTGCTCTATATTATTATTATTATGATTTGCTCATGTATGGTGGACAATAAGACTGTCTAGATGGATGACCCTACTGCCCATTAAGATGAATGTGGCCGTATGCTACCCATATGAAAACCTTATAGCTAGCATACAGCAGTTTTCATACGTTTGTGTGAAAGAGGCCTAAGATTGTCTAGTGGTATTTTGCACCGTGTATTAGATTACATCAGAAAACGCCCCAAAATTCTAGCGTATTTGCATATCGTCTCTGTGGTTTTTTTTGGTGCAAAATTTAGAATGACAATTATAATGTATGAAGTAGAGTGCATAGGTATTGCTATGTATCAGTCATTCGGGGGCAGGGTCCCGGCTACCTCATGCCCCACCGGTGGATACATTTCTTCCCTTGTGGGCCAATCCGAGCCTTAGTGGGTGGAGCTTTGGAAAAACACTGTAGCAGTCCGTCCTCATCCGGCCAATAATTCTTCTAACATTGATTTGTGTCAGCTCAGTTTTCGGAAGAGGATTATTTATTGCGGGATACGCAGAATTCTTATCTGCCTCAATTAATCATCCATGTGTTAATACAATTATACTAAATAATGGGGGAGGTTTTCCTTCTCTGTGATTGATGGGATTAAAGACGTGTTTTAGGTATTGGCAGAAAACATGCGAATTATGCAATAGCTCATTTATAATTAAGCAAAGAGCGATCAGTCAGGACCATGAAACCCTAGTCATAGACTGCAGTCTGGACAGATATAGCAATATAATATTTCTCACAATGGCCAGACTCATTGGTGGACATTTAATATATGCCATCACATGATGAAAGCCAAGCCCCTCCGCCAAACCAGATATATTATTATGCTCGGCCTCCTTATATATCTGGTGGGCCACTGTGCTGGTGTACAAACCCTGATAAGTCTCCTCCCGAGGATCTGTGTAACCATTCCTTTGTATGTAAAACTGTGGAAAAAGCTGGTCAATTCCAGTATTGTATCTGGACTTGGGGACTCTCATCAAACTACTATGCTAAGATCTCTGCATTCAAACTGCTTACTAGAACCAGCAACACGGGACATGCTATCAGATATCTTCATTGATTTGCTCTCTAACCCCTCCCTTTACTCCTATTAAAACATGTTTCTGGTTTTCAGAGGAGAAGGTCCAGCTACAATCCTGTAATATAAATTACTTTTTTACAGCTTGCCAGGGCCAATATTTATCACTATCTGTAGTTACATGGTCAAATCTGCTGATTCCCTGTAAACAGTTGTTTAACCCTTTATTCCTGCATAGAAGTTTTTAACGTTCTGATCAATTTCAATGTGACACTTCATAAGATGATAAATTTATAATACATTAACTTACTCAAGTGATTTCCAGCTAGTTTGTTTTTTCATCACACATTGTACTTTACTTAAGTGGTAAATGTGATACTTTCTGCATTTATTTATGAGTAATTTGGTAAACATTTGAGGAATACATCACAGCCTGTAAAAGATTATGAAAAATGTGTTTCTTAAAAGGAAGGTTTGTAGGACTCACCATCTTCACTTGGAGTAGGGATTTCCCAGCCATCGCACAAAAATTCATCTTTTTCATATCTAACAATAGTAAATGATATAAGAAATAATCATCAAGGTTTCACCAGACACTTTAAGTGTTTTATGAAATGTTAGTAAATGTTAGTAAAATGAAATGTGCAATACAAACATGAAAAATAAGAAAAACTATCTCTGAATATTTTGTGTTATGTTGCTGTAATAATTACCTGCCTTGTATTACATTGAGGGTGAAGTCACTAAAAATAGCTTTTTGTGCTCCCATATGATCAATTCATTCTAATTCCATAAACACCAGATTCTTGGGAGTAACCTTTATGGGAGGAAAGGTTGTGTAGCTCAAAAACTTATGTGTGTAGCAAAACAAGTATCTGCAGAAGCATAAGGCCTTGTGCTGCACAAATCAGTATCCAGCCTTAAAGGGATTTTGCCAGTAACTTGTCACTGATCCATAGTATAGAAGATAAGTCCCTAATCAGTGGGACCCAACCGCAAGAATCGTAACTGATCAGAACACATGGGAGCTTATTTAGGGTTGCGGATCTCACTTTCGTTGGACTTTCCATATCTAGTAGGATTGCGCAGCTTTGACAAGTATTCAACAAGTGTCTGCGCTGGGATTGTGTGGAACGCAATCGTTTTTTGGCACAGCTGCGCTGGCTCCCATACGACACCTGCACCCGGCCTGGCTTGGTGAACTTCAGTGCACTCAGACGCAATTTAGCGCAGCAGCGACACCTAAGGGACATCGGGGGAACTACCTTAGTGAATCGTAGGAAGACCCGAATCCTCCACAGAGAATGTGCCGCTGCATCGCGAATGGACCGGGTAAGTAAATCTGTCCCATTGTGAATGTATGGCAGGACAACCATCCAGTGGTTAAAATGTGGTTCAACATTTCAGAACTTCAATTCTACTAAACAGATTGTATAAGCATTTATTGGCTTCATGTAGTACAGTCTATCACGAACATAGAGTTAAAATAAATGAAACAAACATTGCAAATGTGTTTATGAAATGAGGAGGTTAAGCATTTTTTTGCTCTGGTATTACAGATAAAGCAGTGATAGGAAAAACCTGCTGCAGCCAGTTGTCTTACACAGATTGGACTGACCCACTCGGTGTATAGATAGCCCCTGCACATGCCCACTCGGTGTATAGATAGTCCCTGCACATGCCCACTCAGTGTATAGATAGCCCCTGCACATGCCCACTCAGTGTATAGATAGTCCCTGCACGTGCCCACTCAGTGTATAGATAGCCCCTGCACGTGCCCACTCAGTGTATAGATAGCCCCTGCACGTGCCCACTCAGTGTATAGATAGCCCCTGCACATGCCCACTCAGTGTATAGATAGCCCCTGCACATGCCCACTCAGTGTATAGATAGCCCCTGCACGTGCCCACTCAGTGTATAGATAGTCCCTGCACGTGCCCACTCAGTGTATAGATAGCCCCTGCACATGCCCACTCAGTGTATAGATAGTCCCTGCACATGCCCACTCAGTGTATAGATAGCCCCTGCACGTGCCCACTCAGTGTATGCTCGACCGAGCATCAAGCTCGGACGAGCATGTTCGCTCATCTCTACTCACGTGTTAACGTGTTAGGCCTTGCATGTGATGCCAGTCCCCTCCTCCAGTGGCAAAAGAAGCTCAATGGTCCATTACATTAAAATGACTCTGTCTCCAGCTTCTATGCCCCTAAACTACTAGGCCACACAGATAGGGCATGAAATAACTTTTTCTAGAATCCCTTCTTCTATGGGAAATCTCACCCATTTACCTATAAAAATGACCTTCAAAAACATACAAACGAGCGGAGAAGAGTCACTTTTTGTTTGTGATGAGTCACTTTTAGAGGCTGTATTGCTGTGCTGTAATATCACTGCATGCATTTTCCTGTAATGTGACATCACTGTGTATATCATCTCTGTACTGTGACATCACTGTGTATATCATCTCTGTACTGTGACATCACTGTGTGTATTATCCCTGTACTGTGACATCACTGTGTGTATTAACCTCGTACAGTGACATCATTGTGTGTATTATCCCTGTAATGTAACATCACTGTGTATATCATCTCTGTACTGTGACATCACTGTGTATATCATCTCTGTACTGTGACATCACTGTGTGTATAATCTCTGGACTGTGATATCACGGTGTATTATCCCTGCACAGTGACAGCATCCCTGTATGCCTGTATTGTGGCATCACTGTAACTAAGACATTACTGTGTATATCTCTGTTCTGTGACACTCACTGTGTGTATAATCTCTGGACTGTGAATCACTGTGTTATCTCCACTGCACAGTGACAGCATCCCTGTAGCTGTATTGTGGCATCCTGTACTAAGACTTACTGTGTATTATCTCTGTTCTGTGACATCACTGTATATATATCTCTGGACTGTGACATCACTGTGTGTATTATCTCTGGCTGCTGATATCACACGGTGTATTATCCTGCACAGACCCTTAAAGCAGTGATGGCTAACCTTATGGCACTGGTGCCAGAGGTGCACCAGAGCCCTTTCTGTGGGCACTCAGGCCATTCACCAAGAGATGTCTCCAGTACTTCCTGCAGGTCCCGACCCCAGGACTTGCTGTGCACAGAGCTATATTAAAGTGACAGCTCTACCTGGGACTTTTTTTCTACTTATGTGTCCTCAGGGTGCTTGTATCTTCCTGAAACTGTGACAGAAGGGAGATAAATCGACAAATTAAATTTCTGTGTGTGGCACTTTGCGATAAATAAGCGGGTCTTTGTTTGTGTTTGGGCACTCGGCCTCTAAAAGGTCGCCATCATGCTTAGAGTATGTAGTATATCGTCCCGGGTAGATGGATGGGGCGCCCTTGATGTGATACAGCCGTACAGGGACCAACAGAGGCAATGTTGTGCGTAAAGGTAACTTACTTACGTTCTTTATTATTCAACCAACGTAACAACACGCCAAACGTCTGTACAAATGCAATTACTGGAGTGATTTTTAGAAGAGTTGTGTCACACAGCCTGGATGCAGGGCAGGCTGGGTGCTGTGTCCAATCCTGGAAGCTGCAGCTTTGTCCTGTTTGTCCTGTGTCACTCTAGGTGAAGTAGTTAGTGAGATGAGGCCTAGTAGCTTCTCCTGTGGTGAGAGCTGGTGCTCAGAGCTCCTCTGATGAGGAGCTCGGCCTGAAGAGAGCTAACTCCTCCCTGACAAGGGTTGAAGTTACTCCTAGTCAGGTGATCCCTCCTCCAATCACACTCCAGTTACAATAGTGGACATCATTGGATGATACATTACATGCCTTAACCCTTGCTATCCAGGCAGAATCTACCGCTGCTCAATTACCTCAATATGTACTGGGTAGTAAAGGCTTATTCGCAACTACTCTCCTGGCATGCGCATTGGCAGGGACGTTGCATATCCAGTGCCATTATGAAAAGCTAGAGTAGTTTGTATTCTGCAACCTGAAGACAACAAATGTGTACAGATTTTTGTCAATATTTTTCTCGCGTGATATTTTTTTCTCCTGACCAATGATTAAAACCACAGTTTAGTTTTCCTATTAAAATATAATCGAATAGTAAGTGATAAAGACCCGAGCATCAGGCTGAAGAACAAAGTAAATGACTAAAATGAATCTTATTCATTCGCAGAGAGAAAATCAGACAGCGAACCAATAGATGAGATGAACCGGAGTCACAAGTGTAAATCCTATTACGGAAAGTCCAAATGAAACACTGTCTCATTAGTTTGTAGAATCTAGAAGAAAACCCTCCTGCGCTCAGGTAAATATCTATATACGGTGCTGCACAGTGTTTACCACCGCTAAATTACATTGAAAGATGAATGCTTCCTCTAATCAGATGTCAGTGTTCTTTAAGAATATCATTTCTCAGCAGGTTTCTTATTGCATTATAAATGTTCTTAAAATATTTAACCACTTATGTTATACTTCTATACTTGACCCCAAAACTGATTTATATACATTGGGGCTCATTTACTAAGGGTCCGAACGCCGCATTTTCGGCGGGTTTCCTGAATATTTCTCTTTTGCCCTGAATTGGCCAAGGTTTTTGGTGCACATGATCGGATTGTGGGGCATCGGCGCCACCTTGCATGCGACAGAAATCGGGGGGGTCGGACGTCGGACCAATCCAACGAATTCGGACAAACGGGGGAATTTAAATAGGAAATGTGTGTTGCAAGATCAGCACTTCACATGCACCGGGAAGAGCAGGTGAACTCCTGCGGACCTCGGCGCAGCAGCAAACGTTATCCAAGAACTCGGACGCACATTTTATGTGAATGCGCCAACCTGAATCCTCGTCAGACAACACACTGCGGGATCGCGACGGACCGTGTAATAATCGCCCCTTGTAGTTTTTCAGATAGCTATATTCTATATTCAGTTTTAGTCAAAGATGTTTCCTGAAGTCATAGATGTAGCGAATATCTTCCGGGTCGGATGGACAATAGAGGTTCTACAATACTTACTGATGTCGCTGACAGCCCTGGCATGGCTTCAAACAGTACATATTCTACAGTATCGAGGAGTAATACAGGTGTTTTCTTGCTCTGTGAAAGCTCTATAAATAAACCTCTTTATATGTCAGCTTTGCATGTTCTTTGTCGGCAGAGAGGGGTCTTGCCAACCTCCTCCTTCTCAGGACTTTTTTTCGAAAAGGTGGCCTGAGACTTGCCTGATTTCCATATGCAAGTTGATACAAAGCATGCCAAAGGGATGAATTTACTTTCTTCCGTTTTCTGGCAGCCTAAGCAGCGGTTCTTTAAGAAGACTTGTTCATTTCTTTGGTATAAAAAAATTCCTATTTAATTCCAAAATAACAAACGGGAGATTTGTTCATAAACCTACAGAGTGGCCGATCTTCTATAACAGGAGTACGAAGAGTAGGGGTATGGAAGGGGTATGTTCCCACCCATAGTCATTTTATGCATAAATATTAGGATGGATGTGCCAGGAGCGGAATTACAAGTTTATGTCCAGGTGGTATAGATTCTGCCATTCCTGTGGTAGCAGATTTGCGTTGGTGTTGATCAGGGCACTCACCTCCCCTTTTGATGGGGGGAATTTTCCATTTTTTTTTTTTAATTTTCCATTATCTATAAGTCTGGGACGCAGTTTTTGACCTTAATTCCACGGTTGAGAGACCATTTCCCCGGAGGTGACATTATGTCTCGCTTACAAACTCAATGGTGAGGCCAAGAAGGGTCTTCTCAACATTTCCTGATATGGACCCTTCATTCCCCATCATTGCAGATCTTGCTCTCCTCCTCTAGTTTGGATTTTGTAGATACCCTGACTGCTGCGCGATGAGGATGGAGAACTGATCGCCATTGATGAAGAGAGCTGAGTCCCCTATGTTTTTTTTGTGGTATAACTGAACTGCATGCATTACTACTGGCGGATAAATCCACCAGCAGAAGATGGTGGTGATGAGAATTCTAGACTCTGCCTAATCTCCCTTCTCTTTTGTGTTTCCTTTAAAATTTTTAGTTTTTTTCAAACCCTGGTCTCTTTCCTTTGATGCCCGTGGTATCCACCCTTTATTCTTTGTGCTCACCATGTCTGTTATTTTTATTACACTGAGAAAATTTAAGGTCTTCCGCACTAGTCTAAAAAATCTTCAATGTTTTTATTATATTAAAGTAAACAAGTGATTACATACATGCAGATAGGCTGACCACATTTGGGTGAAAGAAGCCCTTAGTCATAGCATCTGCTTCCAATTTATTGTGTAATCAGAATTTGTGGCCTGGAGTTCTAGGGTTCTATTCAATGAGTGCCCCCTCATGACCTACTGTAGGGCATCACTGCCATTGACAATGAAAGTCCACTTCTTGTGTGCCTCCACAAGTCCAGCCATTCATTAGCCGAAACTTACAGTCATTGCCCGAAAACTGGAAGTACAGGAGTGACGTGTTGCACCAGGACTGAGGCAAGAAATTAGGAAAAACAATGATGGTTCACAAGCCGGTTCACATTGGAGACACTCACAAAATTAACCACAAAGCCCAGTTGAGATCCAGTAACAAGTCTCAACAAGGTCCCTGTTGGTTTAGACGCAAGTCAGTCAATACATAAACATCGCCCCGCAAACCACTCTTATCTATAGGTTGTATTGGGTCTGCATCTTCATTCTAATTTGCTGAGCTCCACTGGGTCCAAGGTCACTTTTCTCCAAATTTTTTAAATCCCTCTAAAAGCAAACGAACATACAACATAAAATCAATAGCTACATATAAACTGATTTGGGTGAGCACAATAAAAATATACGAATCCCTCCTCCTATCTCTTAAGGAGTATTCTGTGTACGGAGACATATAGTACAACTGGGGGTTGCTCTGTATTATATACAAATTGTTTTGGTTGCTATGGGAATCAGGAAGTCTTTCTTTATCGTAGCCAGTCGTGTCACTTCAGTAAGAAAATCATCTTAAATCTCCTGCCAAGTGTTTGTTCGCCGCAAACAACCAACCTGTACACGGAGGGCTCATCTGGATACCTGCCATTATACAGGCAGTTATCTAAGGAAAAATATACCAGCACAATAGGTCAGTATGTTCCTTCTGCCACCATAACATAAAGAAATAAGAATAATATATGGAAATTATTACATTTACAGAAACCAAAATTGCTCACTTTAACCTTCCTAAACACTATAACAGGATTTCAGTGTTTTTTGTATTTTCCTGGTACAAATTTTTCATACAAATAACTAGAATATTCTAACATTATTAACAGCAATTACGATAGATATATAACAGTTCAGTAATAAGATTATCATAATATGGAGGTTCTGCATAAGCCTTAAGGGAGTAACCAACTCCTATTATAATCCGGTCGTCTGTCCCCATTGTGATGTAAATGAGGTGACTGCGCTGCAAGATGCCCCTACAGAATTAGCAAGTGATGAAGAATTAATGGATCTGGATCGAGGAAGACTAATTTCCTTCCTCAATTGATGCCAGATGAAAATAGGACTTTTTGGCGGCCTACCCAAATATCAAAGATACGAGCCTAAAAGCTTGTTGGTGTGTGACTTTTATTATTGTATTAAGATAAAATGGCCACTCAAAAAAAATTTATGATCAATACAATAAAAAGAAGAAAACGGACACGTTTTCACGCCTCAAACTGGGCGCTTC
This sequence comes from Engystomops pustulosus, assembly GCA_019512145.1. NCBI lineage: Eukaryota > Metazoa > Chordata > Amphibia > Anura > Leptodactylidae > Engystomops > Engystomops pustulosus. Next base: position 26,164,540 of record CM033649.1, on the reverse strand, counting down.
ATCAATCAGTCCCCAGTTTGGGGCGCGAAACGCGTTGTCCGTTTTCTCTCTTTTTATTGTATCGATCTATATATTTTCTTAATCATTATATTTTTATGATTGTCCATTTTTTATCTTAATTACAACAATAAAAGTCACAACAACAAGCTTTTAGGCTCGTATCTTTGATATTTTGGGTAGGGCCAAAAAAGTCCTTATGTTCCATATGGCATCAATTGAGAAAATTTGTCTTCCCTCGCGCCAATTCCATTAATTCTTCATTATCTCAAACCGAGATCAGTCATCTCCACCGGCAAGGACAATGGCCGCACCCCTTATTCGGCACAACAAGCAAAGATAGCGTAATCACATGCACAGAACCGCGAGCACCTTCTAGAAAAAAAAACACTTTTATCTGCATTATCATGCCTGTCTTTTTTTCTGTCTTCCTTCTAAATAGCAAGTGTCAGGCTATTATTGGCTTGCGGCCAAGTAAATGGATTGAACAAAAGTAATTATAAAATAGTTGTTATTTTATATATTATATATGTTCAGAAGTTTTTTTCTTTTTAACTTAAATAATTCAGTCCATTCAGTCCTAATTCAGTCAATCTCATGTTTTATCTAGATATCACCCCTACATTTCCTAGATTATAAAATCTGGGGGGGGGGGGGATTTATCTTTGGGTTTTTTTGTCTGTTTTGGCATTTTTTGGCGCAGCTGTGGTGCCAAATGCTGTTTGGCACACTTTCCATGAGCCAAATGAATTTTGATTTGGTGGCATATTTAAGTTTAGACGCATGTTTTGGGGCCATGACACAATACAATACATAATACATATACATAGACTCGCTTGATGAATTCCGTAAAGCAAAAATGGAATTGCACATAGACAAACCAATTTAAAAAAACAAATGTAATGATAAATTCTCCCCAATGTATATTACACAAATGACTTCATAGGTTGTTTTCAGGCATCGAGTGACCATGTTGTATTGTTTTCTGTGTTTGACCACGACAGCTTTTTTTTACATGGTTTAGGTAAAATTCTGATGTACATTGTCACATTTTTAAGAAAAAACCTTATTTGACAAACTGCAAAGCCTGAACTGCACTGATGGCGCGACTGGATTACCAGAGATCGGAGTGGCTGGATGAAGTTACGGCCTAGCACCAGGAACAGGCCTCGTCCACTTCCATACAGGGCCATCCCGAAATGTAAGAAAGGGAGAGGCTGTAATATAAAAGAAGGGGGTTCCCCTGGTGTACTCTTGGTGTGTGTGTGATAAAGGATGCTAAAACTCAGAGTTTCTTCTTTAATGGCACAGAACATAAGCGGTACAGGCTTTAAACTGTCCTTCTGCGCACAACACAAGGCATGGATTGGTTGGCTGTGGTTATGATTCCACTGTGAGAACTAATTTTAGTAGCAGCACCTCAGCCTTGTCCAGAAGTAGTAGGCTGAAACAGAGCCAGGTTGGCTCTGCTACTTCTGCAGCAAGCTAGGAGCATGTATGTATCTCTCTGTTGGTAATCTCAAGAGTGAGACTGACCCATAGCCTTTGACAGAGCCTCCAATGTCCAGAAGTTCTGGAATATTCTGAACCTTCCCAACCAATCTGAAACCTGGGTTCTACACAGGAAGTTACATTAACTTCAGACATAACATAATAGATAGCACACTAACATCTTAGAATGTAAACGCTCCTTTTGACAGTAAATGGCACAAAGGATCCACTTGGAAAGTATATTCTTTGGATAACTTTATACCCGGGGGAAATCACAGCCTTAAATGTGATGTAGGCTTAAAGAGAACCACTACCTTTTTTTGTCAGGAGTTGAACAGCTTCTAGATCATGTTTCTTCACAGCCCAGTGTGTTGGCATCATCCAAAAATCAACTTGAAGTGAGATGTAAATTTGCTTCTAGAAAGTCAGGGAGGCTGAGAGTTTAACACTGAGTCCAGCTCTGCTTGCCATAAATGCCCCCCTTCACTGTATTTAATGGTTCTACTACGTCCAGGGACATCATTGATCTGATTTCCTAAGTCTACTAGATGATGCTCACATGGAGGAGGTGTTCAAGGCACAGAGAGCTTGACTTCATGTTAACTCTCCGCCTACTTGACTTCAAAAATACAATTTACATCTCACTTTAAAGTTGATTTACTGATGATGCCGCCACACTAGCCATGGAAGAAACATCATCTAGAAACTGCTCAGCTGTTTGACAACATACCTGTAGGGGTTTATTAAGTCAATTTCTGATGACAGGTTCCTTTTAAGGGTGCTGAATTGAGTGATGACCCATTTTTCAGGACATTACAACACCCTTACCTGCCAGTCCGCACACAATAGAAGTGACATACATTGGGGCACATTTACTAAGGATGTTGGAAACTGCAGTAAAAATGCTCTGCCTGTGTATAGTGCACCTGTAACTTAAGCCTACGACAGACTGTGCACGGTCCGATTGAGTGCCGGAACACCCCCTAATTAATTTATGGAGGCTTGTGTAGCTGCGCCTCAATATGGTCACATGTGACACAAATGTGGCGCGGACACTTCTCAATACCTGTGCAACAGTTTGCACCTAAAGAAAGTGCAAGTCCAACAGCAAACTGGCGTCTGGCCCCTATCTGCTTTTTGGGAAATGAAGCTTAATTTGTCAACTTCTTGATAATCTTTTAATATTTCCTGACCAGTATGAATACAGCAACAGATCATCTAAAATTTACTGTGAATATTTCATATTGATAGTTAACATTTACATGTAATAGGCATTGCTGCCTAATTGCATGGCGCTCTCAAAGCAGTTGCTTAGCAACAAAGAGGTTAGGTGAAAACTTCTCTCCCATGACAGAGGATGGATTGTTCTGGTGTAAATGTCCATCAGGTTTCTTACAAAAAATTATTCAAACCACTGATCCAGAATGGAGAACCACTCTAGAAATCCAATTTGTAAAGTCTTGGGTGACAGAACACACAATATGGTAATAAATGTGCACGAGTTGATTTATACAGGGTATGGAAAGTGGCGTAGTGCGCACTTCATTCTCAGCAGGAGCTCACCTTGGTGTTGTTTAAAGTCCATCTTAATTTTGTGACGAGATGCCCAACCCAAAAATAATTTGGAACAGCCATGCCAGGCTGTGAAGTGTGCTATCCCAACCGGGCCCGAAGATTAGACATAGCGTAGAATAGTTTTTTTGATTGTAGTCAATTAGTCTGAGCCTCGTGTGCATCAGATGCAAACTCTTCGGGCAGGGAGGCAAGACCCCTTCCAACGCCTAATATAGTTATTTAAAGTTGCCCCTTAAAGTTGTCACAACATTTTAAAACTTATCAACTATTTACATGATGGGTGACTTGTGGACACCTTCCTCTTGTGAGGTGTACAAAATCTTATGGACATTATATGGACTGGACTAGCATCCAAGCATACAGACTTCTGCCCTTTTTAGCTCAATCATCTTCTGAAGGTCAAAAGAGCTCTATCCTCCAGCCTGCGTTGGGTGTCCTATAAAGATAAATGAAGCGTTGACTGATCTGCATCCCCTAATTCATAGAAAGACAAAAAAAAAGACCATTATTCGCAATGACAACTACTTTGTAGCATGGGCTTGTGTATGGACAACTGTGGAATTATGAATTATTATGTAGACTTGTTTATGACCTAAAGAAAACTGGAAAACTGTGCTTGACAAAGGTCAGTTTACTTACTTATCTCTAAGTTACAAATCTATATGAGGGCTAACATTTCCGTAGGAGCTATTATGTGCTATTTGAGCAAGGTACTCTTGTCTGAATTGCATACTTATGAAGGGCAAGGCATTGAAAGTCCCTTTGCCTCCGGGAACAAAATACCTATATCAAATGCCACACATGTCCCCAGCTATGGTTTCTTTCAGTGCACTAAATTCCAGTCTACGAAGGGATGGTCTTTTATCTCTAATCTTTAGGGTAGACTCGAGAAGAGAAGACAATTAGTATATATACAAGTTTCCTCTAAAGAAACATATCTCCCCTTTCAGTATATTGTTTAATACTTAAGGACATCTACCACCACATTTAGGGTGGTAGACTGTCCCCAACGTATTCTTCTATGTCTTCTATACAAAATATTGCACTTTAAACTCTATGCAAATGAGCCATAGGCGCTCACTGTTTGGCTACCGGAGTGCCTCCAGCTTTGTCGGAACCTAATATAATGCACGCGCCCTCATCTCTATTCATCTTCAGCACGGTGGGGAGCGCTGCAGACAGCTGTGGCGTCACACACGGCTGTCTGCTAATCTCGTGGGAGCTACCTTCCATGCGCAGCCAGTGACGAAGGTGCGGCGGCAACAAATGAAAGCTTCTATCGTCTGCGGCCATGCGCCATGCTCTTCTCTCTCCTCGCTGACTGTAGCATGGAAGGTAGTTCCGCATAGCGCAAGATTAGCAGACAGCTGTGTGACATCACCGCTCTACTGCAGCATTTCCTGCCGCGCCAAAGATAGGGGGATGTGCATTAATAGGTTTACGATGGAGCCAGGAGCCTTGGGTGCCGAACTTATGAGTGTGCCTCTGGCTCATTGCATGAAAGTTTATAGTGCATATTTTCATATAGCAAGGTTTGGCGGCACGTCTACCTCACACGTCTATCATGTGGTTTATGATGCCTTTAAATTTTTACTATAGAGCAGGTGTGTTTCAGCCAACACTGGGGCCTCCGCATTGTATACGTTTGCTGTAAACTAACTCTCCTCTTTTATCTAGTCTCAAGATCCAATGGGTGTTTTTTTTTATATGGGTCCCCTGAGTCTCTGTGATTGTTCTGGTTTGGTACGTGAACCTCTTCAGCAAATCAGATGAGAAGACACTAATTGGGGCAACGTTAGTGATTGGGCAAAGACCTGCTCTGCTGTTGCCAGCATCAGGAAATTGCATTCATCAGCGCGAGGGGGCAGGTAGGGGCCAGGACCAGCAACCGCATGACTGCTCGCGGGTCGCCGCGGGCGCAGAGCGGGGGAAACGAGAAATACAGACGAGAAAAATAAACACGGCTCAAGCCCGTAGGGGGGCAGGGGACTCAGACTGCGCCCGCTGGCGCGCGTGGTGCACCATTTGAACGTGGCGTTCCTTTAGTTGCAGGTATGTGGGGTCTCGAACCCGTTTATTTTCATTCAGTAGTCATTATCAGCCATGGATCCTGTTTTTTGATGAGAGACATGTTAATGGACATTTTATGCAATACGGTCTTGGGCTACTCCTGATTTCATGTTCACTCCAGATTTTGTTACTCTACCATTGATATGGACCTGGAAGGGACATAAGTTCTTAATAGCGCTATCAATTCATTAATGATTATTTTGAGTTATTGTAAACGAGAAATCGCGCGTGTATTTCGGTCTGTAGAATAAAGCTGTTTAATTGGTGATAATTAATTGTCAAAAATAATGAAAAATATTACTTTATTAGTATTAGTAGACCTGATATACCGTGGACTATAAACCCCAGTGATTATACTCTTTCATAATTTTCCACCTGAGGGTTCTAACTACACAATTCATTTATCAGCTTTAGGTTCAGTTTCATCAGGTGGTAGATTGCAATCTCTGGGCGAAGGGCGTGTCATGTTGACAGATACTATGACGAATGGTTGGGGCACATTTCATTTATTGCTGCTCGTGGTTTGGAACATAAAGGTTGCTATGTTCTTATGGTTCTGCAGAACCTACCCGGGTAGATGGATGGGGCGCCCTTGATGGTGATACAGCCGTATCAGGGACCAGACAGAGGCAATGTTGTGCGTAAAGGTAACTTACTGTTCTTTATTCAACCAACGGTAACAACACGCCAAACGATTCTGTACAAATGCAATACTGGAGTGATTTTTTAGAAGAGTTGTGTCACCAGCCTGGATGCAGGGGCAGGCTGGGATGTAGCTGTGTCCAATCCTGGAAGCTGCAGCTTTGTCCTGTTTGTCCTGTGTCACTCTAGGTGAAGTAGTTAGTGAGATGAGGCCTAGTAGCTTCTCCTGTGGTGAGAGCTGGTGCTCAGAGCTCCTCCTGAGTTGAGAGCTCGGCCTGAAGAGAGCTAACTCCTCCCCTGACTAAGGGTTGAGTTACTCCCTAGTCAGGTGATCTCCTCCTCCAATCACACTCCAGTTACAATAGTGGAACATCATTGGATGATAACATTAACATGCTTAACCCTTGCCTATCCAGGCAGAATCTACCGCTGCTCAATTACCTCAATATGTACTGGGATAGTAAAAGGGCTTATTCGCAACTACTCCTCTGGCATGCGCATTGGCAGGGACGTTGCATATCCAGCGCCATATGAAAAGCTAAGAGTATGTTTGTATTCTGCAACCATGAAGACAAAAATGTGTACAGATTTTTAGTCAATATTATTTTCTCAGACGTGATATTTTTTTCTCCTGACCAATGATTAAAAAACACAGTTTAGTTTTCCTTATTAAAATATAAATCGAATAGTAAGTGATAAAAAGACCCGAGCATCAGGCTGAAGAACAAAGTAAATGAGCTAAAATGAATCTCATTCTGCATAGAGAAAAATCAGACAGCGAGCCAATAGATGAGATGAACCGGAGTCACAAGTGTAAACTCTATTACGGAAAGTCCAAATGAAACACTGATCACATTAGTTTGTAGAATCTAGAAGAAAACCTCCTGCGCTCATGTAAATAATCTATACGGTGCTGCACAGTGTTACCACCGCTAAATTGAGAAGATGAATGCTTCCTCTAATCAGAATGTCAGTGTTCTTTAAGAATATCATTTCTCAGCAGGTTTCTTATTGCATTAATAAATGTTACTTAAAATATTTAACCACTTATGTTATTACTTCTATACTTGACCCCAAAACTGATTTATATACATTGGGGCTCATTTACTAAGGGTCAGAACGCCGCATTTTCGGTGGGTTTAGTGAATATTTCTCTTTTGCCCTGAATTGGCCCAGGTTTCGGCGCCACCTTGCATGCGACAGAAATCGGGGGGCGTGACCGTCGGACAATCCAACGAATTCGGACAAACCGGGGAATTTAAAATAGGAAATGTGTTGCAAGATCAGCACTCACATGCACCGGGAAGAAGCAGGTGAACTCCTGCGGACCTCGGCGCAGCAGCAACGGATCCAAGAACTCGGACGCACAATTTTAGTGAATTGCGCCAGACCTGAATCCTCGTCAGACAACACACTGCGGGATCGCGACGGGACCGGGTAAGTAAATCTGCCCCATTGTATTTTTCAAGATATGCTATATTCTATAATTCAGTTTTAGTCAAAGATGTTTCCTGAAGTCATAGATGTAGCGAAATAATCTCACGGGTCGGATGGACAATAGAGTTACTACAATACTTACTGATAGTCGCTGACAGCCCTGTGCATGGCTTCAAAACAGTAACATATTCTACAGTATTCGGAGGAGAATACAGGATGTTTTCTTGCGCTGTGAAAGCTCTATAAATAAACCTCTTTATATGTCAGCTTTGCATGTTCTTTGTCGGCAGAGAGGGGTCTGTGCCAACCTTCCTCCTGCTTCAGGACTTTTTTTCGAGAAAGGTTGCCTGAGACTTGCCTGATTTCCATATCAAGTTGATACAAAGCATGCCAAAGGGATGAATTACTTTCTCCGTTTTCTGGCAGCCTAAGCAGCGGTTCTTAAAGAAGACTTGTCATTTCTCCTAAGATTTCTTTGGTATAAAAAAATTCCTATTTAATTCCAAAATAACAAAACGGGAGAATTTTTCATAAAACCTTACAGAGTGCCGATCTTCTATAACAGGAGGTACGAAGAGTAAGGGGTAATGGAAGGGTAATGTTCCCACCCAGTAGTCATTTTATGCATAAATATTTAGGATTGTGCCAGGAGCGGAATTACAAGTTATTGTCCAGGTGGTATAGATTCTGCCATTCTGTGGTAGCAGATTTGCGTTGGTGTTGATCAGGGCACTCACCTCCCCTTTTGATGGGAATTTTCCATTTTTTTTTTAATTTTCCATTATTCATAAGTCTGGGACGCAGTTTTGACCTTAATTCCCAGGTTGAGAGACCATTTCCCCGGAGGTGACATTATTGTCTCTGCTTACAAACTCAATGGTGAGGGCCAAGAAGGGTATTCTTCAACACTTCTTGAATGTAGACCAATCATTCCCCATCATTGGAGGTCTTGCTCTCCTCCTCTAGTTTGGATTTTGTAGATACTCTGAGCTGCTTGATGAGGATGGAGAAACTGATCGCAATTGATGAAGAGAGCTGAGTCCTATGTTTTTTTGTGGTATAACTGAACTGCATGCATTACTACTGGCGGATAAATCCACCAGCAGAAGATGGTGGTGATGAGAATTCCTAGACTCTGCCTAATCTCCCTTCTCTTTTGTGTTTTCTTTAAATATTTTAGTTTTTTTCTAAACCCTGGTCTCTTTCCTTTGATGCCGTGGTATCCACCCTTTATTCTTTGTGCTCACCATGTCTGTTATTTTATTACACTGAAGAAAAATTTAAGGTCTTCCGGCACTAGTCTAAAAAAATCTTCAATGTTTTATTATATTAAAGTAAACAAGTGATTACATACATGCAGATAGGCTGACACATTTTGGGTGAAAAGAAGCCCTTAGTCATAGCATGCTGCTGTCCAATTTATTGTGTAATCAGAATTGTGGCCTGGAGTTCTAGGGTTCATAGTCAATGAGTGGCCCCCTCATGACCTACTGTAGGGCATCACTGCCATTGACAATGAAAGGTCACTTCTTGTGTGCTCCACAAGTCCAAGCCATTCATTAGCCGAAACTTACAGTCATTGCCGAAAACTGGAAGTACAGGAGTGACGTGTGCACCAGGACTGAGGGCAAGAAATTAGGAAAAACAGATGTGGTCACAAGAGTCTGTTCACATTGGAGACACTCAAAAATTAACCACAAGCCCAGATTGAGATCCAGTAACAAGTCTCAAGACAAGGTCCCTGTTGGTTTAGACAGCAGTCAGTCAATACATAAACATAGCACAGCACCACTCTTATCTATAGGTTGTATTGGGTACTGCATCTCATTCTAATTTGCTGAGCTCCACTGTGTCCAATGGTCACTTTTCTCCAAATTTTTTAAAATCCCTCTAAAAGCAAACAGAACATACAACATAAAATCAATAGCTACATATAAACTGATTTGTGAGCACAATAAGAAATAACGAATCCCTCCTCCTATCTCTTAAAGGATTATTCTGTGTACGGAGACATATAGTACAACTGGGGGTTGCTCTGGTATTATATACAAATGGTTTTGGTTGCTATGGGAATCAGGAAGTCTTTCTTTATCGCAGCAGTCGGTTCACTTCAGTAAGAAAATCATCTTAAATCTCCGTGCCAAGTGTTTAGCGCACGCATAACAACCCAACCTGTACACGGAGGGGCTCATGCTGTATACCTGCCATTATACAGGCAGTTATCTAAAGGAAAAATATACAGCAACAATAGGTCAGTATGTTCCTTCTGCCACCATAACATAAAAGAATAAGAATAATAATATGGAAATTATTACATTTACAGAAACAAAATTGCTCACTTTAACTTCCTAAACAACTATAACAGGATTTTCAGTGTTTTTTGTATTTTCCTGGTACAAATTTTTCATACAAATAACTAAGAATATTTCTAACAGTATTAACAGCAATTACGATAGATATAATAACAGTGCTAGTAATAAGAATTATAATAATATGGAGGTTCTGCATAAAGCTTAAAGGGGAGTACCAACTCCTATTATAATCCTGTCTGTCTCCATTGTGATGTAAATGAGGTGACTGCTGCAAAGAATGCCCCTACAGAATTAGCAAGTATGAAGAATTAATGGATCTGGATCGAAGGAAGACTAATTTCCTCAATTGATGCCAGATGGAAAATAAGGACTTTTTGCGGCCCTACCCAAAATATCAAAGATACGAGCCTAAAAGCTTGTTGGTGTTGACTTTTATTATTGTAATTAAGATAAAAATGGCCAATCATAAAAAAATATATGATCAATACAATAAAAAGAGAGAAAACGGACAACGTGTTTCACGTCCCAAACTGGGCGCTTCATCAGATCAGTCCCCAGTTTGGGGCGCGAAACGCGTTGTCCGTTTTCTCTCTTTTTATTGTATCGATCATATATATTTTCTTAATCATATATATTTTTTATGATTGTCCATTTTTTATCTTAATTACAACAATAAAAGTCAACACCAACAAGCTTTTAGGCTTGTCTCTTTAATATTTTGGGTAGGGCCCGAAAGGAAAAAGTCCTTATGTTCCATATGGCATCAATTGAGGAAATTAGTCTTCCCTCGCTCCAATTCCATTAATTCTTCATATCTGCAAACCGGAGACATCTCCACCGGCAAGGACATGGCAGCACCCTTATTCTGCACAACAAGCAAAGATGAGCGTAATCACATGCACAAAACCACAAGCAACTTCTAGAAAAAAACACGTTTATCTGCATTATCTGCCTGTCTTTTTTTCTGTCTTCTTCTAGAATTAGCAAGTGTCAGGCTATTATTGGGCTTGCTGGCCAAAGTAAATGGAATTGATACAGAAAGTATATTAAAATAGTTGTTACTTGTATATTACTAAATGTTCAGAAGTTTTTTCTTTTATAACTTTAAATAATTCAGTCCATTCAGTCTAATTCAGTCAATCTCATGTTTTATCTAGATAATCAACCCTACATGTTCCTAGATTATAAATCATTGGGGGGGATTTATCTTTGGGTTTTTTGTCTGTTTGGCATTGTTTTGGCGCAGCTGTGGTGCAAATGCTGTTTTGCGACTTTCCATTGAACCAAATGAATTTTGATTTGGTGCATATTTAAGTTTAGACACATGTTTTGGGGCAAAATGACTCCAGTCGTCCCCTGGCGTAGAAATAGGACAAAAACTACTACCAAATTTATCAAGACCAATTGCTACTTAGAGGGAGATGTGCACCAAAAAACAAACATTTTGCGACAAAATATTATGAGACAAACCAAAAAAAAAAATAATAATACAATATACATTGACACTCTTGATGAATTCCGATAAAACAAAAATGGAATTGCACATAGACAACCAATTTAAAAACAAATTGTAATGATAAATTCTCCCCAATGTATATTACACAAATGACTTCATAGGTGGTTTTCAGTGCATCAGTGACCATGTTTGTATTGTTTTCTGTGTTGACAGCTTTTTTTTACATGGTTTAGGTAAAATTCTGATGTACATTGTCACATTTTAAGGAAAACCTTATTTGACAAACTGCAAAGCCTGACTGCATTGAGGGCGCAGCTGGATTACCAGAGATCGGAGTGGCTGGATGAAGTTACGGCCTAGCAACAGGAACAGGCCTCGTCCACTTCCATCAGGGCCATCACCGAAATGTAAGAAGAGGGAGAGGCTGTAATATAAAGAAGGGGTTCCCCTGGTGTACTCTTGGTGTGTGTGTGATAAAGGATGCTAAAACTCAGAGTTTCTTTAATGGCACAGAACATAAGCAGGTAACAGGCTTTAACTGTCCTTCCTGCAGGCACACACAAGGCAGTGGATTGGTTGGCTGTGGTTATGATTCCACTGTGGAGAACTAATTTAGTAGCACCTCAGCCTTGATCCAGAAGTTAGTAGGCTGGAAACAGGAGCCAGGTTGGCTCTGCTACTTCTGCAGCAAGCTAGGAGCATGGATGTATCTCTCTGTTGGTATCTCAAGAGTGAGACTGACCCATAGCCTTTGACAGAGCCTTCCAATGTCCAGAAAGTTCTGGAATATTCTGAACCTTCCAACTAATCTGAAACCTGGGGTTCTACAGGAAAGTTACATTAACTTCAGACATAACATAATAGATAGCACACTAACATCTTAGATGTAAACGCTCCTTTTGGACAGTAAATGGCAGCAAAGGATTCCACTTGGAAAGCTATATTCTTGGATAACTTTATACCCAGGGGGAAATCACAGCCTTAAATGTGATGTAGGCTTAAAGAGAACCACTACCATTTTTTTGTCAAGGAGTTGAACAGCTTCTAGATCATGTTTCTTTCACAGCCCAGTGTGGTGGCATCATCCAGAAAATCAACTTTGAAGTGAGATGTAAATTGCTTTTAGAAAGTCAGGGAGGCTGAGAGTTTAACACTGAAGTCCAGCTCTGCTTGCCATAAAATGCCCCCTTCACTGTATTTAATGGTTCTACGTCCAGGGACATCATTGATCTGATTTCCTGAAGTCTACTAGATGATGCCATCACATGGGAGGAGGTGTTCAGAGGCACAGAGAGCTTGACTTCAATGTTAAACTCTCCGCCTACTTGACTTCAAAAATACCAATTTACATCTCACTTTAAAGTTGATTTACTGGATGATGCCGCCACACTAGGCCATGGAAGAAACATCATCTAGAAACTGCTCAGCTGCTTGACAACATACCTGTGACAACATACACAAATGTGGCGCGGACACTTCTTCAATACCTGTGCAAGCAGTTTGCACCTAAAAGAAAGTGCAAAGTCCAACAGCAAACTGGCGCATGGCCCTTATCTGCTTTTTGGGGAAAATGAAGCTAGAATTTGTCAACTTCTTGATAATCTTTTAAATATTTCCTGACCAGTATGAATACAGCAACAGATCATCTAAAATTTACTGTGAATATTTCATATTGAATAGTAACATTTACATGTAAATAGGCATTGCTGCCTAATGCATGGCGCTCCCAAAAGCAGTTGCTTAGCAACAAAGATGGTTAGGTGAAAACTTCTCTCCCATGACAGGATGGATTGTTCTGGTGGAAATGTCCATCAGGTTTCTACAAAAAATTATTCAAACCACTGATCCAGAATGGAGAACCACTCTAGAAATCCAATTTGTAAAAGTCTTGGGTGACAGAACACACAATATGGATAATAAATGTGCACGAGTTGAGTTATACAGGGTATGGAAAGTGGCGTAGTGCGCACTTCATTCTCAGACAGGAGCTCACCTTGGTGTTGTTTAAAGTCCATCTTAATTTTGTGACGAGATGCCCAACCCAAAAATAATTTGGAACAGACCATGCCAGGCTGTGAAGTGTGCTATCCCACCGGGCCCGGAAGATTAGACATAGCGTAGAATAGTTTTTGATTGTAGTGCAATTAGTCTGAGCCTCGTAGTGCATCAGATGCAAACTTCGGGCAGGGAGGGCAAGACCTTCCAACGCCTAATATAGTTATTTAAAGTTGCCCTTAAAGTTGTCACAATTTTAAACTTATCAACTATTTACATGATGGGTGACATGTGGACACCTTCCTCTTGGTGAGGTGACAAGAATCTTATGGACATGTATATGACTGGACTAGCATCCAAGCATACAGACTTCTGCCCTTTTTAGCTCAATCATCTTTCTGAAGGTCAAAGAGCTCTATCTCCAGCCTGTCGTTGGGTGTCCTATAAAGATAAATGAAGCGTTGACTGATCTGCACTCCCCTAATATCATAGAAAGACCAAAAAAAAGACCATTATTCCAATGACAACTACTTTGTAGCATGGGCTGTGTATGGACAACTGTGGAATTATAGAATTATTATGTAGACTTGTTTATGACCTAGAAGAAAGACTGGAAACTGTGCTTGACAAAGGTCAGTTTACTTTATCTCTAAGTTACAAATCTATATGAGGGCTAAACATTTCCAGAGGAGCTATTATGTGTTATTTGAAGCAAGATACTCTTGTATGAATTGCAATACTTATGAAGGGCAAGGCATTGAAAGTCCCTTTGCCTCCGGGAACAAAATACCTATATCAAATGGCCAACACATGTCCCCAGCTAATGGTTTCTTTCAGTGCACTAAATTCCAGTCTACGAGAGGGATGGTCTTTTATCTCTAAATCTTTAGGGTTAGACTCGAGAAGAGAGTACAATTAGTATATATAAGGTTTCCTCGAAAGAAACAATATCTCCCCTTTCAGTATATTGTTTAATACTTAAAGGACATCTACCACCACATTTAGGGGTGGTAGACTGTCCCCAAACGTATTCTTCTATGTCTTCTATACAGAAATATGCACTTACAAACTTTATGCAAATGAGCCATAGGCGCTCACTGTTTGGCTACCGGAGTGCCTCCAGGCTTTGTCGGAACCTAATATATGCACGCGCCCTCATCTCTATTCATCTTCAGCACTGGTGGGGAGCGCTGCAGACAGCTGGTGGCGTCACACGGCTGTCTGCTAATCTCGTGGGAGCTACCTTCCATGCGCAGCCAGTGACAGAAAAGTGCGGCTGCACAAATAGAAAGCTACTTCGTCTGCGGCCATGCGCCAGCTCTTCTCTCTCGCTGACTGAGCATGGAAGGTAGTTCCCACGCATGCGCAAGATTAGCAGACAGCTGTGTGACATCACCGGCTATCTGCAGCATTTCCTGCCGGCGCCAAAGATGAGGGGGATTTGCATATAATAGGTTTCGATGGAGCCAGGAGGCGCTTGGGTAGCCGAACGATGAGTGCCTCTGGCATTTGCATAAAGTTTATAAGTGCATATTTCTGTATAGCAAAGGTTTGGGGGCAGTCTACCACACCTAAATGTGGTGTTAGATGTCCTTTAAATTTTTACTAATAAGCAAGGTGTGTTACAGGGGCCATCCAAATCAAAGTGTTTTTATATTTGCCTGTAAACTAACTCTCTTCTTTATCTAGTCTCAGATCCAATGGTGTTTTTTTTTATATGAGTCTCTGTGATTGTTGGTCGGTACGTGACCTCTTCAGCAAATCAGTGAAGAAGACACTAATTGGGCAAACGGTTAGTGATTGGGCAAAGACCTGCTCTGCGGTGGCCAGCACAGGAATTGCATATCAGCTCCTATTCAAGTCTCAAACTCCCAAAGCATGCTTACAACCCTCTCCCAAACATATTATTACAGTATGTCAATTTCTTAAGGGGATATTACATTATATCATGTCAATATAATCATCATATGGTCAGATCAAAGGAGGAATGATGCTGACTGCCTTTAGACACATCAATGACAAGAGAAAACAGAACCTCAAGCTCAGAGAATTTTTCAAGAATGGTGTTTTAAAATTCTGCAGCCAATGTTCTGCTGTCTGATTCTGCTTAATAGGCTCTGGCTGCTTAGTTGATACAGGTCCAATCTTCACCAAGTCGTGCCTGTTTAGACCAGTTCTGACCTGAAGCAGATTTAAGTGTTCACAACCCTGCCCACCTCGTTCTACGTCCAGACACTCCAAAAGTTTTGTGTCGGGCAAAAACTGCTCCAAACTGGCGAGGATGGGTAGACTTACATGCCTTCTCTGAGCTAAAAAAACATTAAGAGGGAATCAGAACAGAATGAGGCACATTTACTTACCCGGTCCAGTCGCGATCCAGTGGCGCGTTTTCCGACAGGATTGGGGTCTGCCAGGATTCACCTGCTTCTTCCCGGTGTAAGTGCTGATCTTGCGACACAAATTATTTTTTAAATTCCAAGTTTTTTCCGAATCCGTCGAGTTGTCCGATGGCCACGCCCCCCGATTTCTGTCTCGTGAAAACTGGCGCCAAAATCCTGGGGCAATTCAGGGCAAATCGGAAAACCTGACGAGAAACCTGACAAAAGTGCGCGATTAGGACCCTTAGTAAATGAGCCCCATTATGTGTATTGGGTCTATGTATGTAATGAAGAAATTAGATAGTAAATGGATCCCCTTAAAGTTTATAAAACATCGATAGATAATATGTATTTGCGTCCTTTGAGGTGAAGAACTTTCTATAAAAAATCTTCCAGTCTAGTTTCTGATATTTCAATTTCTTTCTTAAAGACGAGGTCTCAGCAGGTACCTACAGATATTCTACATGTTATGATTGCACTGTAGACCTCTTTCCAGCATTTGGCTGTCTTTGTATGCACCGATTCCCTCTCGTCACACGTAAACCCATGCTGACTAGATGTGCTCTTCACTTGTTGTAACTACTGGGTGTCAGACATCTCTCTGCAATCTCACTCCTACACACAAGATGATAATACAGCAGTGTCTTGTGGATCTAAAAAGCAATTTTTATAAAGTGGAGAGGAGCATATTACCCATAATGACACATTTGTAACCTACGGACACTTTCATGCCATCGTAACTGGACGCATACAATTTGCAAACCAGTTTGTCTTCCATTTGTATCATAGAAGTACAGTCATTGTGCTGAAGATGTATTGTTAAGGAAAATAGTGAGTGATTATTACAATGAACGTGTCAGGCTTCTGGGGTAGTGAACCCTCTGGACCACCGTGGACGGTGACACAAGCCGACACCTGGGACCGGAATCTAAGTGGCATCCAGTTTTTACCAGAGCCCACCACAAAGGGGATTGGACTTGCTGCGTTGTGATACCACCAGGTCATTCCACAGGTGCGACTTGTCAGCAGTGGCAGCCAAGGTCGAAGTACAGAGTCGGCAGTCAATAACGTGGTCTGGGACAGGCTGGAGGTCAACACAGGCGGCAAAGGTTCGGGGTCAGAGACGGAGTAGGAGGTCAGGGATGGCAGCGGAGGAGTTAAGTCAGGAACCGGTCCGGGGTCACAAATGGAGGTCAATACACAGGTCACAGATAACAGGTCACAGGCATAAAGCATAAATAGAATTCTGGGTAAGGCCAGCGCCAATTAATGGCACGCTAGCCCTTTAAATATTGTGAAGCCGACGCGCGTTGCCGCGGAGCGGGGCACGCGGAGGGACACGGGTGAGACCGCAACCCGAGACAGTGCGGTATAGACTACATATGGCCATAAAGAGGCCCTGCCACAACTTCAATACATATATTTTATCTAAATACGCATGAAAGAGAAGAGCCTTCTGCCTATCCTTATGTGCCGCATTATCTGGCCCCTGAATATATAGACATACACTCACCGGCCACTTTATTAGGTACAACTGTCCAACTGCTCGTTAACACTTAATTTCTAATCAGCCAATCACATGGCGGCAACTCAGTGCATTTAGGCATGTAGACATGGTCAAGACAATTTCCTGCAGTTCAAACCAAGCATCAGTATGGGGAAGAAAGGTGATTTGAGGCCTTTGAACGTGGCATGGTTGTTGGTGCCAGAAGGGCTGGTCTGAGTATTTCAGAAACTGCTGATCTACTGGGATTTTCACGCACAACCATCTCTAGGGTTTACAGAGAATGGTCCGAAAAAGAAAAAAACATCCAGTGAGCGGCAGTTCTGTGGGCGGAAATGCCTTGTTGATGCCAGAGGTCAGAGGAGAATGGGCAGACTGGTTCGAGCTGATAGAAAGGCAACAGTGACTCAAATCGCCACCCGTTACAACCAAGGTAGGCAGAAGAGCATCTCTGAACGCACAGTACGTCGAACTTTGAGGCAGATGGGCTACAGCAGCAGAAGACCACACCGGGTGCCACTCCTTTCAGCTAAGAACAGGAAACTGAGGCTACAATTTGCACAAGCTCATCGAAATTGGACAGTAGAAGATTGGAAAAACATTGCCTGGTCTGATGAGTCTCGATTTCTGCTGCGACATTCGGATGGTAGGGTCAGAATGTGGCATCAACAACATGAAAGCATGGATCCTCCTGCCATTATCAACGGTTCAGCTGGTGGTGTCATGGTGTGGGGAATATTTTCGCGGCACTCTTTGGGCCCCTTGGTACCAATTGAGCCACGTTGCAACGCCACAGCCTACCTAGTATTGTTGCTGACCATGTCCATCCCTTATGACCACAATGTACCCAACATCTGATGGCTACTTTCAGCAGGATAATGTGCCATGTAATAAGCTGGAATCATCGCAGACTGGTGTTTCTTGAACATGACAATGAGTTCACTGTACTCAAATGGCCTCCACAGTCACCAGATCTCATCCAATAGAGCTCTTTGGGATGTGGTGGAACGGGAGATTCGCATCATGGTTGCAGCCGACAAATCTGCGGCAACTGTGTGATGCCATCATGTCAATATGGACCAAAATCTCTGAGGAATGCTTCCAGCACCTTGTTGAATCTATGCCACAAAGAATTGAGGCGGTTCTGAAAGCAAAAGGGGGTCCAACGTTATAGCATGTGTACTAATAAAGTGGCCGGTGGTGTGTTTTTGTGGTGGTGAGATCGGCCCACCTTGGTGGTGATGACCTCGGCCCAAAATTCTGGCGCACAGTTTAGACCAACTAAAAGTAGGTCTAAAGTAGGAAACCGACAGTCTTATACTGCACCAGAATTCATCATGACCGTATAAATCTAAGACACGTGATCAATCTAAGACACATTGTTAAATCCCCCCAATGCGTTCAGGGACTCAGCTGAGAAGACCAGAAGTTTAAGGAGAAAAACTTCCTTGCATATTTTGGCATTTCTTATTTGCATTTAAAATCATCTCATACAAATACAAGACCCAATATTCTTATAATCTCAGTTTTCAACATTAGTTCATTTTATGTTGAGTTTCATAATCCAATTAACTTCTACGAAGAGCTTCCGCCGTGTTTAATAAGATACTGCTGTTTTTAGGTATCACTGAGGATTAGCATATTAAATGTAGGATCTGCTGGAAACGGCTCAGCAGATAATAATGTGATAGACTATGAAAAATGACATTTGCTTCTCAAAAAATTTTATGAGATTGGATCCGAATGGAAAAGTTTGGATTTGTACTGAATTTTGAGATTTAGTCCTGCACCCAAACTTTATTAGAAGTCCAGGTCCGGCTCAACCACCCCGCCGTATACCCTGGTGGGTTCACACAGGTTTTATGTAGGTGCTAAGTGAATATGTTGGGAAAGCACCTACATATACTGCTTAGCGTATGCATTGGACAAAAAGTGGCAGATAGAGAGCATAGTTGTTGCCTCCCCGTCTGGCAACAATTCCTCCATACACCAAAAAAGCGGATGGAAAGACGTCTGTGACGAATGCGTCAGCAAGGCAAAGACACAGTTATGGGAGCGGATGCACATATTGCGGCTCATTTATCATTTCCATAAATTTTGCACTGAATTCCACCGGGATTTGGCACACACGATCGGATTTTGGCGCAATCGGACGGCTTTCACCGCACAGAAGTCGGGGGGGCGTGGCCGTCGGACAATCTGACGGATTCGGAAAAAAAACGCGGAATTTAAAACGGATGTGTCGCAAGATCGCAGCCCCACATGCACGGGGATAAGCAGGTGAACTCCGGCGGACCTCGGCCCAGCAGCGACACCTACTGGATATGGGGGGCACGAGGTTTGTGAATCCCGAAACCTCTTCCTTAGGTGTCTATAAAGCCTTCTTCATGTATAGTTGAACAGGTAGATGAAGGCCATACAGCATGAGCCGTCCCTGTAAGATCTACCTGTTTGCCGGCTGCCTGGACGTCCTCCTCTGAGTTTTCAGCTAATCTTCGCCCTGTCTTGCCCTGGATGTCCAGTGCCTCTCGCTAGTGTGGCAGACAGCGGAGATCAGTTCTGTCCCTCGTGCTCAGGTAACACTCTTCCTGGTAGCTAAGCATTTAGGTGAAAGCTTCCTAGACTATGCAGTATTATCGACAGGTAAACAAAGGCTGATTATAGAGATCCCTCAATACTCTAAGTCTACTGATGACAGAGACTGCAGAGACTGTGCAGTCACCGTGCGTCTCCCACATAATCCTATAGATGTCATATTCTATAAGGACAAACAGGTTTTTTGTTGGCTGATGTATAGTACAAGCAGCCATGTTTACACAGCATTAAATAACCGTATGGGACTTAACACTATGAATGCAGATACAGTTTGAACTTTGTCCTTAGAAGTGCCCCTGGTTTATCATGCTTGATTTTGGTAGTAGAGTTTCTTTAACCCCTGATTGTGGGTTGGTAAATTTACAGTAAACAAGGCAGTCCCCCGGTACGTTTTTTCTTGTTGAATTTGTATGTAAGTTGAAACGTAGATTTTATAATTGAAGTTCTAAACAATTTTTTTTTTGCCCCATGGACAATTGGAGTTTCAAATTTTTTGCTGTAATGGGACCAAGGATTATCAATAAAGGTTCATTACGACCCTACAGCTGATCATTGCAGCCTGGGACTATAGTAACTCCAGAGAGCTCACCAGAGGTCATAGGGGCAGGTTCGTCTGTAAGTCAGGTGTCCTTAAGTAGGGGACTGCCTGTACTTCAATACTGTAGTATTAATGATTATACTGCTTAGGGTTAAAGTACCCTAGGGAGTCCAGATATATAGTCAATAAAAAAATGTAAAAAACCCCAAAAAAGTTCAAATCTCCCCCCTTTCCCAAAACGGATATGAAAATAAAGAAATAATTAAAAAAATCATAAACATTTTTAAGTATCACTGGGTTCCAAAATGTACGATCTAGCAATGTATAGAAATGGTTATTTCCGGTGGTGAACCCCATAATGGAAATAGCGCCCAAATGACTAGTCCCCAAAATTGTAGCAATAAAAATGTCGTCATGTTCCTAAAAAAATTGCACCTCACACAGCTCCATATGCCAAGTATGAAAAATGTTTTAATAATCAAATATGGCAAATGAAGGGAACAGGGAAGAATACAGACAGAGGCAGGATGTAACTACCGTGGTAGCAGCCACAGCAGCTGCTTTGGGTCCCCGGTACCAGGGCAATGGGTGTTTATTGGGTGTGTATATGCAATTTGTGTGTGTGTGTTTATGTGCAATGCTGATGTATGCAGTATAGAATGCCATGCTTGTACATACATCTTATAGAAATACATATTTTGGAGAAGAAGACCTGGTGCAGGTTTGTGTGTGATATGTGTCAGATGTGATATGCTGATGTCGGTGTATGATGCATGATGTATATAGAACTGTATGAATGTGTGTTCTGCTGTGTGTATATATGGTTTGTATATACTGTGTGTGAGTTTACAAATATGTAATAAACATTTAAGGGAGGGGCTGCGTTCATTAGACTGCTTTGGGGAACCAGCTCTCTCCTAGTCACACCCCTGAGACAGTCTTGGAGGAGATTACGTAAGATATTTTGTCACAACTAACTGCTCCTTTCTGCTAAAAGACAGAACCATACACACACAGAACCATACTTCCTTCAACATCTGCTACTTTCAATCAAAATGTCTTTAACTGTGACTCCCACTCTTATCTTCACCATCAACTGTATTCAATGCAACATGCAATACGTTAGGATGTACCATCAGAAAGAGTAAAAACAGTGCCGTGTGAACACATTTCTGGAGCTACTGCAACAATAGGTATCCCTCATCATTGAATTGTAATATATATATCGGGAGCCTCAAGACACTTCAAGACCATCATTCAGGTCATCTGGACAATATGATAGTCATAACCCATCGAAAAAGTGATGAAACCCCATAAGAGGAGGACTGGTCCCAGAAAGTCCATACGAGAGAACATTTTGGATCTTAACTCTGGAAACAGACATCCTAAAGCATGACTACCACAATGACTCATGTAATATTTATTGACTTATCAACTCCATTGAGCCTCGCCTCTTTGTTTCCTAACAGCATTTGTGCGGTATATTACTGTTTCCCTCATTCCGATTATGTGATTCTCCAGGGGGTGTGTCTTTCACTCGTCAGCTGCTCCGTATTCCTTTTTATTCATTCTTGACTAGAGATGAGTGCTCGTTATTCGAGACAAACTTTTCCAGATGCTCGAGTGCTCGTCTCGAATAACGAACCCCATTAAGTCATGGGACTCGAGCATTTTTCAAGGCCCACGGCTCGGAAAAAAAATGTTTATCTATTGAAAAAATGTCTTCTGATAAGTTTTGCAGATGTATCAAACACTGCAATCTATTCTCACTATTCCGCGCGTATATTATCTCCAGACAAGTTAGCAGATGTGAAGAACAGTGAGATAGAAAAAAACAGTGAACACAGGATCATTTTAAGTGAAAAACGCAGGTAAAAACAGTGAAGAATAGATTGCAGATGTTCGTCACATCTGCTTACTTGTCGGATCCCGTGCTGCTGCTCCCGGTGTCTCCGTGCTATCTGCTCCCCAGTGTCTCCGTGCTGCCCCGGTGTCTCCGTGCTGCCCGTGTCCTGTGCTGCCCCAGTGTCTCCATTCTGCCCCTGCCCGATGTCTCCGTGCTGCCCGATGCCCTTGCTGCCCCAGTGTCTCCGTTCTGCCCCTGCCCCGCATGTCTCCGTGCTGCCCTGTCTCCTTGCTGCCCCAGTGTCCCCGGCTGCCCCAGTGTCTCCGTTCCTGCCGCGCCCCTCGTCTCCGTGCGTGCTGCTCCCGGCGATGTCTCTTCTGCTGTTTCCCCACTACGTAGATCTCTGTGCTGGTGATCCCCGGGTGTCTCCCGTCCTGCTCACCGTGTTTTCTCCATGTGTTCTTCACACATGTATATTGTTCTTCCACAGTATTTTGTTTGCACCGTTTTCGCGCGTATCTCCCGACAACGTTCAAGCAGATGTGCCGAACCTCTTAATCTATGGTCTTCAACTGTGTTCTTTACTTGTGTTTTTCACTTAAATATTAGGGGGGGCGACCATGGCGCTGGATGGAAGCTTTCACTGTTTTTAGTTCTATTCTTCACTGTTCTTCACCGTGTTTTTTTAAATTAAATGCTAATGCCAGATCGCCGGCAGGGGAAATACTCATCCGAGCAACGAGCCGTTTCGAGTACCTTAATACTCGAACGAGCATCAAGCTCGGACGAGTATACTCGCTCATCTCTATTCTTGACCAATTTGACTTGTATAGTATACATATCTCATGTCTCAGTCTTCTCATTTTTATATTGTTATTTTACATGTTTTCTTCATTAATGTGGAATACTCAGTATATATACTTACTTCTTTTCATCATGTGATCTTTGAGCAGGTGTGTCATGGCATCTCCATGTGTCCCTACGTCATTCCATGCTTCCGATATCAGTAACTATTTCTTACCATGTGCCAAACCATTGTGTCTATGATAAAGAATCTTACTAGATTCAAAACGCGTCAGATGTTCTTTCCTGCCATGGCATCCTGATGTTTTTAATGCGACCTTAATAAAACAATGTTTTTATATTCCCCTTTTTGGAACCACACATTGTTGGATTTTTTCTACTATTTTACATGTGCTTTTACAATGTCCACAAAACATTTCCAAATTAAGAAAACCTAAGACAGATCCTTGCCTGCAACTACATGAACACAAAATAACTATGGTGAAATTAAGTAAAAATTTTTAATAGTCCTAAAATTCTAAAGTGAATGAAGCTAAAAACAGAACTTGACACCCCAGATATTACTTTTACACAACACTGAGTCTCCGGATCAATGGAGTCTTTGACTGCATAATGATATGCAACGCAACAATACAATGAAAATATTACATCATTTTGGTTCCTTGTAGTGTTGTGCTATGTTTTTTATACTACTGTCTTCTATTAGGCATCAGTTATATTCCTTATCATTTCTGATTCTGTAGAATCCCATCGCACACAATGAACTTATTCTCTGACTCCATTTTTCAATGTAAGTAATTGCTCTTGACAAGGACATATGTACACACTTTAACAAATGCAATCCAAACACGGGTGATCAGATGGCGTGCCGCATCATTACTGCACACATTTTTTTTCTTGTATGTCAATATAATAAGAAGGTCGTAAGAACAAAGAACTGCACACACAGCGATGCACTGTATAATCACATTATATCCATCATGGTGGAGGAGGCTGAGCCCAGCAGTGGGTCAGAACAGCAGAACCTGTCTGGATGTCTGGTATCTTATAGACCCACGCCATGAATGACTGGATTTTCTAAACCACTGGGTGTTATTAAGCTTCAGAAAATCACTTCCAGGATAACTCAGTGAAGACCCGATATTCTGTAGGCTAGCCGATAAAAATGTTAGAACCTGACTATTTTTGTTGGTTGAACACACACCTTCACATATAACAACTTTCCTTCTTTGCTCCCCTTTTACTGTATAGCACAATGTCCCCTATGTCTGCTATGCAATATGTATACTATGGGGCACATTTACTTACCCAGTCCTGTCGCGATCCCCGAGGTGCATTGTCCGACGAGGATGAAGTCCGGCGCGATTCACTAAGATCGTGCACCAGATATCCTGCATGTGTTGCTTCCCCGCTCAGGTCCGCCGGAGTTCACTTTCTTCTTCCCAGTGTATGTGAGTGCATGTCTTGCAACACAATTTGAATTTTAAATCCCGAATTAGTTGAGTTGTCGCATAAAAGTCGGCGCCAAAATCTGCCAAAATCTGTTTGTGTGCATCAAAAACCCCTGTTAAATGTGGCGCAAATCGGGAATAGTCGGGAAACCCGAAGGAAATGCTGTCCGCGGACCCTTAGTAAATGTGCCCCTATGTGTACTAGTACAGGGTGTACTATATGCAGTTTGCACCCTGCTCTATTTGTTATAGTGCAGGGGGCACCAGATTCAAGATTTCTGGTGCAAGTTCTTCATGAATCTGGCACTTGGAACAAAGTAGAAGAAAGGCATTAAAGGGGTTGGCCACTTTACCTCATGGTTTTTGTAACGTGTGTGTAAGTGTGGGGGGCAAGATATTAGGTAATTTACCAATATAAATCTATTAATAGTTCTGCTCTGCTTTCCTGATATGTAAAGTGAATCCTTCTGTCTTTTACTTCATCAGCCAGAGATTCCTGTCCAGCAGATGGAGGGTGATCTGTCCCAGGACCTTTATCTTATATTCATGAATACTATCATAAGGTCCTGGCAGGGCGATTGTTCATGGACAGTTGGAGATCACATGACCATGTTATGGACAGGAATGTCTAGCCGATGAGGAGGCTTCACTTGCAGAACTTTATCTAGATGTATATTGGTAAATGACATAACATCCTGCCCCCCACAAACATTATAAAAAACATGAGGTAAAGTGGCCAACCCCTTTAAGCTTTAGATTTCTTCTCAAAACTCCATTAATCCATAAGAGGGTAAATTTGGGAATACGGGACGGGATTGATACTATGTGACTACGGGACGGGATTGATACTATGTGACTACGGGACGGGATTGATACTATCTGTACATAAAGAGCAACAAAGGACTACCCACCACCTGAGGCCGTGGGAGGACGCTCTCTGTATTAGATAATACCTATAGGAAGCATGTAGACCTTATCCACTAAAATCCTGTGCTGCAATGAACGGTCTACCACTATCACATTACATTACAGTCTCCATATTGGATTTCTGGAGGGGTAAGCAGTTATTAGGATACTGCAGTGTAGAGGCTACAACTACTAACGGGCCAAAACTAGGATTCCTGCTGGGTGAATATTTCACTGAATGAAATGAAATCTCGGCTCCAGATTACTTGTATGTTAATATTTGCCGATGTCCCTCTAAGGACACCCTGGGCCCCAGGTGAAGCTGCGCTCGCTGGAAGCGGTGACTCTGTTGTGAAGTTACTGTGACTACAGTTTACACAGGCTCATGTGACTCACGTCTCCATCCGTCAGCCAGGAGTCACACTATTCATGTGGAATCCGCTGTGTCGTCAGAAATTGTTTATTTACTGTAGTAGAAGGTAGAAAAAAAAAGTGTCTAAAGTCCTGGAAAATTGTAACTTTGCCAGAAAAACTGTGAATAGATTTTTATCGGCAAAGAATTCAGTTGACATTGCTGTTAATAAGTGACAAAGGATAAGTTACATGGATATAACTCAGAGCACATTCCTTGCGGTGTTAGAAATGCTGTTCTCCGTCAAGCAGATATTTTACCTTCATTGGGGTCCTGAAGTTTAACATTGCCATTAAAATGGTCTTCAATGTACAAAGGACTATGCACAATAGGGACTTTGCTGAGTTTATACTGGTTCTGTAGCTCAAAGAACCCCAAGCCTTGTGTAATCTGAAAGAAGAGATTCATATCTTTAATATGACACAATGGGGCTTATTTACTAAGGGTCGCATGCTGCACTATTGTCGGACTTTGCACCATTTTCGGGTTTGATGGGTATTTAACAGGGGATTATGTTGCACGCGATCGGATATTGGCGCAGCTGGCATGTAACAGAAATCAGGGGGTGGGCCATCGGATGATCCGACGGATTCGGACTGAGCGCGGGATTTGACTTTCAAATTGTGGTGCAAGGCCAAGCTCTTGCATGCACCAGGAAGAAAAAGGGGAACTCTGGCAGACCTGGGCGGGGAAGCACCACATGCACAATATCAGGCGCACAATCTCGTCGGACAATGCACTTTCCAGGAACTCGCTGGACCGGGTAAGTAAATGAGCCCCCATGTATATAGGTACTAGAAAACTGAAGATAGGGGCATCTGAAGTCACAGCCATTAAACTTGACTAATTTCAGGCAAAATATGACTCTTCTCTGCACATTTGCATATGGCTTTGGCTTTGATGGAGATTTGGTATAGGATTATAGGCAAAATTTTACAAAAAGATGGAATTCTAGAAAAAAAAAATTTCATACCCTACATGAGGGGCGCTGGTAGTTTAATGGGGTAAAAGCTGGTGTCAGTGTCCCCGAACAAATGTGATGAAAATAGTCTGTATCTGCAAATTTACGAGAGAGATGGACATACTGAATTAAAAATACAGGGCATAAGCTCCTCTCCCATCATTATTAAAAACCAATGGACATGTGGCTGAGCATGCGTGTCTGTAGCTCAATCAGGAAAACTAGCTATTGTCCTCTATATCTGCAAGCTATCTAACATGTATGGAAAGACCAATAAAAGTGGGGGTTTGGCTGAACTTTAAAATGTCATCGGTTTCCAGGTTCTTGTTCCGAATCGGGAACCAAACCACACTCCCAGTAATGGGTGTTAATTGTTTAAATGCCTTCTGTCAAACTCGCACACTGTTATTTTGGGGAGAATCGGAGTGATAAGAGTGGGTCAGAACCTAAATGTACTGATTACTGGGGACAATGCAACGCAGCCAGAAATGGAGCGGAGCGGCTAGACCTATCAATAATTAATAAAAAGGACATTTTTGTTGTATTGAAGAAGTTCAATCAAATCCCCGTGGAGCTATTTGCACAACCCTGCAGTCTGGTTAGAGCCGCTCGGCGGAGTGGCATTTAAATGCCATATTTGATAACATGTCAGCACAAGACTTGACAGAGCTTATTGGAGAGTTAAAGGAGACTTGTGTTTGCCGTCCAATTTATTAACTGCAGGGAGGATGTTAACGCCATCCGGGGAAACAGAGGACCAAATAGATGGCGTATTATGTGCTACTGCTGAATGTCTGATACTGAGAGGTTACATTACAGGGAGGTGACACCGGGAGAACAATTACTCCTTACAAAACAGATTGTCACATAAATATGTATTATACCCATGTTCATCTTCCCTGAATGACTTTAATATCTGAATAAAGTCCTCATTTACATAAATTAATCTGCAATTCTTCCACTTTTGTCTGGAGCTGTAATATTTTATAAATGCTGTGTCACTGCTAGACGCAGGCACAGCTGTAAATGTCTCCCCTCCGGAATGGGGTAACTGCATGGACCGCAGCCAGCTGTAGTATCGGGGGTCCACGACAAGCAGGGGTCCTACACTCATGAATAAGAATGAAATTATTATGTA
Source organism: Engystomops pustulosus (assembly GCA_019512145.1). Classification (NCBI taxonomy): domain Eukaryota; kingdom Metazoa; phylum Chordata; class Amphibia; order Anura; family Leptodactylidae; genus Engystomops; species Engystomops pustulosus. Next base: position 26,137,032 of record CM033649.1, on the reverse strand, counting down.
ATTCTTCTCCCGTATTGTGATGTCACACGTCTGTGTTATGCCGGCGTATGATGTGGTCAAGGTACAGTAGTGGATTATAATACAGGCGGTTTGGGCGGTAGCCCAGGCCCAAGCCTTCTAGGGGGCCTATGGCCAAACCACCTACCAAATTTTATACTGAGAAGGGTCTTCACCTAAGAAATCCTCATACACCTGTTTCTGCTTTCAATACATATATACAGAAGAGATATTTCAGGATCTTTGAAGGTCCTACAAAGGTCCTGACACAGCAGATATAAAACAGGCAAAAGACATGCATCCTCCGTATTCTAAGAAGCTGATTCTAGCACCATATGTAGGAAGAGATACCAGACTGTAGGGGCTATAATATTCAGTATAGAAGTATATGGAAGTATTAATCCACCCCTGTCAAGGTATCATCATGTTGTACATTTTCTCTGTAAAATCACTTGTTCACTTGTAATTCTGCTGTTATACACTCACCGGCCACTTTATTAGGTACACCATGCTAGTAACGGGTTGGACCCCCTTTTGCCTTCAGAACTGCCTCAATTCTTCGTGGCATAGATTCAACAAGGTGCTGGAAGCATTCCTCAGAGATTTTTGGTCCATTGACCTTGGCATCACCAGTTGCCCGCAGATTTGTCGCTGCACACTCATGATGCGAATCTCCCGTTCCCAATAGAGCTCATTGATTGAGATCTGGTGACTGTGGAGGCCATTTGAGTCCAGTGATCATTGTCATGTTCAAGAACCAGTCTGAGATGATTCCAGCTTTATGACGGGCACATTATCCTGCATCGGATGTAGCCATCAATGTTGGGTACTTTGGTCATAAAGGGATGGACATGGTCACAACAACAATACTCAGGTAGGCTGTGCGTTGCACGATGCTCATTGGTATCAAGGGGCCCAAAGAGTGCAAGAAATATTCCCCACACCATGACCAACCCACCACCACCACCTGAACCTTTGATACACGGAGGATGGTATCCATGCTTCATGTTGTTGACGCAAATTCTGACCCTACCATCGAATGCCGCAGCAGAAATCGAGACTCATCAGGCCAGGGCAACGTTTTTCAATCTCTACTCGGTCCAATTTCGATTGAGCTGTGCAAATTTGTAGCCTCAGTTTCCTGTTCTTAGCTGAAAGGCAGTGGCACCCGTGTGGTCTTTCTGGGCTGTAGCCCCATCGCTCAAGTTGGAGTACTGTGCATTCAGAGATGTTTCTTATGCCTACTGGTGAACGGGTGGCGATTTGAGTCACTGTTGCCTTTCATCAGCTGAACAGTCTGCCCTTCTCCTCTGACCTCTGGCATCAACAAGGCATTTCCGCCACCAGAACTGCCGCTCACTGGATGTTTTTTTTTTTCGGACCATCTCTGTAAAACCATAGAGATGGTTGTGTGTGAAATCCCAGTAGATCAGCACTTTCTGAAATACTCAGACCAGCCCTTCTGGCACCAACAACCTGTCACGTTCAAAGGCACTCAAATCACCTGTTCTCCGCCATACTGATGCTCGGGGTTTCAACTGCAGAGGAGATTGTCTTGCCTAAATGCACTGAGTTGCCGCCATGTGATTGGCTGATTAGAAATTAAGTGTTAACGAGCAGTTGGACAGGTGTACCTAATAAAGTGGCCGGTGAGTGTAGATAAAAGGGGGATTCTGTTTTCATTCTGATTCATGGTAACAATTCAATGTAATGCAGAGGTCCTCACACTGCTGTGTTCTTTGATCTCTGCATAAAAACTGCTCCCCAGCCTCCCCCCTTCCCCGATTTAATATCTAACCAGTAGCCTGATACCGCTCTTACTCAGAACAGAAGAGGGGGCTTTGCTGTGAGATCGCACACACCAGTGCACCAGAGTGCTCCAAGTCCAGTTACAATCCTGAAATATAGATACATGTTTTATAGTCCTGCTGCTACTACCAACAAAAAAGGTATGGTCAGCTCTCCAGGCCCAATACTGAACATCCCTTTAAAGGTTCAGTCCTTGTAAGGGGCAATCTTCAAAATAGTTTTATGGGTTTTGGTTTTCAGTAACAGTGCCACCACTCTCCAGGGGCTGGCAATGGAATTGCAGCTGAACCCTGTTCAAGGGGGTAAGGAGGAGCTGCAATACCAAGTCTAGGGGGTATTTCTTTCTGAAAGATAAGGTTGATCACTGTCAATGCAGTCCAAACTCTTGATTCTCCATTCAGTATACATTATATTACTACTACATGCTATTTTATGTTTATACTTTACATTTTGTGTATTTGTATTGAGTTCTGCCTCCTAAATACTGGCCAATATCCCTAAAGGTAGCAGTTAGATACTATTACACTGATATTTTTTTACGTCTCTTTTATATCAAAAGTCCATATTTCCAGAAAATCCATGTTACATGAATGAAATGTGTCTCTAGTCATATTAACTACTTTAAGTGCCGATCTTAAATCCTGACTGTTATTTACAAAGGTTCGTATCACAGAACAAACCTCCCGTCTGAATGGCTGTTAGGGGCATTGTATCAGAGCACAGCAGCCATCAATAGGCTATTAGGCCAGAAAAATGAGAATAAAACTCCAGGGGAAGATGTTCCTTAACCAGGAGCTGCTGCCGAGGACCTAATGGTCAAAAATTGTAGACCTTAAAACCCGCAGTGTGCCAGAAAAGTGCACAATAAAGCCGCAGGAGCTACAAAACTAGAATGATAAATGTGCCAACTGAGGACACTGGAAGTTCAGAAAAAAGCAGATATTTTCTACAATAGCTGACGCGATCATTTTGGCCCCGATCCAGTGATGGTCGCTGAAGGCTACTGTAAACACATTTCTTTAAATGACTCTTAAAGGCATTCAATGCTTTCAAGAGAATTTGTCATCAGAAAATTACCTATTGCTGAAATCAAGATTTTAGGATGAATTGATTTTCTGAACCTGAGCTTTTTGAGTTTTTGTATAACAAAAAAGCTCTAGTGACAATGTGTCAGGGGATATGATTCCATAATTCATAGTGTGGTGTCATCATTTCCTGGTTCTATTAGGCCCCTTACGCCTCTGAGCTGTCCTTTGCTGTGCCTGCTGCAAGAAGCTGAAATGGTGGTCAGGTAGAGGAAGAAGATGAAAGAGTCTCCTCCGATTAGGCATCAACAGATTTACAGCAGAATTTTTGAGAAAATTTGAGTAATGATTTAAATCGTGTTTCACTTCCAAAGCGAAAGTTATCTTTGGGTTCTTTTTGGAATATTTACTAAAATAGTGATTTAAGGAGAACTGTTACCATACTGTGAAGTGTGGAGTCAGAGCACATGACACATCTAGTGCAGGGTCGGGAAGTAAGAGTTCTCCTTACGGAGACTGCCAATTAGGGCAACCATATAGGCGTGTGGAGTATTATAGCCATGGATGCTCCACTAGGGGGATTGTGGAAAAATATGCAAGTTTTCCGGGATGGGAAAAGGAAGACCACGCCTCTTAGCTACCTTGTAAGGCAGCTCCCTTAACATCCAACATTATCTACAAGAGGCCTTATAACATGATGAGGGATTAAAACCAAACCAGTCTATCTATTCCAGAAGGAACAGACTCCCAACCGTAGACAGCGATGTTTGGACCTGATTGGGTCTCCTCAGTACAGCGTAGGGAACTGGTTTGGCTGGGTGAGAGGCTTGTGACTAGGGTTGTGAAGCCTATAACAGGACATGCATGAGCCTCATATCCAGAATCAACATATAAACTGAATGTATATAATGTGAATTTGGTATTCTAAATCAAGATGATGCCCTAAAGAGAAAAGTGAACCAGAAACGTAGAGTCTTTTTCACTTGAAAAAACGGTTTCTTAGGACCCCGAAACATGTTGTGTTGTTGAGATATTAATAAACCGTTTCTTATTACATAACTCCCATTGTATCCTGAATACCGTTGTGCGCCAAACGACAAACCTCTCTATCCCTTCATATCCTAAATTAGAACTGGCCTAGAACCACATTAAACATTGATTATTTTTTTTTTACCTTTTTGTCCAAAAAATATTCATTTTACAATCTTAAGCTGGAAATTTCTTGTGTTTTATTAATTTGCCATTCTTCCAGCTGATTGCTCCTGTCCAGGACTCGGCGGCACCGGCACTTTCATTGCATCCTTTATAAATTCTTTCAGTCTTCCACCTTATATATTATTTAACCCTTGCGCTGGTTTCACAGCAGGGATTTTGGAGGCATGCTTTATTCCTAGGTCTCTTAAGGTAATACCATGTTACTTGGTAGGTTTTTTTGATCGACAAACGTTGTCTGAACAATGTCACTTGTGTAATGTTTATTATTAAAACGATGGAACTGGATCTGTAAAAGTATTTTCATGTATAAAAGAACAGCGGGTGATATGGGAGACAGACAAAATAATCTGTCAGTGCTTAAATTTTTACTTTTTGCTAAACTAGAATATAACATGTATTGGGTTTTAGAAAAAAAATCTATATAAATATAGAAAATAGTGGAGTCTAGGTTTGTGTCCTGAGTGAAGAACAAGAAAAAATTCCTTCTTACCATGGTAGTACAGTATAGTCCTTGGAGTCATAAAATGGGGATGGCTGTATATTTAAGGAGTATGGAACTTTCAGATGGATAATGGAAGAATAAGGCGCCATTCACATGTAGTGGCTGTGCAGAGGGTGTGCAACTCAATATATTGGTGCTGAGCTGCAGTACCCAGTATGGCCTCTATAAAATGTATTAATGAGTGTGTTTCCAGCATCTACAACCTTAGATTTCTGGTTCTGTGGAGAACAGCTAACTAATGGGGGTGTCCGATTTCTAATATTGAGAACAGACATCAAGTAGAGTATCATGTCTATTCTTTTCAGTAAATCAAGGTTCGGACCAGAAAACCCTGCAAAAGTTCTGAGCAACTTTCTCGGACTGAACTGGGCGACAGGCTTAAAGGGGTTGGCCACTTTACTTCAAGTTTTCTGTAACGTGTGGGTGGCAGGATATGAGGGTAATATATTAAAAGTTTTGCTTTCTTGACATATAGGGGCATATTTACTTACCCGGTCCATTCGCGATCCAGCGGCGCGTTCTCTGCAGAGGATTCAGGTCTTCCGGCGATTCACTAAGGTAGTTCCCCCGACGTCCACCAGGTGTTGCTGCTGCGCTGAATTCCATCAGAGTAGACTGAAGTTCACCAAGCCAGGCCGGGTGAAGGTAAGCGCTTGTCAAGCGACACATTATTTAAAAAAATATGGCAGTTTCTCAGAATCCAGCAGGTTTTCCGATGGCCACGCCCCCGATTTCTGTTTCGTGCATGCCGGCGCCGATGTGCCACAATCCGATCGCATGCGCCAAAATCCTGGGGCAATTCAGGGAAAAACTGCGCAAAACTGTAAAATTTGTGTAACCCGACATAAAAACGCGATTCGGGCCCTTAGTAAATGACGCCCATAAAGTTAAAACTTCCTTGGTTCCCTTTTAACCTCAATCAGACATCTCTGTCTATAACATAGCTGCAAATGCAGGGTCATGTGATCTCTATCTGTCCATGAACAATCCCCCTTCCAGGTTCTTACGATAGATCAATACAATCTTAAAGAAAATCGACCATAAATCAAGAAAGATAAACCATGGACACTTAGGCTCAATGCACACTTCCAGATGGAGAGGGGATCTCCATAAGGAGCTCATTGGCCATGCTGCAAAAACGGGCAGGAATAGGAGGTACTCTCTCTCTTCTGGTTTCCCCCCCATTTCAGACAAGCCCATCTATGGTGGCCGTGAGCTAGCTGCCATTGGCAGATGTGTGCATAGAGCCTTACTAATAGATCCAGGCATCATGCGGTAATCTTTTTATACTTATTATTGATGGCCTTCTTTCTATTATCAGTGAGTATGAAATGAGCTGAGGGAGCAGGGTGAGACAGTGAAACAGTCTGTAAAGCCAGATCATAGAGGGGCTAGGGTAGCCCCTCGGGCTTATTAGCATAATTTCAAAGTGGACTTTAGAGGGAACAAGGCCATGAATAACAAATATATGGAGATTACCACAATCATGGTGCCCGAATCTATGAATAAGTGTCCCTGGTATATCATACTTCATTTGGATGGTAGATTTCCTTTAAAGGGAACCTGTCACCAAAGCACCCCCATTTTTCGTCGTGCACATGTTCCAAAAGTCCATAAGATGACGATTGCATCACTGCTTTTGTCATTTTTTGTGAGTATTCAATATATTCATATCGTGTATTTTTCCTGGCTCCCTGCCAAGCTCACACACTGAGTCCCGGGGGCAGGAATTTAAAATAAAACGCACATCTGCTCCTGGTTCTTTTCCCCAGCCCATTTGCTTCTGTCCCTCCATCTGACATCACAGATGGAGGGCAGCTAGGAATACCAGAGGAGGGTCGTCACAGGGAGTGAATTGAGTGTGTGGCTGGGGAAGTCCAGGAAGTCTGTTTGATTTTGAATTCCTACCTCTGGGACTCAGCGTGGGAGCTTGGCAGGGAGCAAGGTAAAATACACTTTATGATTATAGCGAACCTATACTACTCACAAACATGACAAAAGCTATGCAGTCATTATTTTATAGGCTTTTGGAACATGTGCTTGGTGAAAAATGGGTGCTGTGGCGACAGGTTCCCTTTAAGGTCCTGAAAAAATGATTGGCCATGGACAGATAAGATCACATGACCCTCCATACATTTTATGGACAGGAATGGCATCTGGTGAGGTAGAAGACATTTCTGAACCAAGGACTTTATTTAACATTTTAAAAAAAGCAGAGCAGACCTTTTAACAGATGTATATTAGCTCATATCCTGCCCCCCCCCCCCCCACTTACACACACATTACTCAAACACAGTCTGCAGTTTTGCATGGTCATTATATTCAGGGCTCAAAGTTATTACAGTAGACAAGACTGAAGGTTTGTATATGTGGGTTTCCTCCGGGTCCTCCGGTTTCCTCCCACACTCCAAAACATACTGGTAGGTTGATTAGATTGTGATTCCTATTGGGGACAGGGACTGATTTGGCAAGTTCTGTGCAGCGCAGATTTGTACTTCACATTATACAGTATCTAGGTTATTGTTTTTTGTATTTTGGTTTATAATATCTAGGTTAGGGCCACACACCCCATTTTGGAGACCTTTAGTTGTGGTTCTGGTCTTTTTACACTACATCTAGACACTGTACCATTTTTCCGGCTTTGCATTGTGCTGAATCACTTGTTATTGCTGATTATGTGCTCAATGAGCTTGGCTGAATTACATTCATATGACTGTTTATGTAACGGTGTGTACTGATGCATAATTCATCCAGCCGAATAGTCTGCTTCCTTTTCAAGGGTCATAATAGGTGTTTTACATCATCCATTCAGTTTTGTACAAAGCTCTACACAAAACCCTAATGCTCGTGCAACCTACTACTGTGGAGGGACTTCATGTGTGGTAACAAAACATTGAACAAGTATCTGTAACGGGAGAATGTTTAACACATCTGAATAGTTCAGAGCATAGAATAAAGCAACTTTTTCCCTTTGTGTTTTCATCTTTTTATTCCGGATGTCAGAAGGAGAAATGAATCCAATGATAACATTTGACATTTACCATATTCACAAGTGTTAACTTTACAAATACCATGCTTACATTGAAGATGACCTATCCCTTAGGACAGTGATGGCAAACCTTTTAGAGACAGAGTGCCCATACTACAAACAAAATCCACTTATTTACCGTGAAGTGCCAACATGGCATTTTAAGCAGTAACTTATTGCTACCTGTTCTTCCACATCTTTCAATTGTATTGTCCCCCTGAGGCCATCAATACAGTTGAAAGAAGGAGGGCAAATTCAAACTCTCGTTGTAGCTTCTCTCCAGAGTCTCTCTGTAGAGGAGGAATGGTGGGTCCAGAATGAGGACCTCAAAAGGTATTGCAGTTCTGTCAACACCTTCTCACTTTCCTCGCAGTTCCAAACAGCCAATAAAGTGTCACTTTAAAATAGCGCTGAGAGCAGCATCTCTTAAGTTGCCTGGGATTGCAGGAAGATTTGGTGGATTTGGTACTCTTTGGGGCACTCTGTCCTGGGGTGATGGCCTGAGTGCCCAAAGAAATGGCTCTGAGTGCCACTTCTGGCACCAGTGCCATAGGTTCGCCATCACTGCCTTAGGACATTGATGGTGAACCTTTTTACAGACCGAGAGCCCAAACTACAAAAAAATACCCACTTATTTTTGGAAAAGTACCACCATGGTGTATTAAGCAGTAACATATACATTTCAATCGTATTAGCTTCCTGAGGACACCGATAAAGTAGAAGGAAGGAATGGATATCCGGATTCTTATTGGTCAAGGTCCCCTGCACAGGAAAATTGTGTGACCTGGAATAGGATCTACAATGATATTCCAGCTCAGTCCAGTCCTTCCTACCTGTAGTCTCAGGCAGCCAAGGATGTGTTGCTTTAAAATAGAAACAGGAGGTCTTCTGTCGGGTGAACTCCGTGCTAGAATGAGGGCCAGGGTGCCAACAAAGAGGGCTCTGAGTGACACCCCTGGTACCACTGCCTTAGGAGGTTTGACCCTAGTCACCCATGCGCAGTTATGAAGGAGCTTTTGTGGCTGTGTACCTGGTACTACAGTTGCATAGCATGGAATTAAGATGAAGGATGAGCTGTAACACCAAATACAGATACTTAAAAATGTCTAAAAATGCAGAAAATCTTTGAAAAGATGTCTGCGAGCCCGGGGTAAATGAATTGAAAGAGGGACACTACATAATAAAAAGCTAGGGAGCTTTTGTGCATCAAATTTTTCTGCATTACAGGATATGACGTTGTATAGGAACATATGGATCAATTCATCTACAGGACTTTGGGGCACATTTATCATACACTGTGTACCAGATTCTAAGACAAAGTGAAAAAAAAAAAAAAATTAAAAAAGGCTTACGACTTTAAAGTGTAACTCAGATGTTAGAATGCTTTTTACCCAATTGTCATATGTACAGAACAATGGCCATATTGTGTTCCTTGCCCTTTTCTTTCCAGAGTTTTCTGTTCTGAAGCTACTTGTCAAAAGTCTACTTCAGCTGCAGTGAAGTGAGGAGGGACTAACCTCTTACTGTGTCTGTTCTGAACCAGAGTCAAATTTAGGTTGTCCACAGTCCCCATGTCTTGTGTTCTCTCAATAACGTACAACTCCAATATATACATTTTTTTTATTCACAAACCAATAGCTCTTAGGGTGTAGAACAACTTTATTATTATTAGTGATGACCATACTCTTCTGGTGTGTGAATTTGGTCAGCAGTGGCTGAGTTGTTGATCTTTAGAGAGAGGGTTTCAAAAAGAGTAGGGGCTTCTGCTCCCTGCTCACACAGGAAGGAGGAGGTCATGTGACTGCTCTCTGTGTGTAGCTGAGAGCGGAGTGTGTTCAGTGCTGTAGATACATTGAATACTGAAGCAAAATATCTCCCCCCTCCAGTACCAGTCCCTCCCTCACAGTATGCGATTCTGCAGAACTTTATCTCTCCCTCTGCACCTCAAGCTGTGTCAGACTCCTCTGCAGCCCCTCCCCCACATTCTACACAACTAAAAGAGCTATTAACCCTCACTGGATCTATTACTTAATGAGAAAACACAAGGCATCATGGGATCTGTAGGCAACCTAAATTTGACTTCAGGACAGATATAGGAAGAGGTTAGAGTCTAACCACTTCACTGCTGAAATTTGAAATTATAATTCAGGTCTGCAGCTTTGCAAGTGCTTCAGATAGAAAACTCTTCAGGTTGAAAGACCTTACTGAAAAGCTCCACAACGAGTAAGAGCTGTAGCAGGATTAGGGTTGGATACTAAAGAAGAGGGGAGGGGCTGTGAGTAGTTCAAAGACGAGAGCAAAACGTTTTTCCAGCCGAAATACCCACCCACAACACTGGCAGAGCTGTAGACCTGGATTGAAAGGTTGAAGTAGAGGCCCAGCTCAATGGAGAAATTTAAAAGCCTTTATTCCAAAAATAACGCGGCATCCAAAACATAATTGCATGAAAGTTGGGCAATGCTTGAAACTCGTTGATGTGATGCGTTGCCCGACATCCAGCGAATATATTTTGGAAGCTTTTAAATTTCTCTATTGAGCCGGACCTCTACTTCTTTCATTTATACCACACCGAACAGTAAGGTGTTCTCCGTGCCCTGGACATGACAATACAGTTAGGGGTAAGCTGGATTCCTTCTTCTGTTTGCTACTGGATTGAAAGGTCAATCAGGGCCAATACCAAACATAGTCTACTCTTTTCCATGATCTATACTGCTGATGGTTTTCCTTTCCATTGCATAACCAAATTGCGTTTACATCATGTCTATCCAGTACTTTTCAAAAGTTTTATTCAAAAGTTCATGAAAAAGTAAAATTTAGCAATAGCAGACATGACCAGAAGTCAGCACTCACTTTGTTGTCAGTTCTATGAAAGGAATCTTAAGGTCAGACTGACATTGCTTCTCCTTTCTCCCACTACAATAATCTTATACAAGTGATCTGTGTACAGTTCTTTTCTGCCTCTTCGCATTTTGCAGTTTTGTTTGTGCCCATCATGCCGATCCACGGTGCAGGTCAATAACAAATCCAAATTAGACACATTCTGTTCATAATAAACACTTTAATTAAAAGTTTTTGGTTTTTATACATTATGCTTAAAACAATTACTAGATACAAAACATGTAGAAGAGTACATATAATAATAGGTAATGTACAGAGCCCTGTCCAAGTGTCTTTCATGCATATAAAAGTCTTGGCAACCGAATATTTGATCCATGATTATCAGGGGTTGATTGTGGTGCCTGGAAGACTACGACAGCATTGGCTTTGGCAGTGCTTACAGGATATATTATGTGCGGGTCTCAGTTGGTCCTTATATACGTAAGGTCACTTCTTTGGTCAGTTGGACACTAAAGGATAGAGCTTTTGTCGTTTGTTCATGATATTCATGATCCCTCCTCTTGTTGTGCGTCAAACTGTTCGTCATACGATTGAGATGAAAGGAAGGATTCCCAGGTGGCAAGGCACTGCAGGAAAGAAGACAGATGTATGCATGGAAATTGGATTTATTCACACAGAGGGCATGAAATCAACTGTTAAAAACAAAAACTATATAGAATGGAATAAAACACCTAAAAAGGAAATAAAAAGCACAAGCCTGGACACTTAATGTAAACCTGAGGCTCTAGAAATATTAATGTAAAATCCATAAAAAAAAGGCTAAAAGAATTAAAAAGGAATTGGTCAGGATTTTTTTTTGGATTTGGTTAGGCCGAGTTCCCACTTTCCATTTTCTTTTTCTTTACATCAAATGTTTAATTTAAATTAACTTTTATAAAAATTCAAACAATAGTGTTCCACCAAGGATTTGTGTTCTTATCCTCTAATGGATCCAGCCGAAAAGAGTTCTAAAAATCAGAATTTAGAAGCCTTACATGTGGACACATATTGAGTGAAAAGCCAGATGGGCAGAGCCCAGGTACATGTAGCATTGTTATATTTCATGCCATGTCTGCTATGTATGACTATAAACCATTCTGTGTCTATTCAGTCAGTCCTCAGGTTATGAACAATTGTGGTTTTGTAGGTTTGTTTGAATTTGTATTCAAGTTAGAACAGATATATCTTATAAGTGTAGCAAACTTTTTTTTTGGTCCATGTGACAATTGCAATGACGTTTTTTGTTAATCCTCGTTCACAGGAGAACACAAAATTTGGAAAATCCAGACAGGCACTATTACAGTTAGTCATTGCAGCCTAGGCTTAAAGTTCAGTTAATTACCAGAATCCAGAGAGCTTCACCAAAGGTGGAGAGAGGTCCTAGGAGTAACTAGGAGTCATCTGTAAGTCGGGTGTTCTTGTGTCAGGGACTGTATATATGTCTGTCTGTATAAAGAAAATCTAATTTCTCTACCCAAATGAGTAAAATCATTAGCATATTTCCACAGCAGTCTGATACTTATGGAAGCAAACTCACTTGCTGGAATGTTGAGAGAGATAGAGACAGTGGTTGTGTGTAACTCAGCACTGCTACATCATTAACCAATCCCTCAAAAGGAGGGGACTGAGATCTGACTATATGAAGAGAATACAACCTCATGCTCCCTTCAGAAAGTAACATGTCTCTCTCCTTCATGAGGGGGGCTGGATTAGCCTCAGTGAGAAGGGTGGGGGTATACAGACTGTATACTGCCGCTCTTCACCTCCATGACTGGAACAGAGGACATAAATACAAGTCTTTTATAGAAGAACAGTGGATAATCCCTTGGAAAGAGGCATCAGTGGAACATAAAGACATCTAGAAGGTACTGTGTTTTGTTTGTGCGGGGGTTCGTTGCTGACAGGTTCCCTATATTCACTACTTGCAAGAATCTAGTCACATTTTCCAAAAAAGATAAAAATGATATCCTCTTTAAAGACCCTGTTCATAAATACTAACTTTAGCAAAGGGTGGAAAATACTGATCAGAAAATAATGTACAAGAAAAGTCCATCTGAACTCAAGAGATTGAGCCAACTTATAAAAAGTATGATACACTTCTTTTATCTGGAATTATTTGATGGCTGCCTTCCCAGAAAAAAATGTAACATTAGCAAAAAAAATATTAAAAAAATCAAAGATGTGAAATTGTGCACCTTTTAGACAGCCATATTACTAAGACAAATGGCATCAGGCACGTCCAGGAGATTAAATGTGAATTTAATACCATGTACAACGCAAAGAATCATTTATCAGTTGTGAGCAAGGTAGAAAGTGGACTGAGAAGACCGAGAGACTGCAGCTTTTTTTATTAGCAATCTGTCTCAAGAAGGAACGTACCAATAGAGTTCCATTACATTACAATGTAAGAAACACAACTGTCCATGTAGAATACAGATTACCGATACACTTGTCTGCTTGAGATTTCTAATAAAGGTAGGGAAACCAGCAACTTCTGTACTGTCCCAAATAAAAACTTCTGTACCAATAATGATCCAAGAGGGTTATGAAGCTTAAGATTAGCGAAGATTTGTTACTACCAAAGCTCCACTGGAGATTTCCAATCTACACCAAGGTCATAGTTCTACGAGCAAACATAACTTCCCACTGTTTGTCATAGACACCTCTGTACCAAAGATGACCCACGGAGGTTGCTTGCCTTAAGATTGCCTCAATGTTTGACAGCCATGGGTCCAAATCTCAGCATTACTGCAGCTCAGATGGTAGAAGGGGCTCACTAGTCCGATGATTAAATGGAAGAATGGGAAGTGGTGTCTTCTGCATCCTTAAGCCTACATACTTTTGGGCACGGTTGACAGAGTTGTGTGAGGATGGTGGTTGAAAGAGTCCCATAGGCTCCATCTACCATTGTATGACACTTAGGTGGGTGCTGTATTCTTTTACACATATGGTGGTAATGCATGCCATTCAGACGTCATTTGTACAAGCTCCCACTGCTATCGGGACAATTATGACCATGTGTAGGCTCCAACAACAAGGCTGCAGTGCTGAAGATCAATTGGTGCAACAATGATGTGAACCCCTTAAAGCAGAGGTCCCCAACATTTTTTGCACCAGGGACTGGCTTTAAGCTACACCAGTTTTCCATGGTCCGGTGGGGGTGGGGCTTTGGTAATATGGGGTGGGGTTATGGAGGGGTGGAGCTTAGTGCATACTTATTATATAATTATGACATTTATAATGAGGATGTGATTCAACTTACCATAGGTTCAGAATGAGTGGGAGCACTGGGCTTGTTTTCCTGCAACCACCCGCCCCACCCTGTCCTGCATAATGTTCTCTGTCGGGAGCTGCGAGCTGTCACGGCTATGGCAGAAAACATTATAAATCCACACAGAGCGAGCTCTGACCAGGAGCAGGGCCGCGGAGCTAGCTGTCAGCGGCGCCGCGGACCGGCTGATAAACTCCAACGGCCCGGTCCTGGTCCTGGACCGGCGGTTGGGGACCTCTGCCTTAAAGGGACATCTATCACATGATTACTGGTGATAGTGTCGTAATTAGGCTGCTTGTTCGGTCTTGGGGATGGGCAGACGGTTTTTTAGAAGTTTTCTTGCCCCTTTATTAATGAAATATGAACTTTGTAAAAGTGCCGGGGGCGTTCAGACTGACAGCGCCCGAACACCTCTTAGCCTCAGGCTGTTTTACAAAGTTCATATTTAGTTAATAAAGAGTCAATAAAACGTAACCATGCTACGATTTAGGGGTCTATTTCTGATGTTCACTGAACGTTGTTGGTAGAAGATTCATAAAGTTGATGTATGGGTGTAAAGTGCAATACATATGGCACTGTCCAGTTCCAAGAACTCAACTTTGGGTCCATACATTTGTAACATGTCCATAGACCAACCACAGACACTACCTCGGCTTTGAAATATACAAGATTCTCCACAGCTACTATCTATCTTCCAGGCTCATCCAAGTGTAAATCTGTCCTAAAGGTAATTAGCTCTCCTATATATTGACATGTATGATAAATTATCCAACAGTTTTTTTTATAAATTATACCATGAATTGTCTCCGTCCTGTCGTATTTTTATATCACAAGACACAATTCTAAGCTGCAGGTAATAATGTCAAAAGCAGGGTAACCTTGGGTTAAGCGAGTGCTTTCCCATTCTGCCAATCACCCAACATTCACTATAATTAGTTAATTTAAGCCTGTATGTTATTCCTAATTAGACTGGGCCATTCTAAGCGTCAGCATAGCATATAGTCCAGTACAGACATGTAAGTAAAACACAGATGGATGAAAACTAATAACAATAGGGATTTTAATTACATATTCTGAGTCTGATGTACATAAATCAGACTTTTACGCCTTAATTAGTATTTGCCCATTGGCTTTACCAGAGAATTCCCCAGAGATTCAGGCAGTTCCTATGCTTAAGTTGTAGAATTATGATTTTAGCCTCATTATAAGAGACAGGTGGCCATATCTCCAGTTGGGAGTAAAGTCATAGAAAATGAGGTGTACATCTGTTCAGAGCTTTGTGATGCTCAAGGTTTTCTTCAATGGGAATCAATATGTTAATCTGATATTGCTAAACAGAATTAGTTGTGCATAAATTGCACGGCATGAAAAATAATCAGAAAATCCCAAACTGGTTTCTTAGAAGCCAACCACTGGAGTGCCAAACCACATTGTTCCCAGGCTTCTGCTCTGTATATCTGGGATTTCATAGTGCAACTGTTATAACATAGAATTGTTTCCCTTAAAGGGAACCTGACACTACCTGTAGTGAAACAGCTTAATACCTTCTAGATCATGTTCTTTTCATGGCCCAGTGTGGAGACATCAACCAGAAAATGAACTTTGAATTGAGATGTAAATTGGTTGTATAAAGTCATGGAGTCGGAGAGCTCAGCATTGAAGTCAAGCTCTCCCTGCTTCCTTCACTGTGATTGACATCATAAACCAGATTTCTGGAGATCTGGTTGGTGATGTGTCTTAATGCAGGACCATCAATTACAGTGAAGAGGTCTTTCTAAGTTGATGAGAGGAGAGCTTGACTTCAGTGTTGAACTCTCCGCATCCTTCACAACCAAATTACCTCTCACTTTAAAGTTGATTATCGATGCCACTGCACTGGGCCGTGAAGTAGATATGATCAAGAAAGTGTTGAGCTACTTGAGGACATACTGGTAGTGGTTCATTAGGTCAGTTTCTGATGACCGACTCCGTTTAAAGCCCTTCCTCATTCAATCCCTTACGTTCCATTCCTTGGCTGAACTTGACGGACATATGTCTTTTTTCAACCGCATGGACTTTAAAAACACTGAAAGTGTTGGTATCATAAAATGGCATCTATAAAATTAACATAAATGTCCACTAATTCTGCAAGACCTTCTGCATTGATGTTAAATGTGTTGACTTATGTTTCAGTATCTGCACTTAACAGATTTTAACCATACTGGATAGTATGGATAGTCTTGGTCACCATGGGGTTATACTGTGGAGCAGTCAGATTTAGATTTTGGCAACACAACTTTTTTACATTGGGCCTTTATGCAAGTAAAATAACCACAAAGACTCTTTATGGGTAGAGGGATAGCAGATAACTATTCCAACCCATTCCCAAATTAATGTGAACAAAATGATTGACCTTGCTGAAATCCAACACGACCCTTTTGCTTTTGACATCACAGCTGTCAAGGAGTGAAGACAGCAGATACTTTTCCATGGGACACCAATATTGCCAATTTCAGCTAACATTCATTTAATGTGTATGGCCTCTTTACTAACGATTATTAGGCAGGAAGCATCATACAGTTATCCTACCTGCAAACCAACAGATTTGTGGCCCATATGTCATCTGCACAAGAGGCCCTCACACACCTCAATGACAGCAGAAAAGACTGCCCGGCAGTCGGATAACATTTGGGGATTTGGAAACCATGAGCCGCAAGAAAACTATTTCTAAGTGTGCTATCTGTTGTACCAACACATCGGCTGTATGAGGAAGACCAATAATGAAGGTGCATACAGTCCTGCCTGTAGGTATCGATGGTGTTGCCTCCAACTCGGGCAAAACCAGTTTTTTATTGTAGATATAAAAAAGTAGTATGAAATCTAAGTTTAAGACCGCCTGATTAGAAGCAGACATGATCTTGATTTGCAAGAAGTACAATGAGGTAGATAGATCAGTATTAGAGAACCTGTCAGTGCCATTTAAGGCAATAAATCACCTACAGGTCCTTATGGACCGGTGGATTAGAGCCCCAAAACACCCTGTATGAGGTTCCTATGTAGGTGCAATAAAATAAACTTATACTTATTTTCCCTCTCGAGCCAATTTAAGCCAGAGTAGTACATGGAGACCACATGATACAGGCTACATACATGATATTGATACAGGTGGATTTGGGACACTAAACCACTGCTCCATATGGACCTGTAGTTGGTTTTGGGTCCCAAATTGGCAAAAGGTTTCGCCTGATTTCTTCACTCTTCTGCAACTTCAATGATACATTCGCTTAATTTACTTGATTTTTGATGAAAAGAAAATTCCACCAATCTCATTTTTGATTGGAGAATAGCCAGATTCACCAGATACAAGATAAAAAAAACCCTTCTTCACGTAAAAGGGGGCACCCACCTTGACGCACAAGTTATTTCAAACATAAGAGGTCATTGACTAAGGGCCCGAATCGCGTTTTTAAGGCGGGTTACCCGAATATTTCCGATTTGTGCCGATTTGCCCTGAATTGCCCCAGGTTTTTGGCGCACACGATTGGATTGTGGCGCATTGTCGACGGCATGCACGCGACGGAAATCGGGGGCGTGGCCGAACGAAAACCCGGCGGATTCGGAGAAACCGCCGCATAAAAAAAAAAAAAAGTGTCGCTGGACACGCGCTTACCTGCACCCAGCAATGGATCGTGAACTCCAGTGGACCTCGGCGGACTTCAGCGCAGCAGCGACACCTGGTGGACGTCGGAGGAACTGCTTTAGTGAATCGCCGGAAGACCCAAATCCACCGCAGAGAAAGCGCCGGACCGGGTATGGATCACGAATGGACCGGGTAAGTAAATCTGCCCCATAGTGTACAATCTCTCTTTGTGCATAGTGCAGCTCATTGAAAATCTGGTCTGAAAGAGTTATTTTGTGCAAAGGTTTTTCTGTACTAAGATCTGTGGTATCCTGTTAGAATAAGAACAAACCAGACCACACAAGGGAGAAAAGAAAAAGACTCTTTGCCGAGGTGATTTGTAGGATACATAATTTCACGGTTTTAATCTTGAATAGTTTCCAGGGATCTTCCCCGTGCTGCGTTAGTAAAAACTATTTGTTAAGATACGGCTTATTTCACACAGTAATAAAAAAGATGAAAGAATTCTACTTAAAATGCAGCGAGGACCAATAGAATGGTGAAAATGGTGGAAGGAGGCAGATAAAACAGTATGTTTTACATTAGTTTGTTTGATCAACTCGGTCTAAATTTTAGATTTTTTTTATTTGCAACCATAAATTAATGTGAGGACATAGAAATCATGTGTCAATTCTATGCCCATTTCACAAACAACCACCTGAGTCATCTCTTAATCTGAAAGATCTGAAAAACTCTTCTGAAAAAGCCAGTGAGTATAAAGCTGTAGAGGTATTAAAGCGCTTGTCCAAGACCTATAAAAAACAGATATGTGGCTGGGGTAAGGGGGGCTATCTTAAAAAAATAAACTTGCACTTACCTCCGCATATCCGTTGCCGCCGTATATCCAGGCTGTGCTCAGACCAGCTTCCAGCTGGCCAACACCATTACCAGTGCTGTATCAGGTCCTGAGATATGGCGACGGGCGGAAACTGCTCTGAGTGCAACTTCCGTGTCCCTAAAGCAAACAGGGACACAGCCCAGAGAGAAACTAGTGTGGGACACCAGGAGGGACCACAGAGGTAAGTGCAGGTTTATTATTTTTAGGCATCCCCCCCTTCCTCTTCCCAGCCACATAGGTGTTTTTTATTGGTCTTGGTCTTATAATTAGACCTCATAATGAAACACTACCTCTTCATAATGACTGATCCTGCTGTCCGCCATGTTCAGAAATGTATCTTTAAGGTCAGTCCGCATATTTTTTTTCCATCGTTCCCAGTCAGCTTTTAAAGCATTATTGGCACATTCCACTTTATCTTCCAGTTTTTCAATCTCTTCCTTCAGCTGCAAGAAAAGAATAGATTCACATCAAGAATAGAGTATTACCTACAAGACGTCTAAAAACATGATGTGGGATTAGATCTATTCCAGAAGGAACAGACTCCCAATTGCAGACAGGACTGTTTTGACCTAGTTTGGTCTCAGTACAGTGTAGGCAACTGGATTGGCCGTGTGAGAGGCTATTGACTAGGGTCAGAAAGTAAGAGTTCTCCTTATGGCTGCCTTAGACGCGTGTGGAGACTTAAAGCCATACATGCCCCACTAGGGAATTCTGGTAAGTATGCAAATAGGTTTTCAAAGGTGTCAAGTCTACTTTGGCTCAAACAACGATGCATGGTGCGATCTGATAATGATGTTCCTGGAGCTAAGTTTTTCTGACGCCATGGACGTAGTGAAAGTAGCAGGAGCCATTAAACGCGCTTTGGCCAAACAGTTGCCTCCTTGGACGATGGAGACGTCACTTGTGAGGTAGGAGGAACTGACATCTCCTGTTCTGAGGAGGCCATTGATTGAGGATTTTATAGCTTCTGCTTCCTGCCTCAGCCAATTCGGTTTGCCGATTCCTGGAAAACTCCTTCTAGAGAAGCAGGTCAAGGACTCATTGTCGCCTAACAGATTTTAACCCTTAAAAAGGTCCTGATATTGGTGACAGTGGTGTAAAGCTCCAGGGATCAATACCATGAGTATTCATGAGTCAATAATTAGGCCATAGGACGGGCAGAAGACATACTAAGCCAGGGACAAGCCAAGGTCAACATGTGAGATCAGCTGGTCAAGGACAATAATAGCTGTGGAGAAACTAGCAGATGTGAGCACCAGTAGAGCTAGGCCAGCTCTGTACCTACTGGAGGAGAGGGTAAGGCAATGGACATAGACCACAAGTGTTAGAAAGCTGTGTTCCTTATAGTGTAGCCCACACCTTAACCAAACTAACTATTAAATACAGTGTTAGCTTTCATAACACACAAACTTCGCTCTCTCGTCCCCAATGAAGACCATCTGCATCTGTTGTCTGTGAATACACAGGTTAAAAAAATTCTTGTAGCTATTGGATGTCCCTCGGGTAAAAACAACCCGAAATTTACTCACAGATTGTGTTTTCCGAACAGGAGAGTGAAACTGGCACAGAATCTAACTCTGCACATTATGTTGGCATCTGTAATTGTTTAGTAATTGGACAGATTGAGTGATCATATTTTGAGGTACAGATTTATTTAAGACTTTTGGTCTCTGAAGGGATAGATGTTTGCAAAGCGATAATTTAACATCAAGGCTCCAGTTACAAATATTGAACAATGTACATCTGCAGCTGCATTAGTTGTGGTCCTAAAAATAATATATATTTTTATATATAGCAAAATGTTTCAGGCAATGGGATCCGACGGGTGCAACATTATTAGATATAGGGCATTAAATGCAGATTTCTTGGGGTCCAGCTGCTCCTTCCATGCGAAAAATGTACCCCATGTATGTATTTAATCACATGAAATCACAGCCTCCATGGATTTCGACTCCTCCCCATCCTTCATGGAGGCTGCTGTGATTTCAGGTGATCAAATACATATGTGGAGTATATTTGGCAAATGTAAAGGGTATAGGATCTTAGATGACATCACCCTGGTCACATTACATAAAAAAAAAAAATTACACAATATTTCCTATAAGTAAATAGAGCTTTATATGTCTATAGTTAAATTGGCAGATGGTCCCTAATTACAAGGAGGCAGAGCAGTGATTTGAAGAGACACAGAGCTGTCAAAATAAGGAGGTGTGGTTTTAATGGAAAAAGTGAAGAGTCAAACCGAGGAGATAAGAGTCAAGAAAGTTAATTTGCATATCAGAAAAATGGGTGTAATAAAGGTACACTGCTGCTCACCGACAGCTAATTGTAGGTGATATGGGGAGGGCTTGTAACCCTTTACCAGCAGACATTGTTGTTTTGGGGGGTAACATTCTGGTGACAGCTCTTCTAGAACAGTGTTCCTCAACCTTTTTGTATCTGGGGACTGGCTACACCCAAAAAATTTTTTCTACCAGGGTCCCTGGAAAATAAAATTGTGTGCCCCGCAAATAGTCCATATCTAACCCCAACCAATACAAGTCTACTTTGGCGCCAACAACGATGCATGGTGCGGTCTGACAAATAATGTTCTTTGAGCTCAGTTTTTCGGACGTCATGGACATAGTGGAAGTAGCAGGAAGTACCATTCCACGTGGTTCGGCCGAACAGTAGCCTCCATGGATGATGGAGACATCACTTGCGAGGTAGGTGAAACAGACATCTACTGTTCTGAAGAGGCCACTGTTTGGTCATTTTATAGCTTCTGCTTCCTGCCTCGGTCAAACAGGGTTTTTTCCAATTCCTGGAAAACTTATTTTAGAGAAGCAGGTCAAGGACTCATTGTCGCCTAACAGGTTTTAACCCTTTAATCCCTATAAAGGGAACATGAATTTGCATAAGAGAAGTCACCAGAGTTACCTTAATATAAAGTAGACTTAATATAAAAGGGACGTTATAATACTCCCTTTTATATAGCAACCCCACAAACCTACAATGTCCCCTTGTCTTTGGGCTTTTCACTATGAAGAAAAAAGCCGACCTGAGTGTAAACGGAGGTAGCTAATTTTACCACCAAAAATGGAAAAACTTGGTCTCGAGTATAGGCCTAAGTTGGAAAATTCAGCTGCTACTCTTTAATAAAATGTCCCAGCAGGGCTCCCCCCCCCCCAAATGCCCCCCCCCCAGCCCCCCCCCCCCCCCCCCAATGAAATGCCCCCAGCAAATACACATAGGACCTTATCTTCACTCTCCAGAACACCTTAGACAGGTCCATCCGCTCAAACTTTAACTGGCAACAATTCTGAGACTCCACTGAATCCTGTGCCTTGCACAGTAGGGCCCTCGGACACACACCGTTTAGCATATGCCATTGAACTCAACTATGTTTTTTCCTGCTTTGACTCTGGTGGGCAGAAGGATTGTAGTTGTCCACCACACTTTTTTTTTCCCTCTTTCTGCTCTTTTTTTGTACTCTCCCGGAATTTATCCCCATTTCCGCTTTCTGAGCACTGTTTCTGCCAGGATTCTAGATCTCATGACTTTCCATTTTGTGGTTTGTTTATTTCAACCTCCCTTCAAGTTGACCTGTTTTAAAGGAAACCTACCATCAGAAGTAGATCTGATGATAGATTCCTCCTCCCTGCCTCTGCTCTAATCTGTAATTTAATAATCCTGAAACCTAACCTAACCGGTTAAAAACTTTATTTTAGTCATGCACTTCAGAGGCTACGGGGGCGTGGAGTAGCCTTAGCTCCCAGAGCCCATCCAGGCTTGTACATGCCTCCGTAGCTACCACAGTTAATTTACATATCACCAAAATAAAGTCTCTAACAAGTAAGGTTAGGTTCCAGGATAATTAAATTACAGATTAGGGCAGAGACAGGTAGGAGGAATCTTTGCTGCTCTATGGTCTATAAATTGTATGAAAAATCAAGAATTTATATACACAAAAAATTGGATTGCTGGAAATGCAGTACTCCTAAATTTTAGTACATAAATTCTTCAAGATGAATTTTAGATTTATAGGCGTTACTTATTAAGGCCATTGTTTTCGATGAGGACAGAAAAGCGCACTCTAAGCTGTGATCTACACAACTACAATATCTTGAAAAATCATTTTCTGATCAATCAGAAGAAAGTGTCACTATCAAACAATGACGCACACAAGGCTAATGCCTCTGGACAACATCTGGGAAGTAGGCTCTCTCGTGACAGGGAATAATGAGGCAGCCAGAGAAGATGTAAGAGTCATAAATGAAAGACGGGTAGTGAGAGGGCAGCTGAAGACTTGGGAGTTAAGGATCAAAAAACATCAAATCGACTTTCTTCACAAAAACATCAAACAGCCGATAGGCTGCTCTGCATGTCTTAAAAAAGCAGTCCAAGCGAATTACAGTCAGGACGACGTTTATTGAACTTAAACTCATGAATTTTTATTTAAAGTATAAAAAAAAAAATTCAAAATACATTTCTAATTTGAAATTCCAGCCAATGACGACAGCCCCTAGAGAGGGTTGTTAATAGAAATAAGAAGAATCCAGGAATTTCTTCATTTAGTTGCTTCAATTTAGTGGTCAGAATTGTGTCCCACAATATTACACTGGAAGTCTATCCCTACTATAGGTCATCGATTTATGACTTGTTTATATGCAGCATAAAGGGGTGTGGAGTGCAGCGAATGTGGCCTAGGTGTGGTTCAGCTGTAGTACCAGGCACTGCCACAGTCATGTACAGGGTAACGTGCCTGATGTACGGAAAAGGATCGCTGCAGGAACTAAACAGGGCATGGGAGAAGCCTAAAAGTATTTTAGATGCCAGAAAACTGCCTTTACTCCTTCATCCCAGAAAAGGCATATTTGGCTATAACTAATTTTGTTGTGCTACTCTAAAAACTTTTGTGTTTTTCGTGACACGAATGTAAGTTACAAAATGAAGAAATTTTAAATGATTTTTTTGTTGGGGTGGATAATACAATTTAAAAAAAAAAAAAGCCTTACAATGTGCAGGACTTTTTATGTTTAAATTTTCAAAATTGTCTCAAAGAGGAACATCATAATTGAAATCCCTACTGTGTGGTGGTCGTTTTGGGGGACATTTGCCTTGTTCGCAAGCATTTGTGTAATTTTTGTCCATTTTCTGCCCTGCGCACCACTTTTTCCAAAAGCATGAGTAGTCGAGGAAGTATATAAATATATACATGTATGTATGCGTTTATAACTGTATACGGTATGTCCCCTATGAAGTCATAAAAAAAAACCTAGGGAACATTTTTGCCCTTTTTTTTTACCATAAGGGCCCCAGTTACAGGAGGAAACAACGCCAGTCGGGATGATCCCTTCAGCAGAGCTGTACGGTGTCTGATAAGAACTAGCTTTGCTTATCCCTTCAACGTGATCGAGGTCTAAAGAAGAAGCAGAAATAGGAGGTCACCTCGTCGGCTGAAGTGGTTTCCATGACCCCGGGATAGAATGGCTAAACTGCAGTCCCATCAATCGCATATATATGACGTTTACATATATTGCATATATTGGGCTGAGTGTCCCCTTTAATCTAAGTTTATGAGATTTGACAGAAGTCTGCGGTATCAGTGAAAAGAGAGAAACAGGCTGGAATTGCGCTGCTCATTTTCACGTTTTTTTTTCAATATGGTAAACTGATGGACAACGCGTTTCGAAGGTGGACTGCTCCCTTCATCAGGTACAAAATTAAGTATCATTTTTAAAGTGGCCCAGGTCCTTCATATACTAAAGCTGAAGTTGATATATGGGAGCCGTTATGGTACCTTTGGAGCGCCGGGACGGTCTCAAATATCAAACCTGGAGTGAGTGAGTTAGTATGATGAGACGCGATCCTGCATGAATGCTGTGTGCCGGTTCATGCCGGCTCGCTTCTCCACATACTAACTCACTCCAAATTTGATATTTGAGACTGTCCAGGCATTCCAAAGGTACCATAACAACACCCCTATATCAAACTCCTTTAGTATATGGAGGACCTGGGCCAGTATAAATAGGAAACTTAATTTCGTACCTGATGAAGGGAGCAGTCCTCCCCTGAAACGCGTTGTCCAGCATTTTACCATATTGAAAATAAAAAGCTTTGCAAAAAATTTTGTTTATCGATACTTGTTCCGGATATCAGGTTATTTGCAGCAGCACACAAAGTAACCCGGAATACTGCTCACATTTGTATTTGTTTGCATGTTACATGTGATTATCCAGGTCCAGTGACATTGTTATAGCGTATGCGTTGTGTTATTTTTTCCCCATTGTTTGAACATAGTCTAAGTTTAGACGGTTTTATTACACTAGTAAATCTACCAGCAGGCACTTAACTAGTTTTACACAGATCTTTACATGAGCTTAACTTTAGATGTGAACGTAGAGGACGGCCTCATGTGACCACTAAAAACTCCAGCCTAAATACTGTCATTTCCACTATACTGTATGTTGTATGATTTTTGCACATTTTCAAAGCCTTTATATCTTTTTTGAAAGTGCAGTAAAAATTCTGATAAATAAAACATTACTGGTCAACGAGGAACAAGGCCACTTTTCCTCCAAGACAGCTGTGATACATGAGGTCTACTGTGTATTATGGCCGTCTCCCTGGCTGTCGGCAGCGCGTTGTGTATGTGTGGTCTGCAGGAATCAAGGTTCATCGATCAAACTGAACAGCGGTGGATGTTCTCCGAGAAACTTGCTATAACTTACAACGTCTTTGTCAGCTTTTTGTTTCACCAGAGCGTCCACTTTGGCATCAAGTTCTGCCTGGATTAGATCTCTTCTTCTCTGCACTCCCTAAAGAAAACAAAGTATCAAAAATCAATAGAAATTTATCCTTCTCTACAATAAAAACTAAATATGTACATACTCCTTTGCGGCTGAGGAGGAGCTTAACGGGTTAAACAATGAATATAACTAACATCTGCTTATTCTATGGTTAGTTGTCCAGTGGATAGTCCGGATCAGAGACTGACAACGATTTCTGATATCTGTTTTTTTTTTTTTTTGCAGATGGCATACTGACCAAATAATAATAATAATAATTCTTTATTTATATAGTGCACACAGATTACGCAGCGCTGCACAAATCATGTCAAATTGGTCCCTGTCCCCATGGGGCTCACAATCTAAACAACCTAACAGTATGTTTTGGAGTGTGGGAGGAAACCGGAGTACCCGGAGAAAACCCATGCAAACACGGAGAGAACATACTCTTTGCAGATGTTGACCTGGTCGGGATTCGAACCCAGGACCCCAGTGCTGCAAGGCAGAAGTGCTACCCACTCAGCCACCGTGTCACCCAAATGATTTCTATGGGTCTGTTCACACATCGTTTTTTTTTTCTTTCCACGGATGTGCAGACATTGCACTATTTTTTTGTCACATGCAGACTACAGTCCTCCTTAGAAGTCAATGGAAGCATAAAAAAAACCCCCAAAAAACACACAGACAATACACAGATCGTTGTTTCTCAACTGTTGCCTGGCAACCAACTGGGCAGGGCAAAAAAGTAGATTAGAAACCGATCCGATTTTTTTTGTGAAAAAACAGAGAACATAAGAAAGTGAAAAAAACTGAACACGGTCATCAAACAAATAACCAACCAGAAGTTTGAATAACATATCATAATATATATTTATATTAAATAATTATACACATATTAAATAAAACTGTTCCTCTGAGCCTCTCTGAGCTTCACAGGCTGTTACACAGGCTGTTACACTGCCCTCTTCCACTGTGTAAGATTACATTATTAGGTAATTATTTTTAACTAATTATTATTAGTTACAGATTAGGCAGAGGGAGGGCAGGTACTGCTGAGGGAGCAAAGGGGAGGTGGATACCGTGTAACAGCCCCTGAAGCTACAGAACAAAGCGGTACTGGTAGAGCCCTTCTGTCTCATTGGCATAATGTTAAAAGTTGATTTGATGGTAGATGGTTAAATCTCTAACAACAGATGTAACCCCTGGGTAAGAGACAACAAAATAAATTTTTTCTCCCATATCTGAAGATTTCTGTTCATAACTGAACCTCCCCATAAGAATTTGAAGAAGGGTTTAGTAATTTTAACAATTCCATCAGCAAGTAAGTATCTCTCGCTGATTAACGGGCTGACATTAAATCTGCATTCACTCAGTCCAAAGCAACTGAATGTATGAGGAGGAGGTTATGATATATTTTAATACTCCCACAGGTAAATAAAGAATGAGGACATTCAATTTCTTTATCCTGGTAGCAGCAAGTAATTAAATAGATCACAAAGTCTCTTAAAGGTGAAACTAACTTGTGAATAAAGGAAGAGTTCCACAAGAACTATACATGGCATATGAATGGACCACTGGTTCCCATGCCCAATAGCACGCCATACAATTCTATGAGGCTTTGTGAAGTGAATGGGGTTTATTTACTAAAGGTCTGCACTTTCGTTAAAGACTTTACACCTTTTTGGCTTGGACAGGTATATAACAGGTGTCTGTACTGAGATTGTGTAGCATGCGATCGGATTCTGTTGCAGCTGCGCTGGCTTCCATGTCACACAAATTGTGGGGCGTGATGTCGGACGATCCACCTGATTCTGACTGAGCGTGGGATTTAACTTTCAAAATTGTGTCGCAAGCCTAAGCACTTACATGCACCAGGAAGAAGGTGAAATCCGTCAGACCTGAGCGGGGACTATCTTAGTGCACAGTGCATTATACACGGACAATGCACTTTCTGTGAACTCCTCAGATCGGGTAAGTGAATGTTCGCCAATGTGTCCATAACATTAATGGCATTCTTTAGATTTCTCATTTCCATACCTACAAGACTCAATACCCCACGCTACATATATTCTATACATAATACACAAGCTTACTGCAGTATTGAGTTACCCACTATGCACGAGACCGTATATGGCGACAATGAACTTGCCACGAAAATGGCAGCTAGTTCACAGCTGTCATAGAGGACATTGTGCATGGGGACAGTGCGGTGAGCACACCATGTGTTACCACACCAGGACCGAGCCAGGCGGCCTCAACGCAAGAGATAGAAGAGGTCCTATTCATGTCCGCTTTTGTTGCGTAACCACTCAGCTGCCCATGGCGATGGGAGGACAGTGCAGTGCTCACACCTCTCATCTCCAACGGCCCAAAACAGGCTGCTGAACCTGGCTTGGTTTGCGGCCCATTTTTTGTGCATGAGGCCTTACTCTGATAGTAATTTTACTTTGAATACAGAAAGTGCTTTCAAAGAGTACACAATGGGAGTAACTTAGTAAGCCCTTTGTGGTGGTTTGTTTAAAAAGTATAGTCCACGTTGGCTCCCGAAAAGAGGTTGAGGAAAAAGAAGAGAAAACAGCAAGGCTGTGGAGTCTAGGACCACTGCGGTGGAGTCAATTGTGATTAAATAGACCAACCAAAAACAAAATAAATTATAAAAATTAGGAAATGTCTTTTTAAATGTCTGTTCTATTCCTGATCTAAGGATTTAGGCCAGGAGTGAACAGTATCTAATGGTCCTAGAGCTGCATTGTCATACTGCTCAACTTTAAGGGGCCGCATTAGTAACCAGCATCCTAAATGCAGCACCACAGAAATTTTAACTAATGCTTCAGAAACCAAATACTCATTCAGAGCAGACAATAATAATGAAGACCCCAGAGCAGACAAAAAAAAAATAAAATAAATCCTCTCCTTTCCTGGCTCCTTTTCAGCTCCCTGCACCACACCACAGCTTCTTCTCTCCTCCATGTGCCGCAATGATTGTATTTGGGCTCATTCACACTGCCGTCTGCAGGGCCGCAAATTTGCGGCCACCTGTACGTCCACATAGACGGCAATAGAGGCACGGCGGGGGTACAGGACGCACACCGCAAAAAGATAGAGCCGTGCGGGCATACCGCCGTGTGCTGGAGAGGAGGAAGCGACCCCTCCTCCCTCCATAGAAAACAGCGGCGTACGGCCACACACTCGCCGAAAGATAGAGCATGCTCTATCTTTTTGCTGTGTGCGGCACCGTATACCCGCCGTGCCGCTATTGTCGTTTATGGGGACGTACATGCGGAAGCAAATTTGCGGCTGCATGTACGTCCCCGCAGATGGCCATGTGAATGAACCCTAAGGAGTTGAAAGAGGACACGGGAGTAGCGAGGACTTATAGCTACCTGCCCTCCTGCACCATTGAATGCTTCCATTAGTCATGGAAGTGCTCATTGGACTCTGAATGTCAGCAGGATGCTTTACAGGCCACATACGGCCTGCCAGCCGCAGGTTGTGCATCCTCTTCTAGGCTTTTACTTGAGTTGAATGTATGCTGTACATAATGTACATGCTCAGTAGTTAAGCTCCTCAGCTACAGATCAGAGGAAAAGGCACTGGGGAGGAATATCCACACTATTGTTAGAATTGCTAGAGTGACCAAGAAAATGAAGCTGTGGAGTCAGAGTCCATTTTGGTGGTGTCAAGGTAAGGGAAATTGAGGAATCAGTAGTTTTGATTATCGAATCCACAGCCCTGGAAAACAGGCCATTAGGTTTCCGGTGTAAAAGCTTTTTATAACTGTCTAGTACCCTGCTGGAGTCCACTGTAGCAAGCCATGAACCTATTCCTATTTTAGGCACAAGCTACAGTCTAAGGGTACATTCACACAGCCATATGCCCGCTTGGCCCCTGTGTGCTGGAGAGGAGGAGGGGTGACCCCTCCCCTCTCTATAGAGAACAGTGCCGCAAGGCCCACGCGGAAAGATGGAGCATGCTCTATCTTTGCCCTATGTATGGCACCGTACCACTGCCGGGCCGCCATTGCCGTCTAAATTTGCAGCCGCAAATACATCCCCCCCAGACGGCCGTTTGAAAGTACCCCAAGTACATATCGGCCAATGACTCTTGCACTACCAAAAGGTGTTGCCTCCAATTGGGACCATTGATTTTAAATAAAATACAAAATAAATATAAAACATATCAAATAACAAAAATAATAATATGATCCAAAAATTGCACATCCATTCCATGGGCATGAATAGGTCTTATGAGTTTATTTTACCTTAATAAAGTTAAATTCTTTCACGCTTCCACTTCAGATATGAATGGAGCAGCAGGTGGTGGATGTGAAATTCCATAGTTTTCCTCCGCTACTACCCCGCTGGTATTACCGTCATTCAAAATATTGAGCTTAAGCCAGGACACTTCAGCATTTATAATAGACTTAGAAGACAAAGTCCTCGCAGTCTCTAATGGAGAATGCCAGAGGGTGGACATGTCTGGATGAGCATCGGACGAGGGAGGGAGATAGGAATTAAAAGACAAAGCTGCTGCCATCAATATACAAGCCACAAAGAGAAACTCATTGTCCTGATGAGAACTCAAAGAGGAGAAGAGATGGAGGGGGTTCTAACAGGTTGCTTAATAGGGGTTTCCAGTGAAACAATTAAAAAAAAACAACTGAACATCTACCGAAGAATCCCCTCACCCATAATCTTTGCTGCTAGTATCTCTCAAAACAGAAAAAAGTGTCTGGAGATGCTGCTATACAAATGACTGGCCTCACCATTGATCCACCTAAGCCATAGACTGATGGAAAGGACATCTACCACCAGGATGAAGGACTGTATGCAAATAGGCCTGAGGGGCACCAGGCTCCATAGGTGCCAATGGTTCTCAGGTTCATTTACATACAGTCCTTCATCTTGGTGGTAGATGTCCTTTCCATCAAACAATGGCATAGGTGGATCAATGGTGAGGCCGGTCATGGGTAGAGCAGCATCTCCATACACTTTCTTCAGACCAGTTCCTCCTACCATCCTAGCACTTAAACGATCTTTCCGTAATCCTATAATACTTCCTAACCTGATCTAAACTTTATTTCTAGCTAATATGCACATTTTTGGCAGAGGCTGCTGGAGCATGGAGTAGCCTTTCTGGGCTGTGGGAGCAAAGATGACTCCACGCCCCTCTGTTGTCACCTTTCGCATCCTTGAAAAATCTGGTGGCGTGAATACAGCTTGTACGTAAGCACATGCTGTATCAGCAGCGCCTTGTAGACGCAGAAGGAGGTGACACAACAGAGGCTACTGGGGCTTGGAGTAGTGTCTGCTCCCACAACCTGGAGAGGCTACTCCACGCCCCAGTAGCCTCTTCCAAAAATTTGGTGTGTATGGGCTTGTCTGAAGTACAATTTGCTATGTATCAAATTTACAGTATTTAATATTCCACGCCCTGTACTGGAAAGTGGGAAGAAAAAATCCAAATGCAATGAAATTGGCGAAAAAAATGCATTTTCACCATTTTTAGAGGACTTGGTTTTTACAGCTATCATTGTGCACCGAAAATGACACGTCTCCTTTATTCTTTTGGAACGGTAGCACCACATTTATGTATATTTTATAGTGTTAAACCCTTAAAAATGAAAGACCCGGAGCGGTCATGGTGACAGATTGGCGTTCCCTGATGACGTCACAGGGAGCGATTAAGTCAACCAAAACGATGGCACCCCCGCTGGAGGTAATCAAGGTTAACACCCATGTACTAGCACCGATTGCAGGTGTTATTAGTGGGTGTTTGCTGCAATATGCAAATTCCGGCTGCTCCGGCCATCTCAGTGGTGCTACGAGGTGCCAATACTGTGGTACATACATCCGTGATCTGCTATTTTTTTAAGCTTTCTCTGTCCCTGTTTTTAATTAAAAAAGGCTTCAACATTATGCAAATGAGTCTAAGGGGCACCAGGCGCCATTAACACCTATGGAGCCCGTAGCCCCTTTAGGCTCATTTGAATAATTGAAAAGCCTTTTCTAGTAAAAACTAGGACATAAGAAGCTAAAAGAAGAGCAGATCCTGCCAGAGGGGGCACACACCAGTATGTCAGTGTTTACAATCCTTCATCCTGGTCCTTTTAAATTAAAAAAAACAAAAAACAAAAAAGCATTCAATAGCTAACACCTTCTTTCTGATAAACACAGAAAATAATGTCCCTAGTGGGGGCTATCAATCTGCCACTCACTGCAATCTGATTCCTGTAGTAAAGAAGAGACATTACAATTCATATAACGAATAAAAGCTGCGGCTGATATATAGGGCATTCCTCATGTACTACTAAATCAGTTATGATAATTCACACTGACAAGTTCACTTTAACAGTCATACAATCGCTTGGAGCATTGAAAAATTTATCAGGAAAGGAAAGCCACTAAAACCTCCAAGTCACAAGCTTAATCTGCTAATCATGTTACTGCCATTGATTCAATGCAGCCCCTTGTGTAACATAAGCCGCCCATAGTACTCACAGAAAGTGTCTCACTGTATAGCACATATTCATGAATAATTGGGATCAGATCATTGGAGAGCTTAGAGTTCAAGGCTTCGGTGACCTTGCAGCACTTGTCTATGCAGCCCGCCACCCCTCTCAGGGGGTCCACCAAGTCCTCTTCAGAGGCCGACCACAGAGTGTAGATGGGGCCGTATTCTTTCATCTCCTCATAATAATCTACAGATGAAGAAATAACAAATAAGAGCCAAACAGAAAATTCCTCTTTGGATGATTTCTAACACGTCACCACCTTTGCGTTACGCACCTTTTTGTTCTTTGAGAATCCGCTGTGACACTTTGTCCAACACTGATATTTTCTGCCCGAAAGCTTCCACGTATTCTGCCAATTCTGTAAACTCAACGGGACGATTTTTGACGCCCCTTACACTAGAAGCTACAGCTTTGAACGTCTGCCCCATCCTACTGAGCAGTCCAGGACCTTGTTTTTTGTGAGACGTCAGCTCCTAGGAAGATAGAGAAGGCTTGTTGTGGGGTCAAGAGTCCCTCTTTCCTCTCACAAATACAATTTGAGTGAGGAGTTCGGATAGAACAAGCATACAGGATGCTGCCAGGACCTTGATCTTGATAGTATTCTTGAATACCATCATAAGGTACTGGCAGGGTGATTGCTCATATAGAGATCACCATCCATCTGCAGCCATGTTATGGACAGGAATGTCTGGCTGATGAGGTAAAAGACAGGAGGCTTCACTTTACATATCAAGAAAGCGGAGCAGAACTATTAATAGATATATTGGTAAATTACCTGATATCCTGCCCCCTCACATCACCTCATGTTTTTTGTAAAATGGCCAAGCCCTTAAAAGGACATCTACTGCTAGGATAAAGGATTGCAAACCAAGCACCCTGCCATACTGATGTGTGCCCCCTCTGGCAGGATCCAGTCTTCTTATGCCCTTGTTTTTAAGAATAAAAGGCTTTAAAGATTATGCAAATGAGCCTGTGGGGCTCAGGGCTACATAGACATTAATGGAACCTGGAGCCCCCTCATTTGCATAATTTTTTAAGCCTTAAAGCATTTTTATCGTAAAAACAAGGACACAAGAAATGTAAAGAATAATATATCCTGGCAGAGGGGGCATCCACTAGTACGTCAGGTTTACAATCCTTCATCCTGGCAGTAGATGTCCTTTAAGGGAGTCTGTCAACTCCCATTCCTCAAAGTATGAACAATCTTGTGTTGGGCTCCTTATCAGATTTCCAGAGACCCCCTATGCTGCTTATTTTATTGAAATCTCAGTCTTTATCTTAATGCATATTAGTTTCTCAGTGCACCAAGGGGCGGGGCTATGTCTGCTATTGCACCAGTTTTCTTCTTTCCTTGACTGCAAGTAGGGGGTTAACAATGGAGATTGGAACATAAAGATCGAAGGGGGGGCATAGACGTAGGCGAGATACAGAGAGATGAGGGCGTAAAGGGAAAAGCAATATTGCACATAAAGATAAGTTGTAAAATAGAGAAATTGGGTGTGCAGGGGTATAAGGGGGGGGGATTAGAGATGGGGGCATGCATAGAATATTTGAATTACAAGAATCAACTTTGTTTAAAAAAATGCAGTGTGAGCATAGATTACTTAAAAAGTATCAAAAGAATCTCTCTACATAAACATATGCCCAAAAGTCATAAATTTAATTAAAAAGCATAAATTGAATGAACATCATCATTAAAAATCCAGAACATTAATTTCATAAAAAATGCTTTCCAATTTCCTGGAAAGAAGTGTTTTAAAGATTAAAATTCATAAAAAGAAAACCACTTGTGCAGAAGTAAAACATTTTCCATTAAAGGAGCAATGATAAAAGGCTAAAAACTTTTAACTATTACAGAATTCTTACCCACGCTTGAGCTGTAAGGAAAATCTTGAAGTCTTCATTAAAAGTTAATGTGGGATGATCAGCGATTCTATTCAAAAATTTATGTAATGCTTTTCTCCTCGTCTCAATGAAGTCGTCATTGAACCTTTCCACCATTCCTTTTACTATAAATTTCTCTGGCAGAGGCTTGGAAAGAAAAGGAAAAATTACCAAGACCTCAAACACAGATGTTATTTACTAAATATTTTTTCAGATTTTTAGGTGAAAAGTTTTGGACTTGAATGTCACCCAAAGACTGCACTTTCTGGAATATCAACATAATCCAAAGTGCCAAGATCCTAAGGCAAAACTACTAACATCAAGTATTGGAAGGATTGTGAATGAATCCTGTGCCAAATGGGGCTTCATTTCCCACCACACCATCATGTACAAGTAGTGGAAATCATTTTAGAACAAAAATCTAAAATATTGTACGTAAACAAAAATATAGATGGAAATAAGTCATCCAGGTCCTCCACACAAATGGTAGGTTGTGGTGCACTGCATTCCAGAAAGCTCTTAAAATCACCCAAATTTTCCTTAAAAAAATTTAATTTGTTTGCTAGTCAAATCCGCCCAAACCTGAAGATTGTGGAAGCCATCAGCGATCTCCTAAAGCACTTTCCAACATGTCCTGGCACTCAGTCTATCAAAAACTAGCCTCCTGCCTGGAGCCCTTATTTGGTCCTGGGAGAACGGGACCTCATGCTCCCAGGAAGGACCCCAGTTTAGTTTGGGAACTAAAGCTCTGGGTAAACAATAGGAGGCCCGGCTCCCATAGGCCGAGTCATGGAGCAATGAGGGAGGCTACTTTTTTTTATAGTCTCCTGGCCTTAGCTGAAATTCTGGCGCATCCAGGGAGGAAGCACCAGCCCATTCTGGAAAAGGCTCCAAGCGTTCACTTTTCTATGAAGTTCAGTACCACAAATCACAAAGGCAATTCGGATTTGTGCTGAATTAAATTTTCTTTCTGAAATTTTTATCAAATTCCACCATGGCCAATTTGATTCGCTCATCTATAGAAAAGGATCATCCATCTGCATGGCAAAGGCCTAATATAGATAAGCCATTAATCCATAAGGGACTGGTAGATGTGGGCGGCCACCTTGGTCGACCAGAAGCTGACCTCAGATCAGTTTCTGTTAGTTTACAGGCTCACGGGCAAGCAAGACGGTGTCTGTAATGAAGTTTAATAATCCTTGATCCCATTACAGCCAAAAATGTTACTGGGAGAAAAAAAAAAAATATATATATATCATAAATTAAAAAATATACCAGTTCCGACTTGCATACAAATTAAGCTTAAGAACAAACCTATCTTGTACATAACCCGGGGACTGCCTGTAAAATTTTTGCTGGAAACTTTGTGTTTAGATATTTTCCAGATACAACATCCAACAAAACAAAGAGTTGTCATAACACTCAGCGTCTCCCCCATACAATAGTCAGCACCATCTTACCGGAATTATTAAAGTTGGATGTGCATCTTCAAGTCTGCTCTTCAACCATAAGAAGTCTTGATATCGTCTTCTAACTTCAAACTCACTAGAGTCAAATTCCCCGCGAGTCGTCTAAAAGTAGGATAAAAACTTTATAAATCTTTCCGAACTGTTACAATGATAAAAAAAAGTAGAGTATACTATAGCAATCCCAAACATGTGTATCCATTGTGCAGCAGTATATAGACCGAGCAATAATCTTTACACAGATTATCAGTATAACATCTACACAACTTTGTGCACAACTTTATTAAACTATACTAATATCCCCAGTGCGGTTCCGAGGTTCTCCAATGACCACTCACAAAGTAGTGGCTCTGTAGGGTGAAATGAAATCTAATTTTAAATTATTTTTTTTCTGCGGATCTACTACAGACGGTAATAGATTAGATGAATTATTTCGGAAACACAGCAAAAAACACAGCAAAAAACACAAAGAAACAGTAAACATTCAAGGTTTTTGTAGTCCTATAAAGTCATATCCATAACTTTAAAAATTGTTTTATTCTTATCAAAAATTTTCTTAAAAAAAAAAAAAAAAAAAAGTGAAAAAGTATGGTAACCAGTGAAAAGTAGATAGGCTCAAATTTCTACATACCTTTGTTGCAATCCTGTAGGTGATAAAAGTTTCAATGGCTGTGATATGACTTTCGGGTTCATCCACTGTAATGAAGAGGTCCTTCACTTCAGGTTCATCCTCAAACTTAATCTGGTTTATCATGGATGATGGAGAGGCCAACATCAACGGACTGAATGAGTTGCCGTCGTTAAGAGTTGCATCCTAGGATCAGCAAATTTACTTGTTTATAAGAAGTTTTGACACCATCAAAAAAATATGCTGTTGTAAAGCCTATTACTGCATATACTCAAGTGTAAGCCGACCCAAATAAAATAAAAAAAATAAATAAATAAAAAAAAAAAAAAAAAGGAGGTACCCAATTTTACCAGAAAAGAAACTGGGAAAACCTTTTGACTCTAGTAAAAGCCTAGGGTAGGAATTGAATTGATCACAGCCTCCAGCCATTATATAGGTATTTAGCCCCCATGCCTGCTTGTATATAGATATCCAGCCTTCTGTACATCAGTATATAGCCAGCTCGGCTCCAATATATAGCCAGAACCTGCCCCCTGTATATAGCCAGCAGCTTGTATATAGCTAGCCAGCTTACCCCTGTATATAGCCAGTCAGCCTGTCCCCTGTATACAAAAGTAGTTAACTTAATACTCACCTTCCCACCCCCTCAGCAAGTCCTCTTCTTGATTCAAGTTCCCCAGCAGTGGCACGTCCATGCAAGCTGGCGGCACACACTATGACGTCAGCCGCTTGCTGACATCAGAGCATGTGCGAGAACAGAGCACACGGACCTGGCTCTGCCGGAAGACAACGACCTGCGGGGGACGTCGGAAAGGGGAGTACGGGGGGGTTCCCCTCTAATATAAACAGTTTGGGTCTTTCAGAATATTTTACTTGGCTTATAAGTAATACAAAAGGTAACTAGATACTATAGACAGGAGATAAATAATGAGGTAAAATAAAAAAGCTACCCCTCCCCCAGGACTCACCACAAGCTGCTGGCAAGGAGCCAGGTTACTTAAAGCAAACTATCATAAAGTACAGAAATGATTCGGAATGCTGACAAAGGCATTTTTAAAATAAGTAAAGCATAGGATATTGGAAGCCGTCACCATCTAAAAAATCACATTCCTGGCGACAGGTTCGTTTTGAGTAGCAAGTCAGAGGCCACTAGTATGACTTCATGTAGCCCAGTAGATTCTCCAGTAGTACTCTGGATGTACTGTGGATGATGTGCACTGTTATACACATATTATGATGTACAATGTGCAGCAGAATATTTATACAATATTCCTCATCCTCCATTCTTTAGAGTGGCAGATTGGGTGGCCAGGCCCCCGGCACTGCGGGCCCCATAGCAGCAGCTGTCCATGTAGCCAAAGCTCCTAAACCATCTCTCTTATCTTTGTGTCATCATAAGAGTTTAAGAGTCTCCAACGGCTTACTAGTTTAATATAAAAACAGATTAAGTCTACTTATTGCGAGCCAAAAGTCATTTCAGTCTCTGTACAGGTAGACAAATTCTAAGGATTTTAGTTTCCTCATTGGCCTCATTCCTCATTTTTATTTTGGTCTTGCTGAAACATTTATAAAAGTACAGAGAAAGGCGAATACGCGACGGATAACATAAGAAACAGACACCTGGGCTAGAAATCAGGTTTGAGGTCTTGTCGGTAATACTTGAAGATAAATTCTAGGTCACGGCAATACTGGCGGACTGTAAAATATTCGGTCTTAATTAGAACGCTAATGAGGAGTTTTTTTCTTTTTTTTCGTTTGCAGCCGGTTTTCCCCTTCCATATGGCTGCAGAATTCTCGCCTGGGTAAATTATTAAACATATTTCCAATTTAAATGTGATCTACAGAAGTGAGAAAGTTTCACATTTCAGCAGTAACATAAGGCCCCTTAACTTTCCGGAGACAGTGATAATGATGGCAGCTCTCATCTACGCTCAGATTAGCTTTGGGAGTAAAATAAGATACAAACAGCCCTCTATAGAGACTTATGGCCTCTTGTATTGTTATCCGCTAGGGTCGTCGCCCTCCCTACTCTCTGCAGACTGCGGCCAGTAAATACATTTCATGTTTAGTTTGTTAAATGATGGATGTAAAAAGGAAAACTTATGTAAACTTGATTTAAAATAATTTTCTTTTAAAGGGTTTTCTATCCACTGATTGGTTGTTGATACTGATGACCGATTGGCAGAGGTTGGACACCCTTCAACCCATCAATCACCGTGATCCTGTACCGGAAACCATGAAACTTAAAGGGGTTGGCCACTTTACCTCATGTTTTTTGTAATGTATGAGTGTTGGGGGAAGGATATGAGGTAATTTACCCATATACATCTATTAAAATTTCTGCTCTGCTTTCTTGATGAGGAAAAAGAAAGGAGGCTTAAATTTACTTATCAGCCAGAGATTCTTGACCATAAAATGGCAGCTGATGTAGAGTCATGTGACCTCTATCAGTCCATGAACAATTGCCCTGGCAGGAGCTTGATCTTATTATATTCATAAATACTATCATAAGGTCCTGGCAGGGCAATTGTTCATGGACAGGTAGAAATAACATGACCCTCCAAATGCGGGCATTTTATGGTCAGGAATCTCTGGCTGATGAGGTAAAAAAAAAAAAAAAAGACAGGAGGCTTCACTTTACATATGAAAAAAAAGTCGTGCAGAACTTAATAGATGCATATTGTTAAATTACCTAATATTCTGACACCCCCACACATTACAAAAAAACATGATGTAAAGTGGTAAAACCCTAAAAAAAAAAAAAACAGTAAGTGTGATGTGGTCAGTGACGTCGGCCTCCCACAGATATTTAAGACCCCTTTTTTTAAGTAATTTTAGTATCTTGTTGGCTGTGTAAATTTACAGTGATTTTTTTTTTTTTATTTATGACCCATACGCATCAAAATCTAAAAAAGAGCAACAAAAAAAATCAGTTATAATAAAATTTTCTACATCATATTTCTGTGTGGTATATAGAGTACCCCTGAAATCTTTGATATTTAGAAGGCTCACATTTGTACACAAGATTTTCTAAATGCAGAGTAAATTTCAATGAATATACGCTACATGTCTATTTTGTGTTATTTTAGATGGATTTTATATATATATATGATTTAAAGGGAACCCGTCACCACTATTTTCACAAATACAGGTAGTGACAGGTTCCTATAGAGCTCTAATAACTATTTGACACCCTGCTTGTAGCTAAAAATTATGCCCCTGAGATCCCCATATATTCAACTTTATAGTTTTATCTGGTATCTAAGCATGGCTACATGGAGTCCAGGTGGGCGTGGCCTTTTCAGGCTGAATCCAGCAGCTCCTCCCCATCCCTATCTCTGTATGCTGCTATAATGTCATGTGACCAGGGTGACATCATCACAGGTCCTATAGCTTTTGTAGCATTAGGAACTGTACACTAAGCATATATGTCACGTGGTCAGATATGTACATGGGGTATCGTTTTCATATTAAGTAGCTCAAGGACCTTTGATGATGTCACCCTGGTCACATGACATTAGGCCACGCCCCCCGTGGACTCGCTCCAAAGCTGCATAGATACCAGGCAAGATTATAACTCTGATTTTACGGGGATCTGAGGGGAATAATTTTTAGCTAAAAGCAGGGTGTCAGATAGTTACTAGAGCTCTATGGGAACCTGCCACTACCTGTATTTGTGAAAATAGTGGTGACGGGTTCCCTTTAATATGAATTTCTAAAATAGTAAATTGAAGTGGCACATACTGGAATTAAAACGAGTCACAAATATACAGCAAGACTACAATAATCTGATCAGGAACATTCATCCGACAAAGACTCATAACTCAAATAAGACTTCCCGAGCATTTCTATCTTACTTCATGTACAATTTAGATCAGCACTGCCTAAGACTTCTTTCAAATAATGGTTTGGGGGAACAGATATCAGGCCGCAAATATCGGTCCCCATAGACGTAATATGGAGCCCAGCCATGGCCCACATGTGTCACCGTACCGAGGCCAGGGAAAAAGATAGGGCATATGGCTGGGATGGGCAGTGCTCACCCCTTCTCCAGGAAATCCTATGCTACGCCTGGGTATAGCATACGTTGTGTGAAAGGGGTAGTCTGACAGATTCTACGTAGATCACAAAAAGGCCGGTTGCCCATGAGGGATTCACTGGACAAAAGCTACCACTGCATAACGGTTCTATATATCCGGGCATGTAACAAAAAAAAAAAAACACATCTACACGGCTCTTCAATAGGATTTGATGGGAGGGTGATCTTCCCGATAGGATTTTTTTTTTTCTGCAAGGATAACCAGAGCATCTGAATTTGACCAGATTCAGTGTTTTTAGAAATATATACTGGGTGTAGTGCAGTCTTCCTAAAACACACTGTAAAAAGGTGACGAACAGCAGTAAGTGGCAGGAATCGGTCATCCTGGATGAACATAATCCACCCTATAAGTGTGGGATAGAAGAGCTGCAGGTGGTCTGGATCTCACAGTATCATAAATCACTATGATGCAGCAAGTTTAGATCAGCTCAGTCATTGTGGTTGTCAAATAGACCAAGCTTCCTGTAAACACGCAGGCCTAAAAACCAAAAATCCCCTATGAGAACATTTATCATTTCAATGTCAAAATTCTTTACAAATGATGAGCACGCTGGATTTTTGGTAAATTACGAATTTTAGTTTATTTTGGTTTTGAGTACGAAATATTTTTTTCCCACCAATACAAGGTGAAAATAGGAATTGGTCACATAGGAATGGAGTGACATGCCTCGGTAACAGGGAGCCCCAAAGAGGAAAAAAGCATTTATTTTTATGCAATACCTGCCCTGGCTGCTGTATGTCTAGGTAATACAGTTTATAAAAAGACGGCTCAGGGGAGACCTTATTACAATATACAAATGGGAAGTACAGGGATCTTTACAAAGAACTTCGAAGACCTGTGGCCTGAACAAGGGGGAATCCTCTACACCTAGAGGAGAGGGGGTTCTACTATAACCATAGACAGGTGGTCATCCACTACACCTAGAGGAGGGGTGGTTCTACCATCACCATAGACAGGGGGCATCCTCTACACCTAGAGGAGAGGCCGTTCTACCATCAGCATAGACAGGGGTCATCCTCTACACCTAGAGGAGAGACTGTTATACCATCACCATAGACAGGGGGCATCCTCTACACAAAGAGGAGAGGTGGTTCTACCATCACCATAGACAGGGGGCATCCTCTACACCTAGAGGAGAGACTGTTATACCATCACCATAGACAGGGGGCATACTCTATGCCTAGAGGAGAGGTGGTTCTACCATCACCATAGACAGGGGGCATCCTCTACACCTAGAGGAGAGGTGGTTCTACCATTGTCCATAGACAGGGGGCATCCTCTACACCTAGAGGAGGGGTGGTTCTACCATCACCATAGAAAGGGGGCATCCTCTACACCTAGAGGAGAGAGGTGTCTCTGCCATCACCATAGACAGGGGTCATCCACTACACCTAGAGGAGGGGTGGTTCTACCATCACCATAGACAGGGGGCATCCTCTACATCCAGAACCATCTAAAAATCAAATTCCTGGCGACAGGTTCACTCTGAGCAGCAATGCCCCAAACATCACATGGACAGGAGTGGCGCCGTTTCTAGTTTATCCTTTTCAACCCCTTTTACAAGGACCTTTCTCAGCACACCTGTCTACAAATGGATATCTATGTTGTCTAGGATTATACAATCTTCAAGGATATTACACAGGTGGGAACAAAGTACAGCATTTATCAGAACGTTCGGTTTGTACCTCAATCTGCCCCAAAATGTTGTGAAAATTGGATTTTTGCAGCATCGTGGCCACTTTAAAAAAGGAAACCTTCGAGAGTAAGCAAAACAGGCAGGGCCCCCTGATCATGGCAGCCCCAATCCCGATATTTATTAGAGGCGCTGGGGCTACCAGAGTCTTGTGTACGCCCCTAATAAATTAGCTGAATCTTCTGCGGACAGAGCGAAAATATCATGATTGGTGTTCAGGACCCCCATCATGGATATGCAGGATTGCTACATAACGGCACAAAAGACACAGTTTTCCTACTTCGAAAGAAAAGATCGTTCGCAAAGATCTATGTTACAATTACATGCTCAAGTGGGCAGATTCCCTGCTGCACCGAAAACTACAGCTCAACTTCTTCTGCACCATACATGCACAGTATATACACACAGAGCATATACATGTATACATTAATAAACTCATACCCACATATGTATATGCTGTCAGTCTTCTTATCCCGGGAGATGAGGAGTCAGAGGCCACTAGTCTGATTTCATGTAGCCCAGTAGCTGCTGACCACATGGGGGATAATGGAAGACAGGTGCCGACTCAGGTTTGTACTGTGGATGATGTGCACTGTTATACACATATTATGATGTATAATGTGCAGCATAATATTTATACAATATTGCTCATCCTCCATTCTTTAGTGTGGCAGATTGGGAGGCCAGGCCCTGGCACCGCAGGCCTCATAGCAGCAGCTGTCCAAGTAGCTAAGCCCCATAAACCATCGGTCTTATCATTGTATCATCATAAGAGCTATTAAGAGTCTCCATATAAAGTCTTGCTAGTTTAATATAAAAACAGACTAAGTCTACTTAATACAAGCCAAAAGTCATTGCAGCCTCTGTACAGGTTGACAAATTCTAAGGATTTTACTTTCCTCATTGGCCTCTTTTGTAGGCTATAAAATTTGGCTTTTTTTGCCATATGACGGCATTTTTTGCGGGATAAAAAGCTTTTTCCACTGTTACCAGTTTGGGGTTGGTTTCCCCTATTGTTAAAAATGTATGAACTTTTTTTTTTTTTTTTTGAGAGCAGGAGTAGAAAAGCTTCAATTTTTTTTTTTGGGTGTTAACCGTATAGCCTAATAATCATGTTATCTTTATTCTATACGATTAGGGGGATACCATTCTTCGATTTTTCTCCACATAAGGGTTGTATTTGGCAAATTTATTAAAACGTAAGAAAAAAAAAATCTATTATTTTTGTATCTCCATCTTCCAAGTGACATAACATTTTTACTTTTTTGGTTACAGAGCTGGTTGATGGGTTGCTTTTTGCAAGACATGTTGTACTTTGCAACAGTATCTGGGAGTACATATGTTCTGGAGTACATATGTTTTTTGATCACTTTTTTTTGCATTTTTTTGTGGGGTTAAATGGGTACAAATCATAATTTTTGATGGGTTTTTAACGTTTTTTTTCTCTACAGTGTTTATTACGTGGGTTCAATAATGATCATTTTTGAATCTATGGGTCGTTACAGACGTGGCCATGTTTTATATGTGGGGACTGTGTTATGATTTAGACTTTTTTTTGTGTTATAAGTCTCTTTATACGTTTATGGGGCTTATGGGCATTTTTATTAATTTATTTTTAATTAAGAAAATTTTTTTTTTTTTTATCTCCAGCCTGGGACATTAACAAGCAATCATCTTCCCCGTCAGCCATGTTAAATGCCGCATTGCTGCGGCATTTAACGGGTTAAACATCCATGGTCAGACGCAGAGCATTTATGGGTTTAAACATCAGACAGAGATTTGTGATTTTCTGGATCTGTTTTCTCATTTTGAGGTCTACCCATGATGTCAATTACAGGACTTTCTAATCTTTATAAGTGGGAAAAGCCACACAATTTGTGGCTGACTAAATACCCCCCCCCCCCCCAGGTTACAGGTTTCCGGTTCACAATAAAGGACCTCAGTTTTCTCTGGGATTTTTTTTTTGTTGCTAAATACAAACAATGAAGAACAGTGCAATGTCTCCCCCCTGTGGTGCTCTATCTGTACTACAAGTTGTATGCTAGATGTACATGGACATTGAATTTTTTTATACTAAATCTGTTTAAAACATTCAGAATTGTATAACGTTTCCTACGTTACTAAATCTGTTTAAAACATTCAGAATTGTATAACGTTTCCTACGTTAAAGCCGTAACAGTCCACAGTGTTCTGCAACATTGTGAATTTTTTTAGGAAGTAAAGCTGGAACAGATTACAAGAAAATCCTGTCTGGACAGAAAGTCAAAAGGACCCAAACTTATAGCAGCGCAGATCTATATGGCTGAGAACCACATTCACAGGTAATAAACTTTTATTCCATGTGCACATGAAAAAAGAAAAAGTGTGACACTTCGTTTGATGCGTTTCGAACTTTTAGTTCACACGCTGGAATGATTAAGAACTAAAAGTTCGAAACGCATCAACAGACGTGCCATACTTTTTTTTTTTCATGTGCACATGGATTTTTGATGATCTGAATTAAAGCTCTTGGATTTGAAACTTTTTATCTCTAGTCCTGCGCTGGAAGATTACTAATAATAAAATGTTTTAACTGCTGGTGAAAAAACCTCCATTTCACTACAGTAGTTTTATTCCCCATATGGAGGAACAAAGTGATCCACGGGGTCCATAGGGCGAATCGGAACCCTAGCACCAGTGGCGTTTCACATCCCCTTACTGTGGGGACCAGGACTATCGGGTGATAGGACCTAGCACGGACATCGAGCAATTCTCTCCGTGGGAAGACGAGAAATCTTTTGATTTTTTATGATGGGTAGTAATTCCGGGAGAATATTCGGAGTCTTTATTTGTTTTTGTCAACTTTTAAACAAGGTCACAGATTGGGCCTGGCTCCAGAATCTCCCTTAGAAGGACGGAGATATGTAGACAACTTCAGCCGTAACTCCGGTCACATGACCGATGATGGTGCAGTCACTTTAGTAGGATTATTAAAGTGTGTGCGGCCTGCAGAGGCGCG
Source organism: Engystomops pustulosus (assembly GCA_019512145.1). NCBI lineage: Eukaryota > Metazoa > Chordata > Amphibia > Anura > Leptodactylidae > Engystomops > Engystomops pustulosus. The sequence continues at coordinate 26,092,759 of CM033649.1, read as the reverse complement.
TCATCAAGGAGCGGAGATTATCCATATATCCGTCTCATATCTATCTATATATATTTATCTAGATCCAGGGAAAAGGCTGCACTATACTAAAAAAAAAAAAAAAAAAAAAAAAAAAAAAAGGTGAAAAACAACAAATGTTATTTCATGAAAAAATATGACGTTTTATTAGCAAGCATGAGGAAGGAAGCCGTACTGAAACCTTGCATTGCTGTTATGGGACATCCCATTGCCCAGTCACTATGTTACTGTAAGTGCAACATCCCCCACCGGGGCCTAGCCCTTGATGTGAGGCCTGGAGGCAGCCGGGGCCCGCAGTACCGGAGTGGCTGGCGGTTGCGGCCTAAGCACGCTATTGTCACGGGAGTGACAGAGATAACTGTTCTGCCACAACCATACAATTGAATGGGATCTATCAGGCATGCTGGACCTGTCACCCTATCAACCGATTTTTGAAGATTTTTGAACGTCAGTGTGGGCAGGAGATTTTTTTAATTTTAATTTTTTGGGAGTCAATTGCTGTCTTATGGTCTTTTAAGCTGCTGTATGGCAAATCACTAAATAGTGTTGCCAGAGTTTAAAAGAAGCTAAAGGGGTTGTCCACTATCAGCAAATTCAAGCAAATTATTGATATTATTTGAGTAATGAAAAATTATACAATTTTCCAATATACGTTTTGTATCAATTCTTTATGGTCTTTCGCCTTGCTGTCATTCATCAGGAAGCTTCATTTTTTACTTCCTACTTTACGCTCGTTATAACACACAGCTCTGATTACTCTCTGTGATACTAAAGAGCCGTGCACCTGTGTGACATCACATGACCATAGACCAATGTTTATCCACAGAAACTAAACAATGAAGCTTCCTGTTGAATGACAGCAAACAGCAAGCAGAAAATCTTGAAAATCTTGCAGAAGTATATTGGAAAATTGTATAATTTTTAATTACACAATCAATATCAATTATTTGAAGACATTTGCTTAAAGAGTAACCTTCATTTCAGATTTTTTGATATTGATTTTTGATATTGTGCGGATGGGGTAGTTGTAAACATTTTCCTAATATACTTCATTAACAAATTCTCCTTAGTCTGTAAAGTAACAGGCTGTAAAGTGCCCCCTAGTTACCATGTTACTTCTACATTGCTAGTGCAACATCCCCCACCGGGGCCTAGCCCTTGAGGTGAGGCCTGGAGACAGCCGGGGCCCGCGGTACCGGAGTGGCTGGCGGTTGCGGCCTAAGCACGCTATTGTCACGGTGCTTGGTACGGGGGAACCGGAGGGCTGTCCTACAGCCTGGCAGGTCTCCAGCAGGGTGGTGTTGGCAAGAAATGATGAGGGAGAGGCTGCTATAGCGAATCTCCCTGGGGCAACCCCTTAATGTCCCGAGTGTGAGTCTCTGGGTGATGGACAGGGTGCCGGTGATGAAGGCAGCCGTATTAGCAGGGACCAGACGGAGACAGAAGTTGAAGAAAACAACTTACAGTTCTTTATTTGAACCGCAGGAACCGCAGCAAACGTGCCTTTAACAAGTTGGTGGAGTACTGGAGAGGTATTTGGAGGGAGCCACAGGATGTAGTTCACCAGCCTGGATGTAGAGGGCAGGCTGGGAGGCAGCTGTGTCCTTAGAGGAGGCTTCAGCTCGGTCCTGGATCTCTTCAGGTATCACCCTTGAAGGTAGGATGATACCCCTTTCCTCACTACACTAGCTCTAGTCTTATCTTCCACTTCAGGCAGGGGCTAGGCTCTTCCTGCACTGGTCTGGTGTGCTAGAGACTCTGAGCTGCTGCTCAGCTAACTACTCTCTGCTTGCGTCCTGCAGACCCAGAGGGCCTGACTAGGACCGGTCTCTCTCCTGAGAGAGATTTCTCTCTAAGAACTCTAGAACATTCCTGGCCAGAGGTTTTATTACCTCCCTTTGGTCAGGTGATGGCTGCTCCTCCAATTACCTCTCAGTGCACAAAGACAGGATGTAACACAGACATTGGTTGACATAATTACATCACAGATTAACATCTGCCTTGCCAGGCAGGATTAACCACTGCAATTTCCCCTTGATCCTATAAGGACCATGTAGTGTAATGTGGTGTTACCTACAGGTGGGACGTATTCGCAAGCACTACCTCGCCATTGCATCGGCGAGGGTGTTGCACTATGGTAAATCTGTCTACAGGATTGAAGACAGATCTATCTCTTATCTTTGGTTTTCTACACTTCTGTGAGTGTTAACCCTTTTTGATCTCTCCCTGGCTGCAGTATGCTTTGAGCAGAATTTTTAAATAAACTGAAAGTGAAGGGGTTAATCCTCACTGCCAGAGCTGTTTAACCAAACACAGGGAGATTAGATGTGAGCTCATGCAGCCTCCATAGACACACACTGTTACATGCTGGAATGTGCATCTCTATGAAAGGGAGTAGCTTGATTTTGTTAAAATTTGTTAATAAAGTGTATTAGAAAAATGTTCACTACATCTTCCCATACACAATATAAAAAAATATTTCAAATGACAGCTACGCTGTAAAGTGGACAACTCCTTCAAGGCATTTAAAAAAATATAATCAGAAAATTAAAAACTAAGTGATATGTATTTTTTTCTGGCTTCAATTTTTGTGTTATCAGAAGTGATATTTATGCCTGTACTATATTGCTGCAAATGGCATAAGAGGCAAATTTATCAGATGTGTGTGAGAGCAGAACTGTTCTAGTTGTCTATGGCAACCAACAAGAGCTCAACTTTCATTTTATAAACAGCTATGGGGAAAAAAAGCTGGGCTCTGATTGGTTGCCATGAGCAACTACAACAGTCCTGCTCTCTTCTGATTAATCTTCGCTGAAGTGTTTTAACGAACATTTCGAGTACCAATTGTTTTTGATCTTTGTTGTGTGTTGTTGACTAGATGAATGCATATGCAAGTTTTCTTTGACTTTGTTACTCAAATTTTCAACATAATCCTAAGTGGAAAAGAGAAATGTGTATTTGGCCAATTTGCTGTTTCATTACACTAGAACATCATTTATCCAGTTTTATGAAGTAAAATGCAGTAAGTGAAGCCAATCGTTGTACTGCCATCCTTCACAATTAGCTCTTCCTAAATGTTACCTTTGTATTGCAGGTGTCCTGTTCACTGTCAGAGCTGCTTTACAAAGCAGAATTATCTAAATGTAGTGACACATGTTGTGCGCTAAAGAGAAGTGATTAAGCTGTAAGTCATCCACAGTTTGCTGTCATATATTCCTGTCCTGCTGTAATTCTGTGCTAGGAGAACAGTTGGTATTATTTGACAGACTGAGTCTAGATGATATTTCATGTCTAAATAAATTAGTTTCATTTATTGGGTGGTGTTGCCCTGCCATATGTTTTTATTAATATTTTTCTGAAGGTTTGCCATAGACTTCATGAGACTTAATGAGAATCGTGTCAGACAGAAATTACATAACATATGACATTGTTCATAAAATATTCACATTAGCTTTTGTACTTACCACTATAAGAAATGAAGTGAAAATGCTAGCACATTTTGGGCAGCAAGGTTTTAAATATCACAATAGCTTAGTATGACATAATTGCAGTTAGGCTACCTGCACTTAACATGTAGGCTAACACACAGTAGCGTAACGTCCCTGCGACTGCGACCAGGCCTGTTAGGAGGAGGAGCCCGCAGCTTCACAATTCAGCTCACAGCTACAGCTCCAGGAGCAGCGCATGAGACAGATGCACTGTTCCTGGCCTGTGTGCTGCTGCAGCTAACAAGTTGCCAGAGAGCTCCAGTCCCTTTGGGATCCTGTGGTAGCTGCGCGTAAGTGTCTCAGTGACAGCGGTGCGAAGACGTCATTGTGTCACCAGCACTGAGAGCTTTACTGCTCCACAACGGCCAGGAAAACACAGACAACACACACCGGAACACAGCAGGGGAAAGGAGATGACTATAGGTTTTTTTTATTTTTAAACCTGTACAACACAAAAAGAGGGGGACATAATGAGCGGTGGAATAATGAGGGGGACATAATGAGCGGTGGAATAATGAGGGGGACATAATGACAGCTGGCATAATGAGAGGGGCAAATTGAGCGGGGCACGATGAGCGGGACATAATGAGGGGGACATAATGAGCGGGAGCACAATCAGAGGAACATAATGAGGGGGAAATAATGAGTGGGGGCATAATGAGGGGGGCATAATGAGAGGGGGAAAATGAGGGGGACATAATGAGAGGGAGCACAATGAGGGGGGCATAATGAGAGGGGGAAAAATGAGGGGGACATAATGAGAGAGGGCAAAATAAGAGGGAAATAATGACAGGGACATAATAAGGGGAGTATATTGAGCAAGGGAAAAAGAGCGGGGACATAATGAGGGGGTCATAATAAGCTGGAGTTTAATGAGAAAGACATAATGAGTGGGCAATAAATACGTAGAAAATGAGGGGGACATAATGAGCTGGAGCATAATAAGGGGGAGATAATGAGAGGGGGCAAGGGGATAATGTGAGTGATATATAGAGGGGATGGGCGGCATAATGATCAGGAGCAAATGAGGGGGGTAATGAGGGGGACATAATGAGTGGAAGCAAAATGAGGGGAACATAATGAGCTGGAGCGTAATAAGGGGGGACATAATGTGCAGGGGCATAATTAGTGGGGACATAATGAGAGGGGGCCGGGCCATAACATAAGTGGGCATTAATGAAGAATGGGGACAAAAGATAGGATATTACTTAAGAATACATGCAAAAGAGGGAATTTTTAACCCCTTAACCTGTAACGTATAAGTGTGTCACAAGTCAGTTTAAGGAGTATGAGAAGGGTCACAGGATGAACCCTCTGCACACAAGCTGGGTACACCATTAACACTCATGTTGTTTGACTGCATTTGAATTTTTTCCCTGTTTCCCAATACTCGGCATGGAATATTTAATACAGTCATTACGAAGTACAATTTGTTACACAGAAAACAAGCCCTTCCACAGCTCCATACACAGAAAAAGAAAAGTGAAAACAGTGCCCGATTTTGCAGATCAAACTTGTTAATCATTTTTTTTTATCTGTTTGATTATGTCTTTCCGCTGCTAAGATTGTGCATTTAAACACATGCAACTAGAATGGGGAGGGGGTTGTGCAGATCACAAGCATTTTTACGTTATCCCCTATTCACAGGATAGCATATAACAAGCTAATACATCAGTATATGACTGCTGGGACCCCACTTCTGGGAGATGCTTATGGATCAGGCTGAATGGGAGGCCTTTGAGTCTAAGAGAGACTGCAGGCCAACCACTCACTGCCCCCCAATATGCAGCAACATGTAATACATCACGTGCTTAATAAGGTAAAAATAATATGAAAAAATATAAAGCAGAATATTGTGAATAATATGAATCAATTTTAAAAATTAGTTCATCTGAAATAACCTAAATGTTGTGAACTCAGTATACAAACACAGAACATGAGCCTGAAAAAGAAAAAGCTGTAACTTTTTGTAACTTTTTTAATTTCAGATGCTTTTGACTATTTACTATTGACAAAAGTCAACCCCCCCTACACTTCCCAATAGGTCATATATTGCAGAGATGGCACTTTTCTAACTTTTCTGAATAGGCAGTGTAAAAAATGTAAATATTCACCCAAGTCAATGTTTAGTGATTCTTTTGGGCGCAAAGCATAAAATTGCAAGATCTGACGTAACACTAATTCAGCTACTTGTACTAGATATCGAAATACCATACATGGCAACTTTTGTCTGTTGTAGGGCACATGCCAGGGCCTCGAGTGGAAAGTGGGTATTTCAGGTTGCATTTTGTCAATGGTTCATTTTTGGATGCTATCTTGACTTTCTGGTGACCATGTGATGCTAAAACATAAAAATATTCTCCAAAATTTACTATTGACAATATCTGACAAAAGTTCATATTGCAGATCTTCCACTTTTCTTGCCTTTCTGAATTGCTATGAAGAGTGGAATAAAAGATACTTGGAAACACTATACATGAATACTATTGCCATTGATTGGACATCTTTCAGGGTTTAGAGTAGACAGTCGGTATTTGAACTTGGATTTTGACAATGGTTCATATTTGGATGCCATCTTGACTTTGTTGTGACCATATTAGCCAAAACATTAAAGAACAACTGTATAGTATAAAAACTTTGGCCTAAATCTACACTAGGCTAATATAAGCATTCTCTAATTTACTCTCATTACCTGCAGCCGTTTGCCTGCTACCAGGGGTTTTACCTTCTCCTCCTGGCTGCTCTCTCTCACTTTGTTTATATTGGTTGCCATGGGAATCTGTATCTGTAGTCCAGAGAGGAGGGTGGGGGTATCTTGTTGGGAGGGGCACTAGGAGACAATCTGTAGCTGCAGGAGAATATCAGTCCTCACTCCTCACTATTGATGGAGCATGTAAAAAAAATCACTGACTGGGGTACGATCGGCCACAGATAATAGTAAGCGGTTCTCCTTCAAGTCCGCCCGTATTCACATGATGGTTGATGCCATAGTAGACAAGCATGTTCTTTCCTGTAGGACCCGCCCCCATGGCCGCACTTACCTGATTGGCAAGATCAGTAGTCTTAAGTTTTCTTTCAAGTCCGCTTATACCTCTCTGCTATTCCTCACGCTCCACGTTGCCATGTTACTAAGGCGGGACCAAAGTTTGACTTCCCCTCCTTAGATTGTTTTTAGCCAATGTGTTGTCTTTAAATTGTAGGTGTGGCTGCACACGCAGCAGAGTCTCCTGGCGCCCTCGTTTAAAAGGCAGATGAGGACGCCTGGAGAGTCAGGCAAGATGAAGCGCTAAACAAGGCGCGAAACGATTCGTCCCTGATATAAGAACGCATCCACTTTTGTTACCCTCCCCTGTTGTGTATGCCAAGTTTTTAATGGACTAATAAAGAAAAGGATTTTACAAGAGGTGATGAGTGCCAACTTTTTCTCCTTCTATACAGTTAGAGCACCACACCGAAGTCTATAAGCAAACGGTTTCTGTCTCCTCCCGACTCATATATCGAGCCTCTGTGGTTCTGACTGTGCAGGAGTACCTTCAATAGTGCCCCCGATTGTCCTCTTTACCTAAACATATATTTAGTTTTGCTGTGTCTGTAACAATCTGTAAAATAAATTGGAAACATTGTTGGACCCACTCAGTGAATGCCTTAAAAAAACCTGTCTCTGAAAAGATGGCGACATGAAAACAAATGAGATTTTCTCTACATTAGTTTTTCTTCAGTAAAATTGTAAAAATATCTAATAATCATAGTGATGTATAGAAAAAAGATAATGTATAGGTACACTCGGGAGAGATTGGATTAACATCTGCCTTGCCAGGCAGGATTAACCACTGCAATTTCCCCTTGATCCTATAAGGACCATGTAGTGTAATGTGGTGTTACCTACAGGTGGGACGTATTCGCAAGCACTACCTCGCCATTGCATCGGCGAGGGTGTTGCATACCCCGGGGGCAATTGAAAGAGCCGCCCTCGGCTCGACTACAGATGTTTTGGGGCACAGAGGGGGCTAAGGGCACTTCTAGGAAGTGCAGGCTATGTGAGGTGTAGGGACAAACCGCCCATGGTCCTGGAGACAGGCACCTGGGTTGGTGTCGGACTAAGACAAAACATATAGCTGTATGACAGTTGGTCGCTGACGCCATTAAACCGAACTGTACAGTAGGAAAGGTGTGGTGTCATGTCCTGTAATCCACTCCTTGCACCAAGGCCTGTATATTTGTTTTATCAACGCTTCTTCCCTGGCGGCAATTATATGGTGTCTATCTGCATTGCATTAGCATATGCGACACAAGTACCTCCTGACTGACAACCTTACCCATGTATGAGTGGCATCCAGGTGCTATCTGTGTAACACCCCCGGTCCCCTAAAGACCCGCAGTTTACGGACTACCCCCATGTGCAAACCTCAGTTTGAGGGATCAGGTAGCGGTCAGTGTTTTACATAAAAGACGGTCCGACACAGCCACACTACAACCTGAAAAGCCTATGAAAGGGTTAATGCAGACTACTGGCAGATATGACAGTGTGCAACAGGTTAAGATCACATTGGCTTAGGAGCCCAAGCAAGCACTACCTCGCCATTGCATCGGCGAGGGTGTTGCATCTGTATTCCAGAACTATTAATAAAAAGGCAACAAGAATCTGGGGAGAGTAGGCCTCGGAGCAGGTGGAGCGGCAACACTAGGCCCAGGCGTTGGCTCAGCAGGAGTCGGGGCCTCCCCACGTGGCGCCTCCACGTGGACCCGTGGTACCGGGATGGTAGCCGGGATAGGGACGAGGAACCGCCCGGGTGGGATAGGGTACTGCGTCACCGTTTGGTAACATGTCCTGGTGACGAAGGCCCGAGTCAATCCTCGGTGCAGCCGATGTCCAGCGGAGGGTCTGCGGACGGGCTGCGCAGAGACCACCACCATAGTCTCTAGGACCTCATAAAACTCCGGACGCTCCACAGGAGGGAAAGCGGAGGACCCCACATGGCGTTGTCCTCTCTGTCCCAAGTCCGCTCCAGTTCTGGCGCTTCTCTGAGGCAGGGCAGGAAGTCCGCCTCGAGCCAGTGGGAGGAGTCCAAGTCCTTCCCGCCAAGAGCTGTGGCGGGCTCTAATTTTTCCTGCGCCACAGGAGGCGGGGTTCGCGCCCTTCGCGCGTGGGTGGAGCTTGATGCGTCATCTGGGTTTCCCGCCAGTGAAGGTGTTGGCGGGCTTGAATTATTTGCTGCGCCACGTACCGGAGTGGCTGGCGGTTGCGGCCTAAGCACGCTATTGTCACGGTGCTTGGTACGGGGGAACCGGAGGGCTGTCCTACAGCCTGGCAGGTCTCCAGCAGGGTGGTGTTGGCAAGAAAAGATGAGGGAGAGGCTGCGATAGCGGATCTCCCTGGGGCAACCCCTTAATGTCCCGAGTGTGAGTCTCCGGGTGATGGACAGGGTGCCGGTGATGAAGGCAGCCGTATTAGCAGGGACCAGACGGAGACAGAAGTTGAAGAAAACAACTTACAGTTCTTTATTTGAACCGCAGGAACCGCAGCAAACGTGCCTTTAACAAGTTGGTGGAGTACTGGAGAGGTATTTGGAGGGAGCCACAGGATGTAGTTCACCAGCCTGGATGTGGAGGGCAGGCTGGGAGGCAGCTGTGTCCTTAGAGGATGCTTCAGCTCGGTCCTGGATCTCTTCAGGTATCACCCTTGAAGGTAGAATGATACCCCTTTCCTCACTACACTAGCTCTAGTCTTATCTTCCACTTCAGGCAGGGGCTAGGCTCTTCCTGCACTGGTCTGGTGTGCTAGAGACTCTGAGCTGCTGCTCAGCTAACTACTTTCTGCTTGCGTCCTGCAGACCCAGAGGGCCTGACTAGGACCGGTCTCTCTCCTGAGAGAGGTTTCTCTCTAAGAACCCTAGAACATTCTTGGCTAGGGGGTTTTATTACCTCCCTTTGGTCAGGTGGTGGCTGCTCCTCCAATTACCTCTCAGTGCACAAAGACAGGATGTAACACAGACATTGGTTGACATAATTACATCACAGATTAACATCTGCCTTGCCAGGCAGGATTAACCACTGCAATTTCCCCTTGATCCTATAAGGACCATGTAGTGTAATGTGGTGTTACCTACAAGTGGGACGTATTCGCAAGCACTACCTCGCCATTGCATCGGCGAGGGTGTTGCATAAGGACGCTGCTCCGACTGCAAACAGCCAGTTGCCAATTTACTAAAATTGAATTTGGCATAGACTGTAAGCTCCTGTGCGCAGGCGCCGCGTGCCTATTGTTCATAGGACAATGTTTCTGCTCTTTGGGGTCTTGTATAGTTTACTGTATATGTAACCTGCTGTAAAGCTCAGCAGAATATGGGAAGCAACAGAGGCCCTGTACCACATACAGGTCATAGACATAATGCTCCAAAATTGTCATTTTACAAGTATTTACTAAAAACAAGTAAAGTAAATGCAGCTGCAGATCCTGTCTGAATATAATGTATTTTATTGTAAGTGTCTGACTGCTGGGACCCAACAAGTCACAAGAAGGGGGACGTCAGGCAAACAGATCAGCAGATCAGGCATCCTGCTTGTCAGAAATAGCAGAGCGCAGCACTCGGGTATCTCCAGAACTCTCGTACACAGTAAATGGGAGCACTGGAGATACCAGAGCGCAATGCTCTGCCATTTCTGACACACTCATACTATTAAATGCAGCATCAGGACACATGCTTGACCGGCTGCTGTATGAACAAGTGAGAACTGGACCCCCAGGTAGTAGATATGGGATAACAGAACAGGCCTAGGCTGTAATACCAGACAAAACCAATGAGGAAAAAGTGGCGCTGTTGCTGGGTTCAAAAAAGAAAAACAACAACTTTGCAGTTTTGTAGAATACAACATTTCCATCCAGACAATCCTCCCACATCACCTTGACTTCTGCCTCCTGTTGATATTCTTCCATCCCTTCCCTTCAATCATGAAATTGTAATATCATAAGACGCGCACATCGCTCTCCGCTAAATGTAGCAATTAAGTGAGACATCAAGTGTTTCAGAAACGTTATTTAATTTGTAACAAAAAAGCCATTTTCTTCCTGCGTTCAATTATAGTTTATACATAATAGAGATTTAATGAGAGTAATTACCAGGAGCGGATCAGGGGTCCGGCCTGACTGATGATGATGGGGGGGGCAACAGGTAAAGGACATTGTGGCCAGAAGGAAACGGATGGTTGGAATTACTTATAGTTTTTAGATCACTTTTCCTAAGTGATCTGCAGGGACATGTCTGGGGCCGCAGTGCAGACATAAAGGAGTGTGTAATACATTAGTATTACGATTGAAGAACTTACAATAGTAAATAGGGATGCCCCTTTTGTCAGTGTGTTATTCATTACGTCATTGAAGCCTACACAGACACATTCATTTCTATAGGCCCATACACATGGCCAGGTTTTATACTGGAAAAAAATAAAAAGCAAATAGTTGCCTTATGGTGCAGAACAACCACTAAGTGCAGAATTAGATGCTCACCTTTGATGTTTACGTGAGAATCTCGTAGGGTTTATTACTAATCCCATAGATGCTGCAATCTCCCTGGTTTGGGGGGGGGGGGGGTATAGAATACTGTCCCAAATATTGCAAATATTA